>OZ038371.1:56097658-56695303 GCA_964036015.1 Leptarthrus brevirostris
ACCATATAAAAATACCTAGAGAAGAAGAGGTTAAACCTGTTACTCTCTGTGGAATGAGCCAGTGGAAACTAGTTCTCGGGGATTCAAAATAAAATTGTCTGGGATGGAGTGTTCAGCCTAAACCCGTAATCGGAAACCATTTCGAGCTCCTGACAAATCCAGCTAGTTTCCTAATTTGGTTAGCTCTTCAAAGAAGGGAGAGCCCAAAAACCGGTTCGTACGGTTGGCTAGGGCCGGACAGTAGCAGATGAGGTGGAGTATGGTTTCCTCTTCTTCTTCGTCATGGCAACTCATACAGAAGACGTTTGAAGGTGGTAGTGGCCCGTAATACGGTACTGCTAGTTACTTTGCATCGGAGTAGTATGAGCTCTCTTGACCGTTTAAGGTCCAGTTTTGGCCATATCTGTCAGGTGATCAGGCAGGTGTGTTCCTCTGGCAATTAATATTTAAAATCCTAAGAGATGCCTGCGAAAGTTCTAGTTTGCAAGTAGCCAGCGGTTTTCCCAGGTGTTGGTTAATGTCCGAATCAGGACGAGTGGTACCGATACTCGAAAGTTCGTCGGCTCTATAGTAACCCGGAATATTATATGCCCAGGCACACAAATGATCCGTACTTTCAGATGCTCAGCTATGTCATTCAGAGCTGAGCAACATGTTACAACCGCTTTGGAAGTAGATAGTCCCGTGAGGGAATGTTAACACTGATTTGTTCGGGTTTATGCCTAGACCACACCCATCACTCGATGAAAATATCTTGGAGACGGCGTGTACACACTTCAGCCAGTGTGTTTGGGTGCTTTCCTGAACATATCAGGGGAATATCATCGGCATAGGCGATAAACTTGCGACCAGACTGCTCCAGGTCTATGAGTAACTCATCCAGAGTTATATTCCATAAGAGTGATGAAAGGATTCCTCCGTGAGGGGTACCTCTAGTGACCACTCCTTGAATATTAGATCCTCCCAAACTGGAGACGATGACCCTGGTCAATAAGTTTGATAAGAGGATCGCCAAGTTCTAGCCTCCTCAAGGATGCCATTATCGCCCCTGACCTGATATTGTTAAAAGCACCCTCTATATCGAGGAAGGCTGCAAGTGAGTATTCTTCTTCTTCTTCTGCAATAGCGAATGCTCTATGATTGTGGTAAGTTCGTGCAGGGCTGTATCAACGGACTAACCTTTAGTGTAAGCATGTTGCGAGAGAGACAGCTTTGATAGATATCAAAGAGTCTCTCCAGGGTTTTGAGCAGAAGGAAGGAGAGACTGATGGGCCTAAAATCGTTGGGCTTGTAGTGTGAGGCTCTTCCTCCTTAAGGAATAAAGACCACCTTCATCTTCGGCCATCAGGATGGAATATAGGTGAGGTTAATGCAGGCCTCATAAAAGACCACTAGGAATCAGTATCTCGAAAGCTCCAGCGACTCAAGACTGAATGAAGTCCAACTACCATCACTTTTGGCTAAGAGGCTTGGGGTGATGGGTTGAGAGGATTTTCCGCAAGCGACTTGCTTGTGTAATATAAGGATCTGCAAAATTTTAAGTTTGGTATTTCGCTTATATAAATTTTTAAAATCAGGTTCGTATAATTTTTCTATAAATGCCATGCGAGAACTAAATTACCTCCTGTGACGCCGCAATCACAATTAAGTTAAAGTGAATAACTGAATTTACATTTGAACGGTATGTGAATATTGTTTAGGGGTGGGAGAATGGAATTTGTTCGCACGTTTTTGGCATAAATGAAAAAGTAATGCTGCCAAAATAAAAATAAATATTTGAATCCATAAAGCAAGCCCTTTTAAATGATATCCCACACGTATGTAAGCCAAAACCAATTGTTATTGTCACCCCCCCCCCCCCCCCACCCTCCCAAATTAATTAAAGAAAATATTGCCGAAATTCGTCCGCCAAGAATAGATGCGGGCGTATTACAAATAACTGGTTCAGGAAAACTCAAATATTGAGATTAGTTACCATGTAACCCCTAAACTATTGATATTCTCCTTCTGCTGCTTTGAAATTATTGTTTGCTCTTTGAGGACTATCACGAGACGATAATACCCTGTATAAGTAAAATTTTAAAACCAATTAGTGTTTACTTAAAGAAATAAATTCTGCTAACACTTGTGATGTAAAATCCATATCTTTATTATTGTTTAGAGCCCAGAAAGCCCCGACAACGTTACAATACATATGCATAAGATATTACTATATTTTGGACATGACTTAATTTTTTTAACTTTTATTACTCTATTTAAAATAGGTAACTAAATCACTCAGTGTTACAGATTATGTAAATTTTCTAATTAAGAAAAAAATTTCTCTGGCCAATTTTATAACAACTCTTTTTTACTTGGTTGACAGTGTAGGTTTAGAAATAAATTCTTTCCTTGCGTAATACATTAGTTTTTGAAGTTAAACAATGACTTTTTTTGTCTATAATATTTCTTCCTATTTTCAATCTTTTACTGCAATATTTCCAGAATAGATATTTTGAATGAAGTTTTTTTAGAACACTTAATATTCCGACATTTATAAAAACTCTGCATTTTGTAAACTAGGATGATTTCTGTGAACATTTGTGTACATGAACAGAGCCTGCTTTCAATACAATATTTGTCCACTGAACACATTACATTCTTTTATATCACAGTAATGCTAATTCTCAGGCTTTTGGCCATTAACCGATTAAAGTACTCAATTTATGTGTAAATATAATAAGAAATAAGAGTACTATAAATATTTAAAAAGAGACAAGCATTTAAATTATGTGAAATGTGGGGAGCTCTATTCAATTTGCAATTTTTTTTTACAGTGATGCATCCACAGCATCAATCAACTGGTAACTGATAACTTATATGTTGAAGATAAATCATCTGCATCATATCTAACCAATGAATTTTTTGATTAGCATGTTTCTATCAAACTCTATGTGATTTATGACATCCATCACCCTCGGCTATTCATATTACATAGAAAGATTAATTACCAAATAGGAATTGACATATATGAGGAATCGGGGAGAACACAGAAGTAGTAATGATTGGAACCACAAGTGCCTTGTTCGCATGATGTCATTAAAAAAGTTTGCAAAAATAAATTAAAAGGTTTAGCAAAAAGCTACACAGCGCCGGCTAGTGTCGCCGATGAAGAACTTCACTTGCTTTTTCGCACCTGTTGTAATTGTATTTAGGTTAAGGTGATATAAGGCCTTATGTGGAACACTAAATTGAAAAAGCAGATAACCTGTGATTATATGATATGGTAACGTTATACTTTAAAAATTGTGTAAAGAAAAGATACAAACTTACTGCGTATGTTACAATGTCATTACATGTAGTCCATAAAGTTTTCTTTTTAAAATTTTTCTGAAATATAAGGCTTAAATAAATTTATATTCAATTATCATTAAAACTCCAAAGCTCCGAAACAGTATAAATCAAACTATGCCGGGTCGATCGCAAGAATTTGTGTGTGGAAAATTCGAAGTCAGTTCATGTATGCGCTAAAGAGAAGCCTTAGTAATTAGAACTTAAATATTATAATAAAAAATAACATTTAAAATTGATCTGTAAAATTCGAATAAATGTTATTTTCAATTGAGCTTTTTATTTTTAAAGTAGTGAAAGTTCTCTTAAAAATACGTTAACATTTTAGCAGCAACATGAATGAATATGTCGACTGATATGAATAGTTTTTGTTATTTATTTCAAAATCTAAAATCGTAAAGAACAAAGTAATTATTTAAAATAACTTAATATTTAGAAGTAAAAACATATATTAACTTTAAAAATGGACTTTCGAAACCCTCTCCTGTTTAACTGATGATTAAATGTTTAGACAAAATTTAGACAAAATAAAAAGAATTGTTGGGATTTAAAAAACGAAATTTGATATTAGAAAATATTTAACTTTTTATCGTTGTTATGTCGATTTCCAGTCTGCATGTTCAAGTGAAGGTGGTGTGCTAACAGGGCAGGTGTAGTATATGATTCCGGGCGAGTATATCTGTTGTGTTTTTTCTGGTGAGCCTTGGGGACTTCGATTGAGGCCTGCGAAACTCAAATCGGGACGCTTCGAAATTCCTGTTGAGTGGAGCCGTGATTTTAGGAACAGTTTGGTGGATTTGAAAATTTAACGAAATTAGTGATAGGTAATTCTGGTGTATTTTTCAAGTTAACGACGTTTAGATGACAATTGCTGGCATAAAAAATAGAGTTTCAAGATGGCGGTGGGCCTTTATAAAGTTTTTGTTGGTTTTCAAAACCTGGAAGTGGCCTACTTTAAATTAATCATAAGGAGTAATAACAGGTAAGTGCACTTTTTAATTAATTTTAATTAAATTTCTATATAATTTCAAACTTTATTATTTAAATGTAAAACATTGGTTGATAATTCGTGTTTTTAATTTGTTTAGTTTATGTCTAGGATTTTGTGGTATGCTTTTTAATTTATGTTATTTTCATCAGATTATCGTCTCATTCTAGGTCCTTCGGGTGCTGTTTATGAGTTTTCTAGTTGCAGGCCTTCTCCAAACATGAAGTACCTCAGAATATCAGTGGATAGTATATGCAAGATTTGACAGCTCCGCCGACGATTTACTGTTTTATGTTGATGGTTGCCTTGCGTCTCGTGCGAAATGATGTATTGCCCTGGATGTTATGTCTGGTGTACGTTTTTACGATGTCGCCAAAGCGTAGGGAATAACCCTTTTATGCGTTAGCATAGCTTTCCCCGGAAGGGAATAAGGGTAAGGGAAGTGAGGAAACTTGATTGTTTTGTTTTTTGCATCGCTGCGAGCTAGACAAAAAGCCCAGAGACGGAGTGGATTATTTTAATTTCTTAATAAAAACTTACGGGGAGACCTGGCCTCGAACCCAGGACCCATGGCATGGTGGTCGTGCCGCTCCAATGCCGCTTCCATCCGAATTGATCCAACTCCGTCTCCTCTCTTCACTTAAGGGGTTATATACAAAGTTGGGGCTCAAAAAATCGAAAAATTGTTTATTGCATATTCTGAAAGTACATGCTTTCGAAAATATCTGTGTGAAATTTCATCCAGATCGGAGCACTAGATTTCAAATGACAGCCGTTCGGAGCGCGCTAGTTCCATCCATAAGCACTTGGCGAGCGGCGTCCAAAAACTTTAAACGCGATTATCTCGGAATAGAGTTTTTCGAAAAATACGGTGAATGCGGTGAACGTGATATCTCAAAAACTTTTCAACCGATTTTCATAATTTTTTTTTTTAATTGTTCATATTTATAATCTCGTGTACTTGAACGGTTCCTTTTTCATCAAAAAATTTTCGATTGTTTGCAATAAATTTTTGTTTAGAATTTTGAACACCTCAAAAATCGATTCTTTTGTCAACATGGTTTTTTTATTGGAAAAAAAATTTTTTTTCGGAAACCGAACCGTTCAAGTACACCACAATACAATTTTCTTAAGTAATTTTTTTACTATTTTGATTTCAGTTAAGCGGTTCGCCTTGGAGAGTGTTCACCGCAAGCCTCTGCAAAAAAAACGCGCTTCGGGAGAGGGGCCATAACTCCTACAATTCTTAATATTTTTTTTATAATTCAACTTGTTTTTTTTTCTTCGATAGTACTACCAAAAAATTATCTTTCGCTTTTTTTAATAAAATTTACATAAAACCCTTTAAAAAAATCACGAACTTAGCTCACTTTTTACCCTCAACTTTGTATACAACCCCTTAAAACGCACTGAAAATGAACTGATCATGTACTCTGTGTACCTCTTAAGCTTAAAAGATATTTTCGTGTTAGAACTGGACCTCGAATCCGGGGACTATGGCGTGCCGCTCAACCAATTGAACCAACTCCAAAAAATGCAAATTTTATACCAAGAGCTAAAAATATTTGAACACACAAAATTAAAAAGAGTAATTAACTAGAACATGCCTATCTGAGCGCTCGAAGAGAGTAAATACCACACTGGGCGAAGTCCTAATTTGAGAAACTTTGCTCACAAGCAGATGCTCTCTCCATAGAACCATTTGCCACTTTTTTAGTCCTCTGGGAGCACTTATCCAAAAATGTACTAAACGAACGCACAAAAATTTCCAACCGCGGAACCAGTTTGCTGAGTCATTGGCGCTGCAAACTGCTCCCATTATCCTGTCAGTTCTACGACCCCAACGTTATAGCCGTATCAGATTGCACACCATGCGTTAACAACAGCACGGGCAACAGCAAAAAAATTTCGCTGCCGGCTGTATCAGTTTGCACATACACGACAGCATACTATTATCGAACAAGTGCCACTGCCGAAAACGTCAGTTCGTTTAGAGATGACGCGGCAGAAACAATTTTTCTGCTGACGGGTCGGGTTACGTGATTCGGATTAACCAATAAGAACACTTTGTTGCTGCTGTTGCTGACGGCAGAAGTACAATCTGATACTGTCTTTAGACTTGTGCAACAAACAAGTGCAGCAACACTATTGAATCTAAATTCCTTGTGAGGCTGAAATGTTTAGATATTATAGGTATAGTATCGTCAATTGTGGTTAGGCAGTTGTTTTGTTTGCTTAATTTGCAAAACTTCAAAATTTCGTTAAAGCTATAAAAGTTAATATTACTTTATACTTTTTGGCATTTTTTTGAAAATCGATTCAACTTTTTTTAAAAACTATTTTATTTTACACTTTTTAAGGTATACATTATGCTACTCGAAAAATTTTGCAAGGGTAGTGTATTCTATTGAAAAAGAAACAGAATTATCCAAATCCGGCAACATATTACGAAATTTGTCACGGCCATCCTTATACACTCACCTTAGATACAAAATTATTCCCATGGCATAGTATGTCAACGTACTCTACAGGGTGTTTCAGATCTGACGTTCGAAAATGAGTGGGGTGATAGATCTCGCCTAGCCATATAAAAAACTATATTCCAGGGGGGGGGGGGGGGGGGGGGTGTCAACCGTTTGGGAGTTACAAGGTGATTCATCAATTCCAGTTTTTCATGGTATGCACATGAGTCTTTTATTTTCATCGAACAAACGCCAAAAAGGGCTGGAGTTCCGAAAATAGGAACCGTCAGAATCAATTCAAATTTTTTGGGTACACTCAAATATATGTAAAATGAATGTATCTGAAAGGTTTTTCGGCGACTAGAAAGGCAAGGGGGTGGAAAAAAATTTTCATGATTTTTTTGCAGTGATTTGTTACTAAAATTTCAAGATCGAACATTTTAGTTGTTTTATTAACTAACTATTGAAATATATTCTCCAGCAGGGGGGGGGGACTAAAAGCCTAATTAATACACCTCTTCCTCACAGAAAGTTTAATAAAAAAGTCAAATCGGTGTAAAACGAAAACTTAAATCGTGCTATGTACATACTTATGTTAATATCAATATAATTATGAACAAATTTAACATAACAAATTTTTTTTCACCCCCTTCCTATTCGAGTCGCAAAAAATCCTTTTAGTTACTGTCATCTAGTGTATAGGGAAGTGTCTGGTAAATATTTGAAGCCAATCAGAGGGTTCCCATTTTCGGAATTCCAGCCCCAAAAAATTACCACCTCAATGATGTCTTCGAAATTGTCAGTAATGTTGATCTAACTTCTAACGTTGTAGGTACAGTCACTTCCAAAAGTGAAAAACATATTTTAAAATTATGCAAATTTTCTCCGAAATTAATGTAATTAACCCACCTGTTCGTTATTTTTATTAAATTGTTTATCTTTATAACCTTTCCAAAAAGGTACAACAGGTTCAGGTAGATTAAGGACGTAGAAATTCGTGTGTAGAAAACCTTTCGGGAAATATTTAAAAAAATCTTCACTTTTAGGAAATTAAACTCAAATTGATCCTAAAATGTTTTTACTGAATTCGAAACTTATTAAAATTAATCCTATTATTTACAAAAGCTGTTCAAAATGTCTGACACCACTTTTGATACATACCAATAACCTTCTAATTCTAAACGACCTTGAATAAACTTGACCCCTCATTGTTTTCCATTGTTTCAATGGAGTAAGTTCTGGAGCTCTAGCTGGCCAATGAATCGGTGTACTTAGTCCAATTCAGCAATCAGGAAATCTTTCACTTATTATTGCACCGCAATGTTGGCAGTACGTACTTGGGCTCTATCATTTTGGTAAAACATTGCCCTAAGATTATCCATAGGGATATCCTTTAGTGTATTTCCCAAAAATACGTATAACTTTGGCTTCTAAGCACTTGCGGCAAAATGAATGGTCCTATTAAATGGGTTCTGACGATACCAGACCAAACATTGGCTCAGAATTTGGCCTGGAAGGAGAATACCCTCGTCTTATTTGGGTTAGTATCCGACCACCGCTGAACTGCGATTCATCCGTCTACAGAATTCGGCCCAGAAATGCCCTGTTCTCAATATCGCATTCCAAAAGCCAAATGCAAAATTTTAATCTTCTCACGGAATGTCGTTCCAGTAGTCCTTAGACTGGGATATGATGATATGAACATCACCCTGCTGGTTGAATAACACTCCGAATTTGAAATGATGGCACTCCTAATCATCTTGCAACTCGTCTGGGGTTCGTTTCACGATCTTGTTTGACGAGGGTGATTATTTGCTGCTCGACGTCGGCAGAATCTTCCGATGTTTCAGATCGCAATTCCGTGCTGTTTGAAGTTACACTTCCGGTTTCTCTTAACCTTCGGAAAGTCCACGAAAATACCACTCTTTAGGATGCACGTCGATTAGGGAATCTCCTTTCATAATCCAATACAGCCGCTTTTTCATTTCAGTCTACTACACAGTACATGTAAATTATATGCGGGTATTCGAGAGGGAGTTGGATCATCGGTTCCCAGGATCGAGACCAGGTCTCCCCGTGGTTTTTTAATAAGAAATTAAAAAATGCGCTCCATCTCAGGGTTGTTATCTAGTTCGCAACAATGCAAAGACAAAATATTCAAGTTTGCTCTCTCCCCTTCCGGCCAAATCCATGATAACGCATCATACCGCAAAAAAACCAAAAAATTAGTAGCTCTTGCGCCATCTATTCCAAAATTGTTGTCTTGCCTATTGGAAGTTGCTTGAAATCTGGCTCAACAATGGACGTGAGAGTCTCCCCAATGAAAAGGTGCCCAGGAGTTAGGGCTGTTAAATAATTTGGGTCTGCAGATAAGGGTTGAATAGGTCGTGAATTGAGGGTGTCTTCGGCCTGTACTGCCAGAGTGTTTAACTGCTCAATTGTAAAAGACTGCCATCTAAGCACTCTTCGGAGGTGGAATTTGGCCGATTTCGCTGCAGCCTCCCACAACGCGCTGAAATGGGGTGATCTAGATGGAATGAAGTGAAATGTTACATAAGCTTTGCTGCAAAATTATTTACTTTCTATTTTCTTCGGACAAAAATAAATCCTTAATCTCCTTAAGTTCCGTGTTTGCTCCTTCGTAATTTTTAGCATTATCACAGTACAGGTTAGAGCATAATCCTCGACGGCCAGTAAAACGTTTAAGAGAAGCTCAAAATGCAGCTATGGTGAGGTCAGTGGCGAATTCAAGGTGAACTGCTTTTGTAGTAAAACATATGAAGATTGCAATATAAGTCATCACAGATTGCTTTCCTCTTTGTGAAAAAAATAAAAAAAAAGTGAAAAAGGGGCCGCATAAAGCCACTCCTGAATTGCCAAGCGGTCGGTTAGGTTGCACTCGCTGTGCTAGTAAGTCGCCCATTATTTGATGTATATCTCGTGGCTTGGTTCGAAAACAGCGAATGTATGTTTGCGGGTCTGCGTACATATTTTTGCAATGAATATAGTTCAATAATCTCCGGGTGAGACGACGGAACTTACATTGGATGTTTTGCGTCGTACGGCAAATTCGAGTTTTTAAGCCGACCACCCACTCTTATAATGCTTTCATTGTCCAGAAATGGAGCTAAATTTCTTATGCTGCTACTTTTCTCAACTTGCGCATGCCGTGTTAGGAACTTGTACTCATCATTGGCAGAATCGCTTTGTACGATTTTTATAATTGCCTTTAGTGCCACATCTCTCCCAGTTGACGTTAGGGTATCAACTTAAGCTTTCGTCGTTCTGGTGGGAGTATTGTTTGATGCTCTGGTGGCCCTTATTCGGCGTTCCACACTTCCACTCTTTCACACACACTTCCACTCTTTCATATAGAAGACCATTCAGTTATATAGCTGATTTCAGCCAACTCATCTGGTATGAAACCCCGAGATACTAAATCGGCCGGATTACTGGTGGATTCAACAGAGCGCCAGGATTTGAACACTGATAACTCCATTAGCTACAAAGGTGCACCAGATAGACGAAGGTTCTGCCAACCATCAAAGTACAATTTTCGAGTCCGTCCAATAATATGTAGCATTTATTTTTAAGTTTAATATTGCAGTAACTCGAGGAACAAGCTTCGCCATTAATTGAACTGCGCAGAGCTCCTACCTAGGTATCGATGCGTGCTCAATAGGTACTACCCTTGATTTAGCACAAATTAACTTAACACTTATACTTAATGGGCGTCAATGCATCTTAAGTATGAACATGCAATGTAACCCCTTTCGATGCGTCAGAAAATCCGTGAAGTTGAACATTGAATAATTGGCTGAATGAATGTGCTTGTCTATGGGCTTGAAACTTGAAAGGATTCCAACAAAAGTAATTGATTTTTGTATTTGAGCCAGCTCGTGTGATAGATATTCATCCCAACTTAGCTTAAGCTCCCACAACTGTAGCATACAAGTTTTCCCTAGAATTAGGGTTTATGTATAAACCCCAAGTGGTAAAATAACCTTCCTATGTCGGCAAGCACAATTCTTTTGGTAATCTTAAGAGTATTATTCTTTTGCGCGTTGATTTTGTAATTAAATGTGTCCTGTTGTGGATTCCATATTAGTCCTATTTTTTTAACAACATCCGAGTCATGGAATTGAATTAATTTTTCTTTGTGTTCTTCTGGTGTTTCACTAAGTAAATTATTACAATTAGTGCACCACTTTCTCAATTAAAAGCCACCTCTTCGAAGAATCATCTCCACATCGTGTTTGATTTGTTTCGGGAGCGTATCGGAACCCGTGATTAAATTATCCATATAGAAATCAGAAATTAATATACGAGAACCTACAGGATAATCGTTTTCTCCATTGACTGCTAGTTGGAAAAGGGATCTCGTCGCCAAAAACGAAGCTGCAGCTGTTCAATAAGTGACCGTTTGTAGCTGAAAATGCTGCGATGGTTGATTTGGATGATCACGCCATATAATATTTTAGAATTCGCAATCGTCAGGATCGACTAGTACCTGGCTGTACTTTTTACAAATATCCACCGTCATCGCTATAAAGTGAATGCGAAATCTTAACAGTGGTGTAAATAAATCCTGCTGTACAACTGAGCCTACCATCATGATATCGTTAAGCGAATAAATTGTCGTTGATTTTTCCGATACATCAAATACTACTCTTAACCTCGTACTTAAATTATCTTTAAGGACGCAGTGATGTGGCATGGAGTATCTGAGAATTTCTGTGAAGACTACGTTCTACGTTTAGAAATCTCCTGGTGGCCATTTCAAGAGTATTACCCAAGATGTTTTCGTGTTTTCGCGAAACAGAATTGTTACTATATATCGACCAGAGCGATCTCTTTTATAGTTTTGCTTATAGTGTTCTTCGCAAAAGATCTCTTCGGTGGTCTTTACGGAATAAAGGATTTGCGTGATCTTGAAGTTCCCAAAATGTTTTTAAAATATCTGTGACTGATTTGTCTTCTTGATATGAAAGAGAAGTAACATAGCAGTTTTGTGTTCAATTGTATCTATAATAGTAAACATTTTGTCAGCTACTATCCAGCCTATTATTGTCTTCTGTAAGATGAAAAAATTGTTCCACAAAGAAAACTGATAGTGCAATTCTGCCCCGATTAAGGGTTCGATTCGGTTTGGTTTGTTAAATACGGAATCTGAAAATTGTATATTGTCTGACATGTTCCAAGAGCTGATATTAAGTGAGATTGTTGGTTGAAAATTGGTGATACTTGGAAGCACCACTACGTCAAGATGCGTTGTTAAATTATTAAATTTCGAAGAAATATTGAGATGTGTAACATTTGTAGACGTTGAGGAGCAATTGTTTCGGATGCAAGTAGCCATCGTTGATTTCTTTCGTTTCTTAAGACCCAGTTGTTGCATTAGAATTTCTGATGTGAAATTTAGCTGCGAGGCGGAGTCTGGGATTGCTCTGCATGGCAACAAATTTCCACAAGAATCATGAATGTTAACAATAGCTCTTGTCGTAAAGACATATGGATGATTATGAAAATGGCCTTGCTGTGTGAAGAGAAGTTTGATAAGGTTGAATATTTGCACCTGAGTTTGAGGGTTGTGATCTATTCAAGACTGCATTGGTCTTTTCTGGACTGCTCTTGCTATGAAGAAGAGTATGATGCTTACCGTTACAAACCTGACAAGTGTATGAAGAGTTACACTCGAGTACGCTATGTGCACGTAGACAGTTTGTACACAAATTTAAAAACAGAATTTTACCTAGTCGATCTAGACCTTTCACACAATAGGAAACATTTGTTCTTAGATGTCAGTAAGCTAGTCCTTGTCCCTTAAACTACTAACTGACGCATTATCACCATGAGCCTTTCTAGTTGCATCAACCTCTTATTATTTATAAATATCAAGACTTCATTTAAAGTTGGTGGTCTAAAATCTGAAGCCTTGTCTTCCCATGCTACCCTTGAATTTGAGTCACATTTTTGCAGAATTAGACATATCATCCCAAGATTTTACTGGTCGACCCAACGCTTGAAGTGGTCGGAGATGAACAACAACAACAAAGTTTTTCTTGCTTTCCTTCTTGTTACTATATTGGTTTAATATTTAGAAGATTCTGGAGATATACTTGACGTAGTAGCCTTTTATTTCCGTACTTGTTTCTGAGAAGGTCAAGTGCCACTTCGTAGAGGAAATTTGAGCTGCTGCTGGCCTTAACAACGTAGATTTCAAATACTGATATTTTTGTAAGCTATTTAGTGAGGGTTCATGAATCAAAATCTTAAAGGATTCAAAAAAGTTCATCCACTCGGTTATATTTCCACTAAAGGAAGGCAATTCTATTTTCGGTAGCCGAGCAGTACTTTGAAGCGTTGGTTGCGGAGAGAAATAAAGTTCTTTGTACGCTGCTCGTAAAGATTCACCCAGCTCAGTCAAACTGAGTCTTTCTATGTGAGCTTGCATATCTATAAATTCAATGAATTCTTTTGTTCGTTTTTGCTGGTCTATCAAAACCGCACGTTGACCCTTGAGGGTAGCCAGTATTTTTTCAGACATTTTGTTGCAAATTTGACTTGCGAATATACCGAAAGGAAAGGCTTTTACGAAACGATTACGATATCGAGAATTTCAACAAAGACATAAAATTAGCTATGTAAAATTAGAATCTATATTGTTTGAAAAATGTCAACAAGAGATGATTTACTTACATTCAAACAAAATGGCTTGATTGTTGATGTTGTTACCTTTATCGGTTGGTTGAAGGTGCATGTGTCGTTGTCGGAGTTTACTTCAAGAAGACATCTTATTTTCCGGAAGATCAAAAAAGGTTGTGTCATCTGTCATATAAGCTGCGTATCATCAGTTTGTAGCGCTGACACTGTGCCTAATCCGGTAGATGTCACGTAGCGCATTCATTTAAACCGAACAACTACAACAAAAATATTTAATCGTCATTTCTTATGATCCCGTAAGCTGAAATGTTCAGGTAGTATTATGTATTATTTGCAATTGTGGTACTGTAGTTCTTTTATTTGTTTAATTTGTGAAGTCGGTTCAACTTTTTTTTAAAAAAACTATTTTATTTTTCACTTTTTAGTGTCTTCTACTCTATACAACGAAGAAAGAACCATCCAAATCGGTCCACGCGTTAAAAGTTAGTTTTAACCCCTTACCCCACCCCCATTCCACTAAACTTTTTTTCTCACGGTATCAATCAAGGATCATACTCTACCGAACAGAAAAGGAATCATCGAAATCGGTCCACGCGTTACGAAGTTACTACTCCTCCCCCTCCCCGACCACCACCAAAGGACCAAATTATTCTTCTATTAAGAATGGTGGGATCAGACTCTATACAACAGAGAAAGAACCATCGCAATCGGACCACGCGTTACAAAGTTAGGTTCCACGCCCACCCACACCCTTCCAAAATTAAAAAAAAAACGCGTCGAACTTAGAACCTCTTTGTTTTTGGGAAGTCGGTTAAAAACAGGGATTTCTCAAACCATTTGTGAGTTCTTTTGGATATTTGTGCTCAGTAGAAATACTCAAATTATTAACAGAATGCCTTGCACTCCAAATTCACTTTACAAATCAGTGCTCTTCGGAACTTTTATGTAGCGTTTTATCGAGGTAATGAGCTCGCTATACGTCGTATAGGCCTAATGTGGGACTTGTAGATCAACGCTAAGTCGGGTGGGGTGAAATATTTCTTACATCTCTGTAGAAAACCCAAACATTTCATCGCACTTTTAGCGATTGCAAATATATGATCAGTCCAGCTAAGATTGCTGGATATCTCAATACCCAAGATCTTTAGGGAGGGTGAATTGGGTATATTCACTCCATCGACTGAAATGGGTTGGGGGTGAACTGGGCGTTTTTTAAGGGACATTAAACAGCATTGAGTTTTGGATGCATTAAACGTAACACGATTTGCTCTGCCCCAAGCGAGGACCTTAGAAATGTCGTTGTTTAATGATCTAAACATGCGTTCCCGATTGACTTCTGTAGCATTTCCACGTGAATTCATTACAGAATCAAATGAGTACGCGAAATCAAGGGTGCTGTCGTCGGCAAAACTATGAATAGGATTGAGAGTAAGGGATAAGAGATCATTGATGAAAAGAAGAAATAAAGTTGGTGAAAGAACTGAACCCTGAGGTACACCGGCATTTATTTCGTGGGATGCAGATGTAACGCCGTCAATAACTACACGGATTGAACGGCCTGACAAAAAGCTCTCTATCCATTTAACGAGGGTAGGATGCAGACCAAATGTTTGAAGTTTGGCTAAAAGGGCAGCATGCCAGACTCTATCAAAAGCCTTTGAAATATCAAGAGCGACGATTTCGGACTCACCGAAATTATGGAGACAATGATTCCAACGCTCCGTTAGAGCCGTTAATAAGTCTCCGGTTGAGCGGCCAGCGCGGAAACCGTACTGGCAATCATTGATAAGATGGTTATTTTCTAGATATGTCAACAACTGAGAGTTGATGAGTGATTCAAAAACTTTGGATATGATCGAGGTTAGTGCAATTGGTCTGTAGTTAGAGGGGTCGCATGCCTCTCCTTTTTTAAGTATCGGCTGGACATGAGCAAGTTTCCATACACTTGGAAATATTCCTGTTGAATATGACAGGTGAAAAAGTTTGCGCAGAGGTTTAGCCAAAGCAGAGGCGCAGCATTTTAAAACAAGGGGCGAGAAACCATCAGGCCCAGTAGCTTTGGACACGTCGAGTTTCGAAAGTACTCTAAAAACTTCCCGAGTGCGAAAGTGTAGCGGCTTTTGCCTACTAATGCACTGTGATAGAGATGGAAGTGGCTGCGATGATGGTGGCAAGTACGAGTTAGCAGCAAAATTAGCAGCAAACAGGTTGGCCTTGTCCAATGAGTCAGTAAAAACATTCCCATTATAAATGAGTGGTGGTGTTGACGAACAGGTGAAATTGTTCTTTACGGTTTTTACTAGAGACCAGAAGCCCTTACTACCCTTTTGAGTAGAAAATACCTTCCGTCTGATGCTCTGGTCGAAATTGAACTTAGCCCGGCTAATTGCTGAATTGCAAATATTCCGCGCATCTCTATAGATACGTCTCAATTCCTCTGAAGGGCACAATTTATATGCCTGGAAGGCTGCTTCCTTCTTTTTAATGGCTGCGAAACAGTCATTATTGAACCAATTGGTGTTAGTTGGTTTGATGTTCTTGAAGCTATGAGGAATAAAGCGATGCATTCCAAACCATTGGATGTTCAAGATATAATCGGTGCTTCTGTTAACGTCCTTCATAGAAAAGCAATCAGACCAGTCCAGCTCTCTGAGATATTTATTAAGTCCCGCCCAATCAGCATTTTTATAATGCCACACTAATCTTTTGGTGGAGTTTAGATTAGTGGTTGTCAGAGAGGAGATGGAGAATTGGGCGGAGATTAGACAATGGTCCGAATTACCCAAGGGAGACGTCACCGAAACAGAGTATTTTTCTGGATGCGATGTTAGAAATAGATCTAAAAGGTGCGCGTTGTGCCCCGAAGTATCAGGAACACGAGTCGGACACTCAACCAGTTGCTGTAAATTAAAAGACTCACTAAATAACTCGACGTGTCTTCCAGACGGGCTTGTGGTAGAAGAATGCCTGAGCCACTGTGTGTTGTGGACGTTGAAATCTCCAGCAAGAACGATTTCAGAAGAGGGGGATAATTCCAAAATCTTATCGATATCGGAAGACAGTTTATCGAAGGAGCACACAGTGTCAGTGTCAGACATATTCGGGCTGCGGTATAAAAAGCAGAAGTGAATAATGTGCCGATAGAGTTTAAATCTAATCCAGACATAATTAAATTCTGGATTAGTAGAAGAGAATTGAGGGAGATAGGAGAATGGCACATCATTTCTAATATAAACCGCGATTCCCCTCTGAGGAGAGAAGAGCGGCACTAAGTGATAACCAGGGATGTGATACTGATTAATATCAGAATCGGAAACAACCTTGGTTTCGCTTAGTGCAAAAACTGCCGGATTTTCCGCGATCAAGTGGCAGTAAACCGAAAAATGGTTACTTTTTAAGCCACGAATGTTGCAAAAATTAAATAAAAATTTTTGCATAGTCCCGGTCTTAATTTGCCCAAAACAAAACAAACGAAAACGTACACAAACACAAGGACTGACGAACGGGATCCACAGATGCAAAGCAAAGCCGCCTCTGTGAAAACAAAGCCAGCAGCAGTGTTATGCCTGCTGTGCTGAACTTTGATCTCGACGAAGGCAGCTAAATGCTCAGCAGTGGAGACCCGTTAAACGCATTCAATGCAGCACGATTGTACTACATTGAATGTTGGATGGAAGCAAAAAAGATATAAATCGGAACGGACTCACCAGACTGTGCTTACAAATAGAGCATAAAAGCCCTTCACTCCGGCAAGATGGCACTAGCACTTTGATTTTTTAAAATTCGATTCGCTTTCGCAACCGCTTTAAAAATTTATTGGGGAGCAAGACACGGCGGCACGTCCGTCCCCGTCAGTAGTTCAGCTCAAACTCAGTTCTAGTTGAATGAATATGAGGCTGTCCATTACATCCAAAAAAATAGGCTATGCTAACAAACCAACAACTCTCGAGGAATTAGAAGCTAACTTGACAGAGAGTATTCCGGAAATAACACTGGATTGGTTGGAAAAAGTGGTAAAAAATTGAACCGAAAAAATGCGTAACTGCTAGTCGCGGAGCACATTTGTCGGATGCCATCTTCAAAAAATAATGTACAATATATTTTCTTTTCTTTGAACACAATAAATAGGGTTACTCATGGCCTTCCCGAATTAAAATTTTTTTTAACCGACTTCCCAAAAACAAAGAGGTTCTAAGTTCGACGCGTATATGACCGGGCATAACTTCGTAACGCGTCGACCTAACCTAACTTTGTAACGCGTGGTCCGATTTTGATATGGTTCTTTTTTTGTTGTACAGAGTATGATCCCCCATTGCTAATAGGAGAAAAAAAAATTGGAATAGGGTGGGGGAGGGGGGAGGGGTAGTCTAACTTTGTAACGCGTGGATCGATTTGGATAATTCTTATTCGGTTGGGTAGAGTATGTTCCGTGGTTGATACCACGAGAAAAAAATTGGGGTGGGATGAGGGTGGGGATGGAACCTAACTTTATAACGCGTAGTCCGATTTCGATGGTTCTTTTTCTGTTGTATAGAGTATGATCCCCTATTGCTAACAGGAGAATAATTTGGTCCTATGGTGAAAGTTGGTGGGGGGGTAGTCTAACTTCGTAACGCGTGAACCGATTTGGATGATTCTTTTTCTATTGGGTAGAATATGATCCTTGGTTGATACTACGAGAAAACAAATGTTGGTGGGGTGGGGGATGGTGGAACCTAACTTTGTAACACGTGGACCGATTTGGATGGTTCTTTTGCCGTTGTATAGAGTGTGATGTGTGGGTAGAGTATGCTCCCTGGTTGATACCACGAGAAAAAAAAAATTGTTGGTGTGGTTGGGGTGGTAGAAGGAGGGTGGAACCTAACTTTGTAACGCGTGGACCGTGATCCCCCATTGCTAATAGGAGAATAATTTGGTCCTATGGTTGGGGGTGGGAGAGGGGAGGGGTAGTTACTTCGTAACGCGTGGACCGATTTCGATGCTTCCTTTTCTGTTCGGTAGAGTATGTTCAACTTTTTTTTTAACTATTTTGTTTATTTCAATGATTACTATCAGCTGTTACCGTATTTACTTCTTAAACCTAATTAACACGGAATTTCTTAGTGTGTATATTCTTTTTATATTATTGTAACGTTATTGCGGCTCCTCGGGCTTGGTGAGCTAATTCAGGCACTCATTTTCAATCACAGATATACTCTAGGTCGTTTAAATCATTTTTACAACATTCGTTATAACTTTTTACACAATATACCGTTTAACTTAACTTTTTAAAATACATTGCTTCACTGGTTAAATCACAACTGACTCTTCGGACGTAAATGAACCCATATATTTATTTATATTGATTTGATAAAATATATTACATAAATTATATTACATAAAAATTTATTACTTATATTACATTATTCATTTCGTGAAATGTTAAGGCGAAGTTCTTTTACTTCACTAATTCCAGCCAAGGTTCATGTACCTTGACTTATTTTCGGCACTTCAAACCACTACACCTTATTATTCTGGATCTGGAACTGAAAGAATAATTAAGACGCTGAAAATGAATGGTACTGATTAGGAACAACACTGAACTTTTACTTTGAGACAACTCCCTCTACTTCACTTCAATAATTTCTTATATATAAATTTTACACACAAGAAATGCCTTCTTAACAAAATTATTCCCACGAAAGCTATCTCACTCACTCACACTGTAAATATTCAAGCACGGCTCATGTTACCGTCACAGTCCGTGGAAATTTGCTCATGTTGAAAAAGCTTTCATGGAAATGTACAATTTAAATGTGCCTAAGACAAAATTAAATTAAATTAAAAAATCCTCAAATGATGAATCTTAACATCCTAAAACATGATTCTCAAATGATGAATCTTAACATGAATAGTAACATATTATCAAATATATTGTAACATAATTTTTGCTTATTTCTGCACCACGTTTATTTTTGTTTTGTTCGAACAGTAGTTTTCTTTTTAGAGACCAAGGCCCGTTATAATAATAATAACAGCTGATTTTACTTCAATAAATATTCATATCAATACTTTGTGGCTGGTTTCGTATGATGTTCTATGACCTATTTGTTTTCATTTTGCACTTTTTAACAATGTTCTTATTTTTGTGGTTTTGTCCAAAATTAAAATTTTCGATAATTCCTTGGTGTATAATTCTGATGATTAAGTTATGTAGTGTTTCGCGTCGATGTGTCGTGATAATGTAGCGAAGTGCAGGTGCCGTCAATATTTCCTTTTCTGGAGTATTGATTGTTTTAGCGCTTTGTTACGTTGCCATCTATGCTGTGTGGTAACATTTTCCTTTTATTAATTCAAGGACCAAAATTTGACAGGAAAATTAAAGACAACTTCGTCTAAAGTGCGTTTTATTAAAGTCGACAACTTATCTTGTATCGTGGCAGGAAGGAAGAGACGTCACAAACATGATTTTTGTGTTTCGTTTGCAAAATTGACAATTTTGTACTAGAACTATCTTATTGTGACATCTGGTGTACAAACCTTATTTTACTAAAATTAATTATTTCGTTTAAAATAACCAATTTTAAATTAATTGTGTGAAAATTTGTCCCATCCTCGTGTGTTGTCTTTATCTAATATAAATCCGTGTTAAAGTTTTTTAGGTTAAATGTTGTCTTCTGCAGTCACTATTTTCTTGGTATTCGTCTGATATTCTGTTTTTCCATTTCTAGGTTCCTCAAAAAGTCCTTATTGATTTGCACGGTGACATGAGTAGCAAGACATGATGTTTCATGAGTTTGAGAAGTTGTTGTGATGAGTAATATGAAAGCTCAGGTAAGTAAGATTTCTTCTGGCAATAAGGTAAGTTTTTTTGCCCCAATATTTTCACTTACTTTCATGCCGCATATTCCCCCCCCCCCCCTCCCCCAAACCTTATCTACGAAGTTTGCAAATCGAAATATGTGAAATAATTGGAGTTGAGAGAGGTTTAGGTACATATTACAGAAAAAATAAAACGCACAGTATTTAGATATCAGTAACCTTCCAACGTACGGAACCCTCGGTGCGCGACTCAAACTTTACGGGTTTTTGTTTGTTAAGTTCACTTGTCAGTATTTGGTATTATTGGCGGATTAATTAAGACACTTACTTTTTTTAAATAAATTGAGTTGGATTAAAAGAATTGAACTAAACCGTTGAAAACTTGAGCGGTGTAAGTAATATTAAAATAATCCTTAACACGATCGGCGTTTCCTCCTCAACAGCACCACAAAAGGTTAATTTGTCAATGTGAGCAATCTTCAATTGTATACCCTGCAAACTACGTCATTGATGCGCCTACGGATCTGGTATTTTCTTTCAGAATACCTAAATATTCCTTTTTTATACGATACGATACGATATGATTACATTTCAAAGAGTACGTTATTCTATTTGTACCTAGATAAAAGATACCTGAGGGGAGATATCTAACTTTGTAATGCGTAGAGTGATTTAGATGATTCTTTTTCCCTTGTGTAAATATACCTTCCTATTGATAGCAGGATAACAACTTCGTTCTTTATGCAAAAATTTTAACGAGGCCTCTTAATCCACTACCTAGGGTGAGGGTGGACGGTTCGAGACCCTAACTTCGAAACGTTTAATTCGATTTGTAGGATGCTTTCTGCGTTGTATATATTGCTACTAAGAGGAAAAAAACGGGTGTATCGGTGAGTGGACCCACGAAGGAGGTGAAGATTCTTTTCTATATAAATGTATAATGGTAGAATCTTTCTTTCACTTCTCTCCCACGATTGAAACAAAATGTTAACAATATATTACGGAAAATATAATTCGAATAACAAAATATTAAAGAAATATACCAAAAGATAGATATTTATATTTAATATAAATATTTTTATTTTAAATAAAAATTAATTTTTGATATTTTTAGATATAATTAACACGATTATATAACTTGCAAATAAAATAAAATATTATGTTTTTGCAAGTGTTTACTGCACGGTATACGAATGCGACTGCATTACTCCATGACGTGTAGTTTACGGTGGTTTTGGCTCTGGTAGAGAATAGACTTTCTAGCAGACTCAAAACCACCGTAAACTATAGCAATGAAGTATGGACTTTCACGCAATCGCATTATTTGCATTGCTTCTTATGGGACCTGGCGGGTTATTTGTCTTTCAAGTCGCCCTAACTCCTAAACTATTACTTCAATAAAAAATTATCCTTGAGGTGAAAATATCCAAAGCCTATTCAAAAAAACAACGGACACTTGTAACTCTAAAAGTGCGGAAATGCATGGAAGTGGAATCATAAAGATAATACAAGCGTCAGACCATCGTGGGAGCATGACTTACCTACTGCTTGCGTTTTGGATAATAATTTGGTTTGAGACGAAAATTTCACGTTTACTCAAAGATTTCTTGTTCTGTTTCATAAGGATTAGTTTTTCTGTGCTGACACGCTATCCCAAAGCCTGCATTAAGAAGCTGACTTTAAAAATTTTGTACCTAGGGAGGGAGTGAGGAGGGATGGAGTCTATCTTTGTAACGCTGATTCTTTTTCTTGGGGTGCCGTACCAAAATCGTAAAAAAGGGACCCTTATGGTGCGACTTAGTCTGTCAGTCTATCTGTCTGTACGGAAACCTCGGTGCGCGGGTCTGACTCGCACTTGGCCGGATTTTTTTTTACATAAAGTATGCTCTCCCACTGGGCTTGAATAATTTTTCTGTTGATGTACCGAATATGTTCCCACATTCGCCTGGACCAATTTGGATGCCTCATTTATTATGTTATACATATAGGATCTTGCTCCGTTTGTATCATGACAACAATTTTGATCGTAGCTACTAGCACCATGCTGAAAATTGTCTATCTATGTAAAAGTATGGATAGGCGGCGGTGAATAATTTAGTAATGTGTTCGGTTTGAGATGATTATATTTCCTTTGCATGGAGTACACTACCTCTGCAACAATTACAGTCATTTTGTTCTCAAAAGTTACACTTTCCGAGACTGTAAGCTTTTCCTTGCTGTACAATAGTTTAATTTAACTTCAATACCCAAAGAACTAGGTTACTCTCGAAATAAAAAATTACAATATTTCACTGCGGTCTTCGAAAGACTTCCCAACAGAAGTTAAGAGAATAGTTCGTGCATATTATTCTGTACATTTTGAAAAAAATTTACCGGAAGGTTGGTGTAACAATGTCAGTGATAATAATATGACACAGATGTTTAGTTCGGTTTTGAATTTGGTTGGATTATTATCTAATTTTTTGGTTTTATGCGAAGAAGTCCAGCAGCTACAGAAAAGCTAACCGTTTAGCGCTGGTGTTGAAGAAGAGCTAAAGAATTTAGTATTTCTTTGTTTGGAATATTTATATATATTACTTCGCTCCAGTTTTTAAAAGCTTTGTTATGAATTTTTTTGTTGTTGATATGATTATTTTAGTTTAATTTCCAGCAATTTCAACCTCCGCATCTATAACGTCTCTGTATTGTTGTCCAGCTCGCAGCAATGCAAGAATAACACACTTACCTTCCCTCATACCCCACTTACCCTGATTCCCTTCCGGGCAAGGCCATGCCAACGCATCATAGGTTAGCTACATCATACAAAAAAAAAGTCATCATAAAAAGAGTCATTATAAAAAAGTGCTCATGAGCAATTCCAGTATCGACTCTGTGAAGGTGCCATCACTTCGCATAAACTTTATGCCTGGCGGCTGCATTTATATGCTTAAGATTTCGGCGGGGCCAACCCTTTTGTGAATAACAAAATCAAAGTACACGAGTTTTTTAGCTAGTGTTTAATTTATTGCGAACTTTAAACACTATCTTTACAATTTGTGACTGTTTTAAAATTTGTTTCTGAGTAGGAGAGTAAACTTCAGAATGTCCTATTTCTAGAAAAATATTCTCCAATTTTCCATTCCTAGGTCGCACTCCTGTTTCTAATTTTCATTTTAACAAACATAGCGGCATCTAACTTAATTATTTTTAGTAATTATAATTCAAAATTCTTATTAATTCTTATAATTTATTTCACAAAAGATTGGTTAAAATTTTGCTAACAAGTATTTATCCAACCAAAAACATTTCATGTAAAGAAGGTTGCCAAGACTCACAAGCTCATACCGCTTTCACTGTTAAAAAGTTATCAGATCTCATATGGAGCCAAGTCCCTAACTCGACAAGGCCTCACTCTACAACTCTTAACTCTAGAAACCCTACTTCTTGGTCAAAAAGTATGGATCTAAGGCATGACACAACATTAAAGACCAGTGTGAGTGTTTTCTCACCATAAGTCCAATCCTTGCTAAATTTTTTATGAAACTTTTTAAATTTTGACTTATATTGTCCTTATTTGGCAAAGTTTTCTTCATTTTCATCAGGTGGAGTATATTTATTCTTCTTTTAAGACCAAATACTTCTATAATCGTTAAGCCACAATTTTGGCTGCGCAAAGTTTAAGATGAGGTAGTATAACTTATTTTATATGAGCCTCTGGTAACCTTACACATAGTAGTCGTACGATTGTGGTATTATTCGTATCAGTTGATCTTAGATACGCTGCAGCTCCTTACGCATTCTCCGATGCATCTGAGAAAATGTGAAATTGTGTCGTTTTCTGTTTGCGTTTTGAGATTAAAAACATGTCTTGAACATTTCATGCAGTTTATGGTTTACAATACTTCACGACCGCGATTCGATGATATTCACAGTTTCTGTAGAAAGATGGCATCCCAATTTAAGTTAAATACCCAAAGTTTCTGAAGAAATACTTTCCATCACGTCAAAAAGTTCGAAGAGATGGGCAATATCAGATAAGCTGTGCGATTGGTCACTCTTTTTCTTTAATTCCATGATGTTTTGATGATGAACTCGTCGGATTTGTGCAACCAGGACAGCCTGCATTTGATAACCGTTTAAGATATCTTGAAACTAGATATGGGGAGCATGATGTGTCGTATATAACAATGCCCACCTAAAAGCAGTTAATTCTTTGCCCGGGATCGCTCCTCCAGCATATAAATTGATATCTCTGACCGACTTCATAGATTTGTATCTGCCAATACATCTTTTCGATGTCGTCGGGAAAAAAATATGGGCATTCCAAAACCTCAAGTAAATTGAAAAAAACAATCTTAAATTGTTGGGCCTGTCCATAACACTTCATTTCATGTTGGAAGATGTTTTCGCCAAAGCGTCATTATAGGCATTCAATGTCGTTGAAATCAATTTCCTTCATGTGCCCAAGATTTATATATTCATTCATGAATTGAATGTATTAATCTGCTAGTTCTGGTTGCCTTGGTTATTCTCTCTCCTAGCTAGTTCGGATCACTCTGGAATGGTAGTCTGACGATGAAGCGGCCCTTGGCGTCTATCTAAGTTGAGTAGATAAAGTAGGATGCACAACGATTTTCTTTAACTGTGAAGTCATTTGCGTGAGTCCTGTGCTTTGCAATCTCTAGAACCTTTCTAGTTGATCGTTTTATTTTTTTTCAGTGGATACGCCGCATGTGGCTTTCTGATAGCTTATATTATGGACTTTTCTGCCTACTGTCCATCCGAACACTGTATTTGGAAGAGTAGGCAATAAGTAATTCAGTTTAATTTGCTAAACAATAAGTAATTCAGTTTAATTTGCTAATATAATAGTATATACTCTGCGCCAATCAATAAGTCTATGGACTCGGGTTGATAGAATTGCGAATTAGCCAATTTAATGCTATTTGGTGTGGGCTATGTTGTTATGTATATCTCTTGCGTGGGTTGCTTAGATATTATGCAAGGTAGTACATACGCCTCTATTCCTACATTCAAAATGAACATTTTGAACGTTGACTGCATCTTTACATTGACCCTACGCTGAGCCAGCTGTTTTCGCTGTTCAGAGATTTCCATTAAGCCCTTACCATTTTTTCGGTTATAAAAGATACCTGTGATAACATTTTGGTGAGTAGTGTATTGGCAAGCAATCTGGTGTTCCCGTATCGGTCGTTAATAGTACTCCATGCCGATGTGTTATTTGCCTCAGGTATTGTGGAATGTCGGATATGAAGATTTGCTTTACTGGAAAGACTTGCTGTTAGATACCACATCTTCTGAAAATCTGCAATTAGTTGATGTTAATGCAGGACTGTATTGCCCTGCCTTTGAATTCCTTGAAAGTAGCCTTTTTAAGTTGAGGCATAAACGGCACTTGAACCGCTATATCAAGGTTATGACTTTATTCTTATTTTAATTGTTATAAACGGCACTTCAAACCAATACCAGAGCTGTAAAGGAAAGAATTATTGAGTCCAAAAAGAAGGCACTCGCCCGAAGATCACAACTATTAAACCGCAACAATTTGCAGAACAAATACTTTATTATTATTGACACGATCTTGAATAGAAAATTTACGCTAAAATTAATTCGTACAAAAATATTACATAACTCAGGTATAACTTCTTTGATATACAAAGTGGTAAATTTCATAACCGAACTGAGGTGAAGGACATAAATAAAGCTAAATATTACAAATCTTGACGACTCCTATTATTGACCTACATTGAATGTATAAACATATGAATGTAATTATACATGACTATGTAGGGTTACAGATTAATAATTTAATTAATCTAATTAATCTGGGGATGGTTAGATGCAGCATCTAACATTTGATTGCGTGCCACTTCTATGAAAAGGTCCTGAAACTGTCGCCATTTTAATATTCCCCATGAAAATTAAGCGGGATTATTTTTGGTAGCTTAGTAGGGAACGTCTTTGAAACATCTTCTCCTGTAATTCGGGGTCACCAATGTTGAATAGAGTTCCCTTACTCTATTCTGGGTCTTGATGTGCTGTGGCACGACCCTGCAGAAAGTGTGTACGGTGTATATACCATCAAAAGAAGGAGTTTGCTTGATAGAAATTACTAGTCTTCATACTTGAACCTCACCCTGATTTTGCATGAGCGGTGCAATGTAGCGCCACTCGTGAACAAGAAACTCGAAAGTTTCCTTAGAAGATCTGACAAGATTTATTATAATGGGGATGCATATAGATATATATATATATATATATATATATATATATATATATATATATATATATATATATATATATATATATATATATATATATATATTTGCAATTACTGGAAGTCTTAGGAAAAATTTAAAACGCTCGCTTCTGTAACTAAAAGGCTTTATTAATAAATATTCTCTGTTTTTATTATAAACTGACTTGAAAAGACAATCCGCGACAAATAATTTGGCGACTTCGAGGCGATAATGTTTGAGAATATTGCACCATCTTGAGCAGGCCAAAAGTGAAATTCAATTCTCTACGACTTGTAAGAACTGCAGTGACTACAAATTTAGAATTTTGCAATGCAAGCTGATAATCATATTTCTGGTGAAAAATTAAACAGTGTACTTTGTGAAAAATTTGATGAAAATGTTAATAGGTTAATCGGTAAAACTAACTACAGTACAGTTGACCATATCTATAACTTACAATTATATTCCTAGGAGATTCTAGGTATCTTCTAGAACCGTGGCTGATTACGCCGTTTCGAAGTCCAACTAATTTTAATACCAGATTATTAAAAAGTAGAACTCTACTACACGTAAAACAAAGCAGTACAAATAATAATTGTTTGCTGCGCACAATATCTGTCAGAATCTCTCTGTAGCTTTTGACTTAATTTACCTAATTTAAATATAATTTCGATTATATTGAGTAGGAAGAGTATTTAGAAGACAACTCTCGAGCTAGATCAATTGGAGTTGAAATTTTATATACAACGCAATATTTGTTAAATAATATAAAATACATCTGTAAAAAATTTCTATTTCTATTTCTTTCTATTAATAACGATAATATAAAAAAAACACTTCGAAATATATTACTTCATGGTATATGCGTTACTGGGCACATCGGTCTAGTGTGAAAACTTTAAATAACGTGACTTTTAATAATGGGACGGGTGGTAACAGGCACCCATAGTTTCAATTTTTATTTGCATAATTTGTTTTCGGGCGGAGAGACAGGAATTCTCTTAAATTAAACTTTCCTAATCCAAGGCGTTATGCGTTTCCGTGCCTATTGGCTGGTTTGCATCCAGTTGCATCCGGCTATATTCCAATGATTCCACATCAAGGAGTACTTTTTCCACATCAAGGAGTACACTTTCCATAACCGGGGCACTATCATCGACGACCACCCTCATCTCTGCCATCTCTAGACAAGGAGTACCACTTCGGTGTGCAAGTTTTAGATTAGAATTAGATAGTATGAGCAAAAATCTTGCCTCGAATAACACCAAGTTTACAACCACGCCCACCCGGAGAAGGAGGCAACTCGCCGTCAAGGCTAGCTATCTCACGGGATAAGTGGGTAACCTTCTGCGGGCTCAAGCCGCTCTAGGACTTATAAAATATATTTTTATTTCCTTTCATGCCGCATACTTTTCGTTTTATCATGAAATGTCTAAAAAAATACCATTACCCCACCTTATCTGCGAAGTTTAGAACACGAAAATCAGAAATAATTGGAGATGAAAGAGGTTTATGTAAATATTACAGGACAAATAAAATGATGTCTCTAACTAGCAGTTTTTTAGAAATCAGCAACCTTCCCAGGCACGGATCTCTCGGTGTGCGAGTCTATTTGATTGATAATATGTTAATAATTGGGAAAATAATATAAATTTCGTCCATGATAAATTCGAAATGTTGGAATTAAATATATATTTGAAACTTCGTACTGCTTAAATAAGTAATATTTGTTCTTAACGGTATCAGAACTGTGCAGGTAATCCTGCAGTTAAATACAAATATATATAATAGCATTTAATTAGCTCGTGATTTTTTTCTTCAGACCAGTTCCTCAATAAATATTTGAATTACCTTTCGTTCCCTTCAGGAAAGTGATAATTACTTTCTTTTTACTTCACAGCCTCAAATATTGCAGTTATATTCGCACATCTTATTATAATTCTTCATTATGCATGCAATCCCTTTTAAAATACCACAAGATAAATTCCAAGTTCTTGTTTCAATTACGCCTTCCAACTTCCTTTTTCTCGTGCTGGTGTAACCCAAAAACGGCACGAAAACGCCAAAAAGTTTCCGAATGCTATCACCGTGTAGCAATCAGTGCAAAGTGAAAACATTGGAAACACGAATAACACATTAAGGCAAGACAATGAGGCCTGAAGCTGTTAAATCAAAAATCAGCCGACGCTGAGATTCGAAGCGATGGGCATGGGAGCCCTTTGAAAATCTTCCTTGTTTCGTTTTTGTTATTTGGTGCAACTCAAACAGATTTTTGTGTCCCTACATCGTCTAGATGGATTTTGTTCGACAGAATTTCTTAAGCAAAATAAGATGCTTCTCTTGATTATCTTCCCTTGCAAAATTGCTTGGATTTTGTTACATGACCCTTCGACATTGAATTTTTGCTGAACATTCGCATGGTCACTGCTCCTCTGATCTTGAGTCTCCAAACTTATGCTTTGCGGCCAACGTTAATGTTGTCCTCAGTTGTTTGCGAACGGAATGGTCCAGCGCCCATTACTCATCTCCGATAAGAACAGAAGCAGCTAAGTAAGATATAAAAACATAATCAAAACATACACTCACAGCGAGGGCTAAGAGGCAGTGTGCCGAATTATTTATGGACTGCTGGCTCGGCCCCCCGGTCCAGTGTTCAGCCTTTAGTGCAGTCGCCTTTGATATCATAAATTTCGAATTTTGATGTCTTTTGCCAATTATTGGGCCCTGGTGTAAACTAAGGTTCTCGACCTGCATGTAACAAAGGTTTTTTTTGCGCCATTGGATTGGAACCTGGGACCATTCAGGTACAGGAATAAAGAAAAGGGTAACAACACGACGCACCGCTGAAATGCCGAGAGCTACTAATGACGAAGATGGCTAAGGACGACGTGTTGCTCTTAATTGGCCCATTTAAGAAAATTTTATGAGCTGATCAGTAACGTGAGATTGCAATTTTACAGCTAATATGCGTGTCTTATATTATTTATGACATGGACTTTATTTGGGGCATGTCTTCCTTCTCTGACATTTATTGAAATTTGTGTGGGAAGGTTACGCTGAACATCTTTGGAACAGCAGCGATTTTGCAACGTTCACAGATGTTGTCACAAGTAATGGTGGTTCTTTATTGACATCCGGTTCTTATTGCTCTCTTGTTTTATTTCTTAAAATTGTGCGTTACTATTCGCAAAATTTCGGTTTTGATGATTTTCACACTTGAAGTACCAATTTACATATGGCTACAAGAGCTCCGCGTACCAAAGTAGTGTTTCAGCGAGAACCACTCAGGTATGAGCTTGTTAGTGACCGTTTCCCGTCATCTTGAAGTGCATATCCAAAATACTTGAATTTCCACTTCACAAATGCACCGCAGAGGTTTTGGGCTTCTTGGTTATGATGGAAGCTCAATGGCAATTTTATTACTTTTTCAGGTGGAAAATAGCCAATTACTGATAACTATTGAAATTGAAGAAACATAATTACAGTTGCGAACAAGAAGAGCCACTTTTAAAACAATATAAGAAGAAAGTTAATGTCAGATTTATTTGGTATGTTTATAGTTAATGTGAAAGTAAAAACTCAATATTTCAATGTATTTTCTCCCAAAAATGGATTTACAGGAATTGTTCAAAAGTAAAAAAAGTGCTGCCCTGAAAAGTTACCATTTTCTTACCAACTTATTCCGTAACTACAGATAAAGTGTTATGCAGAATTTAGAAAAATGCGTAAATAAAAATTTTAAAAAATATTGAAATTATAAAAAAAAAATCGCTGACAAAATTTTAAATACTGTTTTATATGCTTAAAAAATAAATAACAGAGTAAATGTATTCAGATCGGCAAAATATAATTGGAAAAAGTCTTTCTTGCATTGTCTATTTCTATATTCAAACTAATCATAAATTAAAGCTTTGGCAAGATTAATTCTATATTTACTTTATAAAATGCAACCTTTGTTTTAAATTTCCATTCAAGATATTTAAAAACTCGATTGAAGACATATTTAAACTTGAATTTACTGTATTTTCATTTGAAAAACTTTTAAGAATTCGAAAAAATCTGTGCAGGCCAACCAATTTCTCTCTAGTTCGCTTAACCCCTTGGTGGGAGGCGAACTTCACCCGATTCGAGGCAAAGATTGCAAGTGGACCTACAACTTGCAACTCCCATGGTTGTTGGTCGCCGCCGACTCGCACCTGCGACCTGCGGGTTGAGATTGGCAGACCCACACGTTATCATCACCGACGACTAGGCCAACTGATAGAATTACTTTTTGTTCATTATTTCATTTTTAATATTAATAAGAACAGTTGTTTTGCATAGTATTTTAAAGAGCTTAATTTCATGAATGTAAGTACAAAAATGAAAAAAGGAATTTTTGAAAAGCCTGTTTTAGAAAAAATCTTATTTTTCATTATTTTTGAAATATTTCAGGTAAAAAACAACATACCATTAAATCATTTTTCATTTCTACATAGATCATTATATTTTGTGGTATTTTCGTTTGTATCTTCTAAAATACTTAATGCATATCAGGTTTAATGTTCTCGCAGAGCTAACCTTGACTATAACCTTGATTTGGCTTTGTGATAAAGATTGGGTAAACCATACCTAACCTGTAGCGAATAAGGCCTAAAACGAAAATAAGCATGCATGCATGGGATGTGTCATCAAGAAGAATTGTGGTGAAAGGTGCGGAAAAAGAAAACGAGTAGAATTTAGATTGCAGAAAGGTATCGACAGGAATATTGAAGAAACACTACTATTTCGCAAATACAGATGCTGATCCTGTGGCGAATAAGGTGATCTAGAGAGTGATTGTAGAAGAAAGATCAGTGCGATAGGAGTATCTCGAGAGAAGGTCGATCACGTCAATGGGGTTAGTACAACTAAGAGGAACATTTGACGACAAAAATAATTTTTAGAATAAAACTTGAACGGACTTCATATAAAGCGCTAAAATGCATAAAATAATTTTTAATTTTATATCTATTACGACATTTTAAAGTTGGTACAAATTAAACAAACCAAACAACTACAACAAAAGTATTTAATCGTCCTTCCTTATGATCCCGTGAGCTGAAACGTTCAGGTAATTTTATATAGTATCTTCAATTGTGGTTGGGTAGTTGTTTTCTTTGTTTAATTTGCATCGACTTCAAAATGTTATAAAATATATAAAATTAAAAATTATTATATACTTTTTAGCTTTATCAACTTTTGTTTTTAAAACTATTTTATTTTTCACTTTTTAGTATCCTCATCTATACGACTCGAAGAACAAATCAATTTCAAAAGTTGCAGAGGTAGTGCACTCTATAGAATGCAATCATACTTATCCAAATCCGAAAACATATTACGAAATTAGTTACGTTTACCCTTTCATACACCCTCACCTCGTACTATGGCCGTACTGCTCCACCGTACTCTATAAATCAAGGGAGAATTATCATAGTCAGAGGTTCATCGTAGTCACTCTAGGTACAAAGTTATTCTACCCTTCGCTCCACTACTATCCTAATTGAATTTATCCTCGTAATAGCATTATTAGCAATGGTAGATCATACTCTATACAACAACAAAAAATACTACCTAAATCGGTAAACCTATTACGAAGTTAGGTTTTACCTCAGCCTCCACCATGCCAAGCCATTCTTTGACATGGTACCAATCGGGAAAAATACCCTACCCAACAAGAAAAGAGTTATCCAAATCGATGCATTCGTTACGAAGTTACACAACCCCTCCCCGTCCTCACCCAACCTTACGACAATTTTTCTTTCATTATTAGCAATGCGGAATCATACTCTATACAACTCAAAGATAATTATCCAAATCGTTCAACGAATTTCAAACTTAGATTTCACACCACCCCCCCCCCCCCCCCCATCGCCAACCACACACATTTTTTTTGAAGTGGTACCAATAGGGAAATATACTCTACCTAAAATTTTTTTCTTTATTAACAATTCATACTCTATACAACAAAAAAGAATTATCTAAATCGGTCTATGCATTACGAAGCTAGGTTTCATCCGCACCCCTACCCGCACCCTCACCCCAACAAAAATTTTTCTGACATGTTACCAATCGGGGAACATACTCTACCCAACAAAGTAAAATCATCTCCACGCAGTACGAAGTGAGACTACCCACTCCGCCCCCCTACTTACCACACCCAGGAACCAAATTTGTTTTTTATTAGGGGAATATACTCTGCACATCTAAAAAGAATCATCAAAACCGGTCCACGCGTTACAAAATTATGCCCGGTCATAGAACTTAGAACCTTGTTTTTTGGGCAGTCGGTTAAAAAGTATTTCAGAAAGAAAATGAGTTATTATAAAAAGCTTTTGGAAATGCAGAGAAGAAAAAAACGAGTCATATAAATAATGGGAATGTGCCACAAGGCAAAAAGATTGAAAGTATACGAAGCCTGATTGACGCGCCTACATCCAAACCTTGAAAGGAAAAACCGCAGACTGTGGATCAGGAATTGGGAGATATCAAAAAAGCAATGGACATGATGATAGTCAACTATTTATGTCAGAAATGAACGGACGTAAAAGAATGCATCAGAAGTTTATTTTCTCAGCAGCTTTGGTGGTGTAACAGGGATATTTAGCTAAGCTACAGCCAACTAAAAGTAGAATGTGAAAAGTGGGGATGTTAAACGATCTTTATTGTCAAGAAATCTGAAGGACGATTAGAGGGACAGTTGATATCCGAGAAGCATGCCGAAAATGGAAAGACGGCTAGTAATAAATCACAACGGTCTGTTTTATAAATAGTTTTCCTATAATTTATTACTTCTGTTCATATAAAATATCACTATTCCAAAATACGGAGAAAATTTAGGAAAATGCTGAATTTTAGGTAATCGCAAACCATTTTTTCCACTTTTGGAAGTGACTTTACCTGCAATTGTGGGAGTTAGATCAACGTTGTTGACAATTTTGGAAAGGTCATTGGGATAGTAGTTTTTTAGTGTTTGCTTGATGTCGCTGTGTTGGGTAGATCAAAAGATAAAAGTAAAAGAGTAATGTGCATACCATGAAAACTTGAAATTTATGAATCGACCTGTATATCCCAAACGGTTGAGATTGCCCCCCTCCCTGCCATAATTTTTTTTTGCCTAGGTAGGATCTACAACCCCACTCATTTTGACACGTCAGATTTGAAACACCCGGTATATTATGCCTATAACTAAAAAAATCATCAGAAGAGCAGATGTCATTAGCAGCCAACCTTAAAGCATCAGTTAAAGAAGTAAAAGATGAAATATAAATTTCTGGGCGAAAATAGTTTAAGACCCTGAATACAACTGTAAAGACTCTATGACGGTCAATCTCAAAAACCATATGGATAATAAGATGGGAGAGCTAAAGTTAGATATTTAAAAGTTATTAGGAGAGGTAGAAGTTTCTGGACGGCTCAAAATAAAAGAAGCTTAGTTTAAAATAGAACTGTCAAAGAAGGAACAATTTCGAGGAAATTAGGAGTGAACTTGAAAGTATCTAGAAACGGCATTCAGCGACTTTATATATACACGTAGGTTAGGTTAGATTAGAGTAGCAGCCGTCTCAGGGAAAATTCACACTTAGGCCATAGTGGCCAATTGTGATACCACGTTCACACATCAACCCTATAAAATATCTAAAACCATTTGGAGCTCCTGCTTAACCGCAACAGGCACCACAGCCACGATATCGCTAATAGTATTTTGATTTAGACTGGCTCCCTTGAACGCTTTAAGTGAAGGGTCGGTCAGACCTGCCGGGTAATTAAGTAGGTGTGTTCCCATTGCCATTTATCATTAGTAATCTTGAAGGATCCTTGTTTACAGCTTAACAAACTGGTGTATACTGTCCGCGGCTAGTAACGTAATGCCGATTCTTTACAGTTGCCCGGAATCTCAATCTGCCCCAGCACACTACAAAGCGTACGTTAAGAAGCTCAGGCATGTCATTTATAGTAGAACGGCATATTCCGGCAGTATTAGAGGTTGAGTACATTCCCGTGAGAGATTTAAGCGCAACATGATTGTCTGTGAAGATACAGAGTCATTTGAAGATATTTCTCTGTTATTTAGACAATGTAATGCTACCTTTATAGCCGGAAAAAACTACAACATTCTGGCAATCGAAATTAAATGCTTAAGTCCAGATGTTCTGAGTAGGCTCATCTGCGTCATTTTAAAAGGAAGGGCGAGAAACTATCTGGTTTAGTAGCTTTGAACACATCGAGTTTCGAAAGTACCCCAAAGCAATCCCGAATGCGCAAGTGTAGCGTTTTCCCCTGCTAGTGCACTGCGATGGAGATGGAAGTGGCTTCGATGAAGGTGGTAAGTACGAATTAGCAGCAAACAGGTTGGGCTTGTGCAATGAGCCAGTAAAAACATTCCCATTATAAATGATTGGTGGTGTTAAAGAACTGGTGAAATTGTTCTTTACGAGTTTTATAAGAGACCAGAAGCCTTATCCATCATTTTGAGTAGAAAACACCTTCCATTTTATGCTCTGGTTGAAGTTTAACTTTGCTCGACTAATCACTGATTTGCAAATATTCCAGGAATCTTTATAGATACGTCTCAATTCCTCTGAAGGGAACCGTTTATATGCCCGGAAGGTTGCTTCCTTGTTTCTAATGGCTGTAGTACAGTCATCATTGAACCAATTAGTGTTACTTGTTTGATATTTTTGAAAAATTTGACAAATAAAGCGATGCATCATAGACCACAGGATGTTCAAAATATCCTCTGTGCTTTGGTTAACGTAACGTAACGTAACGTAGCAGTAATTTGAACAGTCCAGCTCTCTGAGTTATTTATCAAATCTAGACCAATTAGCTATGATATAATGCCACACTAACCTTTTAGTGAAATTTAGATTGGTGGTTATCAGAGAAGTGGTGGAGAATGGGTTGGAGATAAGAGAATGTTCCGAATTGCCCAAAGAAAGCAGATACCGAAATCGAGTTCTTTTCTGGATGCGATAATCCTTTCAAAGAGATTGCAGGGAGAGAAGAAAATTAGACTCTCCAAAAGATAGCATCACGAATTAAAGAAGCGAAAACTAATATGGACAAATTCTGTGAGACAGGAGTTGATCAGTGAAATCGACGTCCTCGGTATCATCATCGACATCAAGAAATAACAAAATTGCACGATTACTGTTGGAACAGGTGCGTCATGCTTCTATTCTTCGGTGCGATTATGCTAAAAACAACTAAAGTAGTACCAAAAACCGATACATTTTTAGGACTGCTGCAGGAAAATCCGTTTAAATGTATGGGGAATTAATAATGACAGTATCTCTGGCCAACATACTCGGCCTTGATTTCATAAAAGCACATAACATTCTCTTAAATATTAGAAGTGGGGTCATGAAAAATGTCGACATATAAATTCCCATGTTCCTGGGATCGAATCGTTACTCGAAGCTGAACATCGTGACATATGAAGACTTCGAGCTTCCTCCTTGTGAAGAAACCTTAGAACGAGCAAAAGTTCTTGGTGATCCTGGGAACCATCGATTCTATTTAAGGCAAACAGATCAAACACAGCAAATAAGTAGTGTTGCCGTCGAAAAATATTTAGTGACTATCGATGAACGATAGTACGAAATCCTAAAGAAGGGATCAAATTTAAGAAAGATAAATTCTTGGGTTATGGCGAATCAGCCGAAGAGACCGTATTGGTGAACATTCAAGCTTAGACAAAACCAAACATTCAAGGAAGAATTTTTCGAACCTCAGTCAAAGGAAGATTTTAAAACAACGAAGATAATAAAAGAATTTACATATACTTTTGCATTAGATGACGAAGCCTATGGGAAAACTGACACAGTAAACATAGACTCGACACAAGAGACATCCGACCCATTGAACAAGTGCCAAAAAAAATACCACTAGCTAAGCGAGATCACATCATAATTGAAACAATGCGCAAACAAGAACTGGTAAAAGAGTCGAAGAGCCTATAAATGTCGCTCAATGTTGCTAGTAAAGAAAAATAAGGGGAGTTGAAGATTATGCGTCGTATCGTCGAGTAAATGATGTTACAAAAATATAAAAAACTACCCACTACCTCGACTAGGTGATAGACAAGATACCTAGTCAGTATCCAAGTGATTTTGACGTTTGTCTTAAAAAGTTGCTACTTGCAAGTCAAGATTTATCCAGACGACAGGGAGAAGATTCGTTAAGAGGTGGTTTTTGGCAATTCAAAGTTTGGAAAAAGTTTTGACGTCGTTGTAATTGAAAAAAGAAAATCTTTGAGAAGTCCACCAGAAACTAAGGTCAGCCAACAGTAACTAAAATCTTTCAAAGAGAGAAACGTGTCTTCAGATACCTAAAAAATACGCACTACGGATGCCATACCAAGTACATATTTTAGATGAATGGTATCAGCATAAGGAGTTAGTACCGATTAGTACCGATGCTTATGTATTATGGCGCTATGGTAAGCGCGGAAACTGCCTAATGTAACGGAACGGAAAAGGACACAGAAGGCAGAACACAGCTTTAAAGTGTTGTAATGCATTTCTAATGCACCTGTTCCAACTAAATGTAAATATATTGAAAATGAGCTAGTAAGTGTTGGGATACTATTGCAGAGCTTTATAAAAGCAAGAACGAAATTTCTTTGTTACGAGGAAAGAACTGCTCCCTACTGTTGATTCCACGAGGCACTTCCATAAATTGGTTGATGCAAATTAAAAATCCTGAAGGACAGATGGCAAGATGGCTCGAAAGACTCCAATCGTATTATTTTGAAATAACGGATAGAAAAGGCAGATCTCATGGAAATGCAGATGCGCTCTCATAACGGCTGTGTAAGCCAGAGTGCAAATATTGTTCCAATCTGGAAGCAAATATGATCAAGTGACTATGCAAAGAACGAATATCGTACCCTTGCCAAGATGGAAAGATAACGACAAAAGTTCCAAGAAAGTTCGAATTCGCTGTGTTGAAGACGAAATATTCATGGCGCAATGGAAGACACCCGACGGGTTAGCATATCGGAGGCCGTTAGTGGTTCCCAGGAGCAAGATGTGCTAAAGGATGTGCTGAAAAAATTCCATAACGGTGCCTCGGGAAGTTATCTTGGAGAAATTAAGAGAACGATTTTGCTGGTTGCATACAGACGTGAAGGACTGGTGTCGTTAATGGTTTGTTAACCAAAGTAGCTATTTGTTAGTTTTTAATCTGTTTAATAAAAATTTATTAAAAATAATTTTGTAGCAACTGTATAGTTATCTAACATCTCAGGGAAGTAGTAGATACGAGTCAACGGAATCGGTATAGCTACATGAGAATGCAACAGATGAGATACTCTTTAGAGATATCTTTGGAAGGCAAATTCGACTCTGGGAGTGATTTAAAGTTCGGAACACCTGAAAAGGGTAGAGAATCCACTGATAGGTATATGCATCAGAAGCGAGTCGCAGAAATCCACCAACTAACAAGAACATCAAGACATCTAGAGATAGAATGAAAACTCGATACGTCGATATAATAACAAGACAAATAATTAATAGTGCAGAATACAAGGCATGAAAAGAAAATAATGAAACTTAAACTTTACACAATTTCTCGATAAATTAAAATCAACATTTTGTAAATTAAAATCAACATTATGTAAATTGAATAAAATCAAAATCAAAAACAGTTTTGAAGTTAGATCGAGAGAGTCGAGTTGTCCATAATTGGCCTAACGAAGGTACAAAAAAGGAGACGCGTGATATAAGAGTCGTCGACATCCTTAGCCCATCGCTTAATAAAACTCAAAGTCTTTTAAGCTTGAATAACGTTCTAACCCTCTAAAATCCTTCCTTAACACCCTTCTCCAACTCTTGCCCGTGGATATTTTTGGCAAGCAATCCTCATCCACATGTTTTTCAATTCAATCCAGACCTGAAAGCGTACTAACTACGGACACTCCAAAGTTCTAGACGGTAGAATAACAAATAATATTGACAATATTGCATCCAAGCCAACGCAATCCAATTCAACGCCTCCATTCCTACCAGGAAAAAATGATAGCCCACTCAATTGGGAGAATCAGTGCATCTTTACACTGATGGTTCAAAGTTGGAAGGTAAAGTGGGTGTAGGTATCTACTCGGCACATGTGAACTTAAGCTTTTCGTTTCGTTTGCCAGATTATAATTCAAGCAAAATTCATGCTATAAAGGTAGCTTTGGACTGTATGAAGAACAAAACAATATATTTGAATGATATATCAGGCTGCTAACAAATCTCTCACGGGAGTGTACACGACTTCTAATACTACCAGAATATGCTGCTTAACTCTACATGGATGAGCGCCTTAACGTACTCGACATATGGTAACCTGGTTCCGGGCAATTGTAAAGCCGACGAGATAGCGAGAATCGGCACCACTCTACTAGACTCGGACATAACTCACCAACTTGGTAAGCCGCTAGGCACATTACAGCTGGATATTGTTACAAAAGTACTTACCTACCATATATCCGCGATTCCTTTGAGTGCACTAGAGAGGTCCCACGACGACAGGTAAACCACACAACGTTGCTGGATCATCCCACGGCGCCGGCAGCACTAAATTGAGACCATTTTCAGGTCAAGCCGGGTAAAATACATGGAGCTTTTACCTTTTCCCCCGCTAAAATCAAGAAGAAATATTAGAACAGAGTAAGGAAAAAACAACACACAAGACACAACCTACAAGACAACAATCACACACAACACAAAACATGAAAGACAAAACCCTCAACCAATTTCCTACTTTCCCGTGTCCGCCACAAATTCCAACTCCCTTCCGATATTTTTCCCTCCACATCCTTTCCGATAGGGCATCCAATAAAGCCCTCGCACTGGCCTTAACCTGAAATAAAATAAAATTATGAGTCAATAATGCCTCTTTACAGCACCATCTAAGAAGAGTACAAAAAAATAACAATCATCGGACTCACCTGCCGTTTCAACCAATCTACCTGAAGGAAGTTATGTGGAGTAGCTACATATGCCAAAGTAGTCCAAAATCTACCAAATATCTGGAAAAATTACTTTGAGAAGTAATACTTACCTGTGAACCGAGGTACTTCCCTAGTCGATGTAGCTATCAAATCCTGCAAATATCGTTCAGAGATTTCTTGATGTACTCCATGTTACATGAAGATCTGCAAGCTGAAAATTGATAACCAGCACCTGGAGGACCTAGAAGGAGGAAAATATCCGATTAAAACAACAGAAATTAAAAATCTTATCACAAAATGCTAGGCCTAACCTCACAAATTTAAAAACACGAATTACCACAAAAGTACACTTTGCAGTAGATTAGGAGTAATTTTTACCTTTGTGATTATTGAAAATCTATGTATTTAAATAAGAATTTAACGAAAATTAATTAAAAATTGATCTTACCTGTTGTTAGTCTTTTTTTTTAGCACAAATTAGGTCACTTTCGAATTTCGAAATTAACGAAAACTATAAAAAGGCTCACCGCCATCTTGAAGCTCTCTTTTGTAAATCAGAAATTGTCACGGTAACTTAATACACGCACTTTACGCAAAATCAATAACTTTGTTTATTTTTCAAACCCGCCAAACTGTCATTGAAGTCACGGCTCCACTCAACAGGGATTTCGAAGCGACCCAGCTTAATTTTCGCAGACCTCAAACGGAATCCCCAGTCAGGAGAGCTCACCATCAAAACAACCGCACGGAAACATAGATCACACCAGCTCTAAGCAAAACACCAAGTAGCACCTGCACTAGCACACGGATCACCTAATTACGATCACCAGGTATTTCAGATCTCACTCACGGAGCATAAACTACACTCAGGTAACACATACTTCACTTTTACTTAAAAACGAGTGACACTTCGAAAAGAATAGTGATTTTCTTTTACTTGGCGGGTATCTGAAGAGAAAAAACAATTTAATAATATTTGCAAACCGCGCGCTTAATCAGTGAAATCTGCAAAACACGGTGAACTAGAGACTATTACCTTACGCGACACGGACACTTTTAATACGACTAAGTTGTGCTATCTAATTTGAGAACTTAACAGACCGCTATATCCGTAACAATTGGTGTCAGGTGTGGGGTATTGTTTATTTACATTCTGCAAAGACGATCACTCACTAATCCGAGTACTCCACACGCCTTTTGTTTTGTTATGATTCTACTATCACCAGTTTCTAGTTTTGAGTTTTTCTGGTACCTGCAAAGAGAATTGAACCATTTTTGAAATATTTACTATATAGTATACCATTTCGTTTTATGATGCATGAAAGTATTTATTGTTGAAATAAAATTATTGCGGTGTTGAACATTAATTATTGAATTATTGTGTGAATTTGAACAATGTATGACATTGCGTGAATGATGCTTAATTAAGTTGAATGAACTATTTATCTAAAATAAATTTATAGAGTGATACAATTAATAGAGAAAAGTTGTCTTCCTTGAGTGCTTTATTTACTTATTTCTAAAATTGACCTTGAACTTGATTACTTTGTAAATATATTTGAATGTTTGCAAATTCCAGTGAACTGTGGGAATAAGATCGTACGAGCAAAATTGTGAATTAATCATTGATTGCGTCTATTACGGCATAGTAATTAAACATTCGCGAATAATTAGTAAGACTTTATTTTTTGGGGATTTTAATAAAAGACGATAAAACCTTTATGTTCAAAATTTCGGTTACTTAGTGTCATCATTTGGGAATTGATAAATTAGAATATAGGTAACTTGGAATAAAATTGATGAAATCGAATTTGCTTTTCCAAAGATATTTGATGTTATCGTGAGTTACGAACTTACAGAGATGATGAAAAGATAGCGATAACTTTAGATCTTATACATTAGACCCTCCGCGCCAACCCTACACTTAGTGAAAACAATTATTGATGTACTAGGCAACTTAATTATTGAAGTAACCTTTCGCAGATAAGAGTAAAATAGTGAACAATTCAACGCTAAACTTTAGTATAAACTTATTTATTATAAAAATTAGGACGATTAAATATTAAACGGTGATCGACAGCATCTGAAAAGAAAGGAACATTAGGAAACAGACTCGTCTACATATATTTAACTAGACTTACCTTTAGTGGTCGATTAAGGGATATTCGTTTTTTTTAAAGAGTTTTGTGAAATCTTTAATTTAAAAACGCAAGAAGACTTTCGTTGCTTTGCTAAGTTGACAACGTTAATTCCCGAAAGTATTTACAAAAGCAAGGGAAATGTCTGCCGAACAGCTGGAAAAGATTTTTAAAAGTCTGGAGGCGCAGGCGGGTGCATTAACCGAGTTAGCAGACGCGATGAAAACTCAAACGCAAGAAATAGCGGGGCTTAAAACCGAACTAGGTTCACTTAAAGAAGAGAATGTTAGTTTTTGCGTAGAATTGGGTATCCTTCGGAAACAAGTAGCCGACATGACTATTTTAGGAGCACCTTCGTCTACCCACGTTCTCGAGGAAGCTAATACTGCTATACATGGGGTTTCACAAGTTGATAACAACCAGCAACCTAACGCGCGTTCTACTCAGCCGGTTTCATGCCAGTTTGACGAACATATAGCCAATTCGTCAAATTGTGAGAACCCAAGACTTCCCATGAAGGCCGTAAGATTTGAAGATATAAGTAATAACACCCATTCAGGGAATAGTCAAGTTCAGTCAAGTCGAGAGGGCTCTTACCAATCAAGCCCCATCCTTTCGCCAACTGAGTATGACGGAAAAATCCCGTGGAGTCGTTACGAAATTCATTTCAACGCAATTTCTCAAGCAAATGGGTGGAATAGTCCAGCAAAAGCTCTTTATCTGGTTGCTTATTTACGAGGACCAGCATTAGTATTCTGCGAAACCCTTAACTTAGAAACTCGGTCGAGATTCGAAAAGCTTAGTGAAGCGCTGCGAATAAGATTTAGCGCTGATTGGCAAAACTCTGTCAGTCACATACAACTAAGGTCAAGGGTTCAGAAAGTTGGAGAGAGTTTTGCCGAGTTCGCAACGGATTTACAGCGCTTGACCCACTTGACGTTTTCTGATTGCCCAGAGAGCGCGAGGGACCGAATCGCGTTGGAGCAATTTCTGGACGGAATTCTTGATATTGATGTACAGGAGAGAGTTAGGGATTCAGGGCCATCTACTCTACAAGCAGCTCTGCAGACGGCGTGTCGAATAGAGGCCAACCATCGAGCAACCAAAGCAGCACGTCGGAATATTAGGGTTGCAACGGTATCCATCTCCGCCAACGATAACCGAAGAGGACGACTCAGACCCGCAAACTTGCAAAACGTACGAATACGAGAAGCCGCTTCAACTTCGTCGTCGGGAAATGCCAACGGGCTAGCCTAGAGGGGCCAGAGCTAGCACCGATTATCAACAGCGCCCCAAAGAACCTCATACAAAAGAAAGATGACCAATTCATTGGACGAGACCTAACGGGAACAGTAAGATGGTTTGATATTTCCAGGAAATTCGGTTTTGCTGTGCGAGATAACAATGGTGAGGATGTCTTTCTACATGCGGCCCATATTATAAGACAGTCAATCGAACACGAACCCCCACTATATATCGGCGATCGGATTAGGTTTAATTTAGTTTGCGGAAGCCCATATGTCCGTATAACAACAGCACAAGATGGTATAGATAAGTTGCAAGAAGATGACCTAACGCTACGACAACTGCGACAATGGCTGCGTTCTCAGGAACGACCAGTAAAGGACGCTATAAAAGACGCGAATCCGGAGCTTAAAGCTCTTTGGTCTATGTGGCAAAGTCTGGTGCTGGAAAATAATATCGCTATCCGTGTCCTAGATGAAGGAACGCATACTATCAAGCAAATATTAATCCCCAAATCGTTACGGAAAACTGTGCTCCAACAAGTCCATGATTCTCCATCTGGTGGGCATTTCGGAAATGCCAGAACTTTAAATAAATTGCGGCAACGCTACTACTGGGTCGGCTGCAGTGCCGACGTCAGAGATTGGTGTGCAGGATGCTCCAACTGCCAAGCACGTAAAGGACCACGACCAAGAAATAAAGCACCTCTACAAATTTGCAGCGTCGGGGCACCGTTTGAAAGGATCGCCGTAGACATATTAGGACCATTTCCAAAAACCAATAACAACAACCGCTATGTTGTCGTCTGTGTTGATTATTTCACAAAGTGGCCTGAAGCCATTGCAGTACCGGACCAAACCGCCGCCACCGTTGCTGAAGCTCTTATATCAGCTGTGTTTAGTCGCTACGGAGCCCCTCTCCAACTACATTCAGACCAGGGCAGAAATTTTGAAAGCGCTCTCTTTCAGGAAACCTTGACTCGTTTTGGGATAGAGAAGACTCGGACAACGCCACTACACCCTCAATCGGATGGCTTAGTAGAAAGGTTCAATCGAACAATATTGGATTACCTGGCAAAGTTTATAGATAAGAACCAGCGAGAGTGGGACACTTACATCCCGTATTTGCTACTTTCCTATCGCACAAGCGTACAAGAAAGCACAAAGGAAACACCGGCGCGATTACTTTTTGGAAGAGAATTGAGATTGCCTATCGAAATGGTCTTCGGGAGTCCACCTACTACCAACGTACCGCAGAGCCAGTATGTGGAACAACTAGTAAACACGTTGAATGAAGTCCACGAGCACAATCGGCACTAAATGCCGCGAACAGGAGAATGAAAGAGTACTATGACCTCAAATCCCGGAGAACACTTTATGAACCTGGAACAAAAGTGTGGTTGTACCATCCGCGACGCACCGTCGGGCGCTGCCCAAAGCTCCAACGAAACTGGGATGGAGCGTATGTAATCATTGACCGCATAACCGAAGTGGTGTACAAGATCAAACGCTATCGCGGCGCGAAAGTTCAAACAGTGCACGTTAATCGCTTAGCCCCGTATCGCGAAAGAAACGAAAACCCAGATGCTTAACAAAACTCCTCAAACAGATATTATTATGCACAGTGGTGAATCTAAACTCTTAAATGTAAAGTAGTGCTATATCGCGAAGTGAACAGAACTAATAACCAAGTCCCAGCTACGCCAGCAAGTTCTACGATACGCTACAATTGAACGTGTATATTCTAGTAGGGCTGCATCTACATTCCTTTCCGATAACATCTGATAGCTTGGAGGGAGCTACAAGCTTCCGAAGGAGAGGGTATTGTTACAAAAGTACTTACCTACCATATATCCGCGATTCCTTTGAGTGCACTAGAGAGGTCCCACGACGACAGGTAAACCACACAACGTTGCTGGATCATCCCACGGCGCCGGCAGCACTAAATTGAGACCATTTTCAGGTCAAGCCGGGTAAAATACATGGAGCTTTTACCTTTTCCCCCGCTAAAATCAAGAAGAAATATTAGAACAGAGTAAGGAAAAAACAACACACAAGACACAACCTACAAGACAACAATCACACACAACACAAAACATGAAAGACAAAACCCTCAACCAATTTCCTACTTACCCGTGTCCGCAACAAATTCCAACTCCCTTCCGATATTTTTCCCTCCACATCCTTTCCGATAGGGCATCCAATAAAGCCCTCGCACTGGCCTTAACCTGAAATAAAATAAAATTATGAGTCAATAATGCCTCTTTACAGCACCATCTAAGAAGAGTACAAAAAAATAACAATCATCGGACTCACCTGCCGTTTCAATCAATCTACCTGAAGGAAGTTATGTGGAGTAGCTACATATGCCAAAGTACTCCAAAATCTACCAAATATCTGGAAAAATTACTTTGAGAAGTAATACTTACCTGTGAACCGAGGTACTTCCCTAGTCGATGTAGCTGTCAAATCCTGCAACTATCGTTCAGAGATTTCTTGATGTACTCCATGTTCCATGAAGATCTGCAAGCTGAAAATTGATAACCAGCACCTGGAGGACCTAGAAGGAGGAAAATATCCGATTAAAACAACAGAAATTAAAAATCTTATCACAAAATGCTAGGCCTAACCTCACAAATTTAAAAACACGAATTACCACAAAAGTACACTTTGCAGTAGATTAGGAGTAATTTTTACCTTTGTGATAATTTGAGAACTTAATTAGTGAATTAGGCGCAGACATTGCCAAAACCCAATTGAAATTGTTCAATATATTAACTTTTTCACAATACGGATACTAATTTGTAGTACCAAACAGCTGAACACGATAGGCTACCGCTCGGCCAGACCGCTATATCCGTAACATTACAGCTGGATATTAAACAAGAATTCCTCAAAATTGCTAATGATAAATGGCAAAAGAAGTACCCAACAAATCTGGCCAATCCTTGATCCTTGACACATCTGGCTTGATCCCAAAGCGGTCAACAGCGCTAACCTCGCTCAAGCGAGGCCCTGTCGTAGCTGCAATTTCATGACACTGCCTGATACGGCGCGTAATCAAATTACTTCTATGGGAGTTTCTAAGAACAGGAAGAAGTGGAAATCATCACTCTCTTCCTCTGTAATTGCTAGGCTCTAGTCAACCATAGGATTCGGTATTCGGGCTCTCCTTTGTTTAAGGAGTTAGCCGAACTAGGCTCTACTAAACCTGGGGACTAGTTGGGTTGATCAGGAGCTCCAAATAGTTATTATATTATATTATACCTGATAGGGTTGAAAATTTGATTCTTATGTGCCCGGCCCTAGTTTTCCGCAGAAGCCGATATTTTTGGGCTCCCCCGAAATAGGATTCTTATGGTAACAAGGTTCTAGCTCAATTCATCAGGAGGTCCTATTAGTCTTTTCCTTTAGGTTGAGAACACAGTCATTTTAATTTTAAAATCCACACCGTCTCTGGGCTGTTTTCTAGATCGCAGAAATGCACAAAACAAGACATTCAACTCAAAGCCATGCTAAAACATCATAGGCTTGTCCCCTAAGCTTTAGCTACATCATAAAGAACAAAAGAAGAAAAAAAAACAAAACAAAAATCTAACCTAAGCAGAAGTTAGAGAATTCCACCAGGTTTGTCGCAGTAGACCTTCCTTGAAAGTACCAAGAAATGGTTTGCAATGAAATTAAGGTACATTGCAAACTAATGCCTGGGTCCATAGCTCTTCTCCTGAAGAAGAAGAATAAGGGACAATTTTCAAGATTTTGGAAAAAATAAATTTATAAATAAAATAAATAACGAGGAATAAGATCAACAGAAGAAGAATAACTCTATAGAAGGGTAGTAGGAACACCATGACCGTACGAAAAACTATTGGCCAAACTATTAATGTGTTTCGCGAATGTGTCGTCATCAAATATAAGATCCCTAATTTCCTATGAAGAAGGAGGAGGTATCGAAAGTTCTGAAAGCTAGTATCACAGTTATTTATATTATTGTACTTACATTTATTATAAAGAGGGCAATTCAGGTAATTTTTATACGAAGTATAGTTACCTAAAACTTTTTCTTTTTTTCAAATTGTTTTGCATAACTCTTACGAGGTTTAAACAATTGACTAGAAATTTTCAGAAAAGAGTCTTTATTTATTTAATTATTTTTTATTTCTATAACGCCGCAATTTTGTTTAAAACATATATTTATAATTATCTCTATAAACTGAAATATATGTTTAATAAATGCCTTTTCAATTAATTACATTACATTGTTCTTCTTTCTCAACAACAAAAATCCTAAAAATAGCCCTTTTTTTCTTCAAGATGATATTTTGTCCTAAGTAAACTGTTTAAGTGTTAAGTTTTGGAGTTTCTTATTACACAGGAAAAATAGCAACACAGATTATTTATAGTTATCAATGTGAAATTAGTGCCAAATGTTAGAAGAACTTGAGTCTGGTAAGCGAAAGAGAGAACAATAAAAAATTACATTGTGGCAATAACAAAATTACGAACTTATAGTTTGTCGAAGTACATACATGTAACTCAATGTTCAAATAAAATAATAATGAAATAACAGTCAAAAGTTTATTGACTGGTGCATTTAAATTTTGCACATAAAATATTGTAACGTTGCACAATTTCCTTTAAAATTTTTCTTCACAATATACTGTTTAATTTTACTTATTAAAACTAATCGCTGACTCTTTGCAGTCCAAATTAGGACTAAATTCGTTGGTGAGCCCTATTTATACTAAGTACTTAGCCTAATTATAGAAACTTTAACCAAATTGTTCTAGATTTTTCCGTTATTTAGTTTAACTGTACCACAGAACAGAGGCCTCATTGCATTTCTTCAGCACCTGATATTTCCTTTCCTTGATTTTTGAATGACTCCAGGGCTTGGAATCTCGAAGCAGCTTCCAATTTAGCCAGTGCATCTGCTCTCTCGTTTCCTTCGATTCCTGAATGTCCACCACCCACGCTAGTGTCATCTCATTTAATGAGGCGCACGCGTTGAATTTGCGGACATCGTCCAAGGCCAGCACTGTATTGAACTGTATATTGTCCATACACCTGATCACCGCCTAATTGTCAAGTGCCACCACTATCTTCTTACCCCTCACCTGCTCACCCGACAATTTTGGATCCATCTGTGAATTGTAACATCGGTTAGACTGTTCAGGGTAGGACCCATCCCTTGTAAGCGCTGCAAGGTATCTCTCAGTTATCCGTACTTTGCTTATACCGTCGATAGGAATTTTTAACTCCGGTATCTCGTTTTTAACAAGCTCTAGGATTTTCTTATGCCCATGGTTATAACGAGACCTATGCCAGTTTGCACCTAGTTGCATACGAAGAGCTGCTGATGCAGCAGTTCTTTTAACATATATGTTTCATGGCAGCAAACAAAGCATCGTCTCTAATGCCAATGTCGAAAGGCACCTGTTTTCCCCACGCAAGTATGCATCTGAACCTTACTTATTTCCTATTTACGGTTGCCTTTGAAACATTTGCCCACCAGACCACCGAGACCTATGAAATAATTGGTCTCACCATCATATTGTAAATCGAGTATGCAGCCATTGGCGAGATACCCCACGTTCGGCCACACACCCTTTCACATTGATGTAGGTCCCTTTTAATTAGCTCTTTGGATTTTTTCCTCCACATGTCTTTTCCAGGTAAGTTTTGAATCTAGGAATACCCGCAGGTGCTAAAAGCAGCGTATTAAGATTTACTATGATTTAACGTAAAAGTGAGTTTATTTATTATTGATAAGTCCCAAAATAAAATTGTTCTAAAATCCACTTTGAATCCACTTAACAAATATTGGCAAAAGTTTAGCATTTGCTCCCATACAAAGAAATACTATACACAATACAAATAAAATTTCTATTTCACTATTTCATTGTATTGAAAATAAAAAAGTATGTAATTTTGATGTATAGTTATATCGGTGAGCCCGAAAATCAAATTTTCAAACAATTATCCAAATTCGGAAATAATATCAACCCATCCAAATGCATTTTTCGAATTGGAACTTTGGATTTCCTCAGCCACAAAATTACAAAAGATGGCATATGACCTTCATAATACCGAGTCCAAATTATTGAAATGTTCCTTCTACAAATTCTACAAAGCAAATACAACAGTTTATTGGCATGGTTAATTATTACCATAAATTAATCCCAAATATATTCAATCCAATATAAAACCAGTTCACAGTCATTTGGCCCAACTTCTAAAAAAACCTAATAATGGTAAAAATTTCACCTGGCCACAAGAATTTAACGAAATCAAATCTAGAAGGACGAGATTTTATAGCTTTTACAGACCACAGATCACTCATTGCAGCAATATTGTCTTAACATTAACATTACCCAATTCACTTTTGATAAAGTATCAGATACTAATTTGCTTTTTCCTTGATATGTCTAAATATATCAAGGGAAAAGCAAATTAGTATCTGATTCTTTATCTAGAATTTCTGTTGAAACTTTCAAAGGTTCAAAATATAACTAAATGTGATTAAAAACCATAACCGAGTACGAAAATAATGATGAACAACTTACACATCTTTTAATAACTCAACATAACAAATCAGATAATTCAAAATTTAAACTAGTAAAAATTAAATTAAACACTTCTGAGTCTGACATTTGGTGCAAAGTTTCTACAAAAAACTCATGACCATACGTACCAAAAGAAATTAATATTAATAATTTTAAAAGAATCCGAAACAAAACCTAGAGCTTAGCCTAAAATGAACGAACAAAATGAACCGAAAGAGTAAAGGAGGTGTCGATGTACGCCCGGTTTGAAAGTTTCAGGCTCATATGACGACTTAAAAACAGAAGATGGTAAACTGTTCCACATTTGTGTTGTTCTGATAAGAAAGAATTTCCGATATTTGATGGTATGTCAAAATTTGACCTGGAGAGTATAGGGGTGGAAGGAATTTCGGGCTAGCAATTTAGTTTGAACAATTGCCATGAAAATAGCAATAGAAGAGTGAGAGACAAGCGACATTCCGGCGATGTCTCAAGGCACTCAGAGATTAAGGAACCACCAATTCGGTGTGTCCAGCCCCTGCCCGAAGATGAGAATCATATTCAAGTCTAGGCCTAATGTGAAACTTTTAGATCAGCGCTAAGTCAGGTGGGGTGAAATATTTATTACATCTCTGTAGAAAGCCTAAGCATTTCATCGTACTTTTAGCGATTGCAAGTATATGAACAGAGTCCGAATTGGGTATATTCACTCCGTCGACTGAAATGGGTTGGGGGTGAACTGGGCGTTTTTTGAAGGACATTAAACAGCATTGAGTTTTGGATGCATTAAACTGAATACGATTTGTTCTGCCCAAAGGAAGAAAAGTAGATATAACGTTTTTTAATGATCCAAACAATCGTTCTCTATTGGCTTCTACATCATGTCCACGTGCATTCATTACAGAATCAAATGAGTATCAAGTAATCAGAATCAAGGGTGCTGTCGTCGGCGAAACTATGAATAGGATTAAGAGTAATCCATTCCATAAAAAATAATTAATAAACAGAAGAAATAAGGTTGGTAAAAGAACTGAACCCTGAGATACACCGGCAATTATTCCGTAGGAATCAGATGTAACTCTGTTAATTACTACACGGTCCGCAAAAAACTCTCTATCCATTTAACGAGGGTAGGGTGAAGACCAAATGTTTGAAGTTTGCTAAATGGGCAGCATGCCAGACTCTATTAAAAGCCTTTGAAATATCAAGAGCGTGGAATTCAGACTCGCTAAAGTGCAATGATTCCAGAGCTCCGTTAGAGCCGTTAGTAAGTGTGCGGTTCAGCGACCAGCGCAGAAAGCGTACTGGGAATCGTTGATAAGATGGTTATTTTCCAGATATTTCATCAACTGAGAGATATGATTGATTCTAAAACTTTAGATATGGTCTTAGTTAGTGCAATTGGTATGTAGTAGTCTCCTTATGGTGTCTGCTTTACCCCTTGACATACTTGCAATTTCGTTAGCATAACCCATGTTGTGTATGCCTTTTTGCTCGACTTTGCGTAGCAATGAGTTGACAGTAATGTGTTATGGGAGATAACACTACTCCTCTCTGAATATATACCGCTCTCGCCTTTAACATATTATCAATGCAGTTCCTCACATTAGGATTAGTTCCACGTCCGATAACAACATTCTCCAGCCTTCTGAAGGCTATATTTTCAAGGGCTCCTTCAATGTCCATTGTCATTGCTATTTCCTTATTATTATACTCCAATGCGATGGCCGCAATAATGGACATAATCTGACATATAGACTTCAGAAGGCTGGAGAATACTTTGATTTAACGTGAAACTAATTCTAGCTTAAGGAGATGGTTTGGCTATATGTTAAAGAGAAGAGCAGTAAAAAGCGGTGTCGAATCTGTAAAAATTCATTCAAATAGAAAAATAACGAAAATTACCATACTAACCTATGAAGAATTCAGGATGCTATTAGTGCAGATTGAAGCCAGCCTCAATTTCAGACCCATTACGAAAATGTCAGAAGATCCCGACGTTACCTAAGCTTTAATTCTGGAACATTTTTTACTAAGAGGACATCTACTAACACCACCTATAACCACTCTTCTTGATACAAACATCAACCTACTCGATTTTTACAAGTACGTCCAATCTATGTTTCAAATATTTTGGTGCCGCTGGAAAACTGAATATCTTTACCGCCTTCAACAAAGAAAAACAAATAAAGTTTAAGAAAAATGATCTCGTACTGATAAAAAATGATAGACTTCCGCCATCTCGTTGCTTAGTGGGCAGAATTATTGAGACACATCCAGGAAAGGATTAATTATTATAATTAAACCTTTCCTTTCCTCTTTTATTATGGTGATAATTTTGTCTGCTGCTCATATATGTATGCTCGCGATCAATGCTATCAAACGCCGTCTCGAAATCGACGAATAGTTGATGTAAAGGGTATATCCATTCGGTAGTATAGGTCTCGTTTTTCCAAAATTTTCTGGATTGAAGAAGAATATCAGCCACAGTACTGGCTTAAGTACCACCTTAAGTAGTTCCACTGGTATTCCATCAAACCCTGGGGCCATACCGAGGTCTATCAGCTTAACTGCATCAACCAACTCCAATCTTGTCGGAACTTTGAGTAATACTGGCCACAACCGGCTGAAATTCAGACTTTAGTAAAGAGATATTTGACGGTTCAAAGGCTTCGACACAATATTCTGTTCATCTCCGCAGTTGATATTCCTCCGTGACTAGAAGCGATCCCTCGGTTTCTCTCGCAGGAGTTCAGTTTTAGGAGTCTTTCCAGCAAGTTTTTTATCAAACTTATATATGTAGATCTCCAGTGTCACCGCGGTAGGTCTTTTCTGTTAACGCATTGATGTAATTGTGCTTGTTACGTCACGCACTCCTTTGGGCGCCTTTGTGCAGAGATCGGAATGCAATTCTTAGATGTTATTTAACTGCAACGTCAGTGGCAGAATTTATGCGCACTTTAACCTACATACTCTCTAATCGTCACACGTGTTCTGTACCACAGCTCGCAAAGCATTCCATCACCCTTTCCCATTTTCTGATCGATGAAGTGGTCGGTGTTATAACATCAGCTTTTTGGCGCAATGCGGTTGGGGTTTTAAGCCTCTGCACATTGAGCCGTGATATATTAGATTTTGTGTTGCGTGGGCGTACTGCTGCCGTGCATAAGCAAAATTTTGCTGATACAAGATGGTGATCGCTGCCAATATCAGCGCCGCGCTTAGACCTTTCATGGAAAAGACACTTTCTCCAGCTTTTCGAACAGCAATATGGTCAATCTCAATTCTCAGTTCTGCAGTCTGGGTAAACCCAAGATATTAGATTAAATTTTTTGTGTTTAAATAAGGATCCACAGATGACAAGTTGTCGCGAGTTACATAATTCAACAAACAACTCTCCATTTCCTTTCCTGTTTCCTAGTCCAAACTTTTCCATTACATGTTCCAGACCGATATTGTTAGAATTAATCTTACCGTTGAGATTCCCCACAACTAATTTTATATTACCTTAGGAGCCTTATCAAAGGTTTAGCGAAGCAACTGGTAGAATGCCTTCTTAATTGTTATATCCAGTTGCTCGGTCGGCGCATAGCATTAAATTATTTAGATATTACCTACCCTGGTCCGGAAAACTTTCTGATTAAACAATATTTAACCAGTATTGGTATTTTATAAAATTGATGGACTTAAACTCCTCTTCATAAATAATTCGAACTTAGATTTAAAACTGAGTACTTATAGGAGTTGCGTTTTTGACCTTCCTTCATGCTTGTCAGTGGTGGAAAGTGCAAGTACCACGCTGATGATGACCAGCTTGCACTTTCGGTCGAAACATTCATCATTTTTCTTTGAGCGCTCACATTTCTGGCTTATACTTACCACAAAATTTGGAGACCAGAATCTAGTTCATGAAGAAATCAAAACGTCCTCACAAATTTAATCTGATTAATTTTGAATTATTTTAAGTAAATTGTTTTGTACATAGTGTAATAAAGTAAATTAAAGACATGTTAATTAAAGTACATCGTGAGTGTTTCGAATAAATTTACACTACAACAAGTATCTTCAAATATGATACCCGTAAAATGCTTCTCGTAAGACAAAGCAATTCCAACAGCTGTAGAAGTACTGCAAACTATAGTAGAAAATAAAATGAATCATTCAAATGTGGTAACAAGTTACCAAATTAATCCAAGCGACGAAGTAAGGGGATTGCTGCTTCCTCTTGCCGTATTCACTCTAGGGGCATCAGTTTTTATGACTACCAATGAGGAAATGTATTCTGCGTAATAGAATGAAAATCATTAAAACCGGTCTACGCCTTACGAATCCAAACGCCGTCCCTACTCCCACAATTTGTGCCCTGATACAAATGGAGCAATAGGGAGTCATACTTCTGTATACAACAAAAAAGTAAGGGGGATTCCACCCTCTCTCCTCGCCCATCTTAATCATCGCTACATTTTTAACATTTCACCAGCGAGGGAACATATTCTATACATAAAAAAATCATTTAAATCGGTCCACGCGATAAAAAGTTACGACTACTGAACACCCCGGCCCTATGCTGAATTATTCCTTATAGTAGCAATGGACGAATCATCCAAATTGTAAACGTTACGAAGTTGGATTCTTCCCTACCCTACCTGAATCATACCCAATAAATTTCTGTCATGGTACCAATGGGGAACATACTGTATACAAAAAAAAATATCTAAATCGGACAACGTGGTACGAAATTACATACGTCTTCCTCTAGAGCCACCCTAGTTCAAAAGTAATCCTCAGTAACAATGGGGGTTCATACTCTCCACGCGTTAGGAAGTTAGGTTCGACATTCGCCGCATAGCCGACCACACTGCATAAATTTTTGTCGCGGTGCCAATGGGGTAACATATTCTATACATCACAATCCAAGTCTGTCCACGTGATGCAAAATTAGACTACCCGGGATTTAGGTTCAACCACCACCTTACCCGCCTCTCAATGCCAGTAGCCCCCCGCCACTCAATGCCACTAGCCCCCCCCCCTCCCGTCCTACGTACCTATAGCTATACTTGTTCATATTAAAAAAAATTGGAAAGAATGTTAAATTAACTCGAATAAATATAATAGTAAATTGGCATTTAATCATTTGGGATTTATAAAAGCCTTTCTTTGCACACCGCAAGGCAAAAGCCGCCTCTGGCAATGATTTTCGAACTGGTATTAGAATACGGAAATTTTTCCCTTTTGTGTACTCAGCAGATTCTTAAAATTAAAAGTGCTATTTACTATATGCAATTATCACGTTTCGTATACAGATGCAATTTAATTGATTTATTCAGCACAGACAATCGGATTTATTCAGATGGAATACCGTGACCTTCGCAGAAAATTAATATCTACCAAAATAAAATAAAAACAGAAATCATATCGTACTTTCTTTTTTCATTTTAGCTTGTGAACAAATATCTGCTTTCTCCGCCTTTAAATAAACATACATATCTCTGACTTTTATTCAGAAATCAGTTCAACTGTTTTTCTCTTCTGATAAAATATCGTCGCTCTCCTTTTTTTATGATAATAACCGACGACAGAAACAAGGACGTAACTGCGACACATACTAAACATCAACTATAAAATTGACTCGAAAACAAACTGCTGCCTGGGGGGCACATCCAGATATTTGAGAGAGCAGTTTCAGTTGTATAAAAAAAGCTACATGCCGCTAAGTGTTATCAGAGATCGCAAATCATTCAACAAAAAATATAAAAATTGTCAGAGAATGTTAACAACTCCGTGGCACCACTTTACGCTGAGTCGAGGATGCTATCACCGAATATTTCATTCCTCGCCCAAATCAGAGCACTCTGGCGGAGGCAATTAATAACAAGGAAAACAACCAAGCAACCACCGCCAAAGAAAAAAACTTTTGAAGACAAGGCGGCGGACCACGGACCCCGATCGATTGTCGCTGATACCCGAATTATGCCATAAAATTTTATTTTTATTTTCAATTTACCCCCGACTCACGAATAAAGTGCGGAATTAATGTGGCCCACAAATTTCACCCATCTCGTAATTTTTTGGCGATGAGCGTCATTACAAGTGATGATCGAGGGGCAGTCGACGGCAGCAGAACAGCCCAACTTTGGCCCGGAACTGCTTGGTCACTGCTGATCCTTGGATTCGAAGCCGTTCCGGATACAGGTTTTCTTGAGACCATCAATTTAAAGTATCTACCGTGGCCGCTGTGCCTGCTGCACTTTACTCCGCATGTTACCTCCGCTTGACCATCATTTTGCCGTTCGATCTTCTTACAAAGGTGAAAATCAGATGGATCGAGTGATCTGATTGTGATGACCATTAAAATTAAGAAATTACATTTTAATGACAAATAATGACATCTCCCAGGGACAAGGAATTGCTGGGCGAACCTTTAAGCAGATCATTTATTAAGAGTTTGCTCTTTTTAGGTGCTGCTTGTTACCTGGTAAATGGCTGTTTTATTATAAAGGCTCTAATTAAGCTAATACATCCTCATACGGGATCGTTGTTGTAAGAATTTGCAATCTCGTCTTTTTGGTTAGTTATTCGAGGGGTTTATTAAAGACAAAATTGAGTTGCTATCACCTTATCATGTACCAATTTACAAAGTTTATGATGATATTTTGCTCTTTGCTGTCCTCTAGATCCAACAACTGCAGTGGAGGTCCAGAAAATTTATAAAATTGCTTTTGACTGAAAACAAATAACGTTTTCCAGATATTCGCCCAATTAACCAAAAGATAACAATGGGTTCAACACATAATTATGTTTCACGATTAAGAATAATTAAGTATACAACAATATTTTTTCCTTACAAGCTAATGTAGTTTATCATATTAATTAGTAAAATCTTAAGTAACTATAAATTTCTTTTTTTTTCATTATATCTCGGCAACAGCAACTTCAGACCTAAAATATAAAAACGTAATGTTATGATTATTTATTTAACTGGCAGACGGCTTTAAGCCATTGTCTAAATATTTTGAAAAATGTAAGATGTATGTACTTTACTTGTGTATTAATAAACATTATTATTTATTTTAGATAAAGATTAAATTATGTTTACTGAATTGACCGAATAACTTTTGTGGAACATGATAAATTAATAATTCGTCACTTGAGTAGCAATTAATCAAATACTTAACTTCCACAAACTAGACTAGAAACACGTGTTTGAATACAACTACATTATCCTCATAGTGCTTAAGTGCTAAAAAATCTGTGGCAAAAATAACAAGAAATTATTTGTTCAAAAAGTTTTTTTATTATACATATGTGTAAATACATACTTAGTAAAAACATATATATTATATTCAATTTTGTGCAATGTTTATATGTTTACTTTCCGGTGTTAAATTTAACTAACGTATTCCGCGTAAGTTTAGAAAAATAAATAAAAAAATCCTTTCTTTGGATAGTGTGAAACGAATTGCTTTATCTATGTCACCACAAAACTGGGTCAAAAGTCTAGTCGCTTATTGTGTAAAATTGGTAAAACACGATATTCTCTTTAAAATATATATATTCTCCGGAACTTTCTTTTGCAGCTGTTAATTTAGTTTCAGTTGCTGTGCTTCCCAGCAAGAGTAGCGTTCCGATTACCATTTTACATGCCATTTTGATAACACGACTTGTAAGAACCAGTTGTTGGTCTCAGCCTATCCTAGGCAACGAAGCAGTAATACTAAGCCGCCGACAACTTTTCGTAACGACAATATGAGATCTCCGATCCTCTATTCTTGCTAAATCTTGGCCAGGTCGCTCTAGTGATGCAACAGGTTAAGGAAGCATTCCATCGTAGTTAAGAAGTGATGAACGAGTTCCCTTTTAAGTGAACGTAGCGGTATATGAAAAACTTCTGCTCTGCAGGAGTGGAGGGCATAGACATACCAAGTGAAGGATAATCCTGAATCTAACCCCAAGAGAGGTGACTTTCCTCTACAGTCACTCACTAGCTTTGAGGAGGTGGTTGCTGAATCAAGAGACTGGCTGTCCATAAAAATGCCAATGTTTATCATAGATGATGCTATCTGGCAGTCAATAGAATTCCGATACATGAAATGTTTCGGAAAAAACCCACACACCGACTTCATAGTTCAAATTGGTGCCGTCTGTAAATAGAACTGTGTCTTAGCACGTAGAACTGTGTCCTGGACGGATTTCTGACACTGAGCCTACCGTAAAATGTAGGTTCAGATATCGCAGTAGATAGTCGCTGAATTTTTGGGGATACTGCTGTGGCCAAGTGCTTGAGAATGTCGGTGGGGTCGTGCGCAGCGCTCCAGTAGCGCTAATGCAAGCAGATGTATGCGTCATATTCAATTTGAACTTTGTTATATACTTTCCCAAAATCCAGCCCCAAAACTCGGGAGCCAGTAATGAAGAAATGAGTGCCATGTACATCACAGGATTATTTTAAGCCGAAGCCTCCATCTTTTACCCAAATTGCGGCTGCAGCCATAAAGACCCAAACTCGCCTTTGTGACTCGCTCCCCTGTGTTTTGCTTACAGTTCAACTTCGCAAAGTTGGGTACTTTGGTTTCAGTGGTAAAGAGCATCAGCTCGGCCTTTTCCGAGTTCACAGACAGTTCACATCTCTACAAAGTCTGCTGACCTTGTTCAGCGCATTCTCCACAACGTTACTTTTTACAGGAATGTAATTCGCCGATGCCAGGATTAGAAAATCATCGGCATATTAACCAGCCTAAATTCTGTCATAGTCAAATTTTAACAGTATTTTGTTCATTACCATCCGCTAAAGCAAAGGAGAGAAAACACCACCCTGAGGCATAACTCTACAGGTGTGACTTTCAGCTCAGTTGGTACCCAATTCTCACTGAATTAACTTTCATCTAGAATCGTTAAAATCCATCCATGATTAGCTTTGCGATAGTCTAAAGGATAGATTCAGAATGTACGTTATTGGAGGCCTCTTCTACGTCTAGGACCCCTCCAGAATATAGTCCCTGTATTTTACTAATTACACAGGCCTGCGAAATTTTGAATTGTTTCCCTCCTGGATACTAAATGGTTGTTTCCGAAGTAATTTTTCCCGCTGCAACCGAATCCCTGCTCAGAATTGCTCGACCACGTCAAGTTTTTGAGATATTCTAACCTTAAAGTGCAAAAATACTGTTTTTTGACATATTTGAAGTAACGTAGCATGTTTTTTTCTAAACTGTGTGTGGGATCTTATAGTACAAGTCTTCCTCTTGCAAATGCCGTTGAGTTTTTTTTCGCCGTGATATCGCATTTTGACATTTTCATGTTCATAAATTTCTCGGTATACGAAAAATGTGTGGTATTGAAACCCGTGTCATGCTCGATTCAGGGTCTGTCTGACTAGGGTGATTATTTGTTGCTCGACGTCGCGTCGGCAGAAGTTTTTCGAAGTTTCAGGTCGTGTTTCCCTGTGAAGTTATACTTCCTGTTTCTCTTTACCTTCGGAAAATCTGTGTAAATGCAAATCTTTGTGATGATCGTTAATCAGGGAATCTTCTTTGATATTCCAGTACAATCGCTCTCTCATTTCCGTCTAGTACACCAGAAATGTAAATAATATCTGCGTATTCCTCAAAAGTAAATTCTTCCATTTCTTAATAATTTTTGGTTAAAAGCACCCGTACTTATCGATATGTTTTTCAACTATAATTGATATTCATGATAACTGAGTTTCTTTTATAGCAAAATTTCCATCAGGCATTAGCAAAAGAACGTCGGGATACTATGGTGGGAACTCTGGATAGCACAAGATAATATGGCAATAAAACAAAATTGCACTAACAATTCAATTATCTGACAATTCAATTATCTGATAACGTTAAACAAACCTTCATCTTAAAAATTTTTTTAAATAAAGAATTTCCTGCCTAAAATGCAATTAAGTACTTAGGTAGTCAGGGATTTCTAAGGATGCGGTTTTTTTAATTCTTTCTCTACCTTCCCTTTTCGGAAAGGTAATAAGATGGGCTATATGGCAAAATAAAAAAAAGGTATATCAATTTCATGAATTTCGGAGAAAATTTGGAAAATATAAAATTTTTGGTGATTTCAAAACAATTTTTTTTATCTTTTGGAAACGGTAGAAGTTAGATCAACATTGTCGAGAATTTTGGAAAGGTTTTTGGCGATTGTTTGATGCCCCTGTATTAGGAAGATCAAAAGATATATATATATATATATATATATATATATATATATATATAATCCATACTCCCGATGCCGTTAGATACTGTCTGAAAAAGACGCTCTTTCTTTTCCGAATTCATGAACACCTCTTTTTTATTTTTATTGGATCTTCCCACCTTATTACCTTTCCAAAAAAGTACAACATTCCCAATTTCATATTATCTCTAAAATCCTTTTTATTGAATTCAAAACTTATTACAAGTAATCTTAGTGATTTACAAAAGCTGTTTAAAATGTCCACCGCCACTTTAGATGCATGCCAAGGCGTATTTTAGCCAACCTCTCCCGTATTTTCGTCGCTGCATTCCCAATTCTGCTAACTAAATCCTCCCTAGTGCTAACAAAGCTTAAACAAACTTCATCCTTTATTGCTCTACATAAGAAAAAATCCAATGTGGTAAGATCCGGAGGTCTAACAGGCCAAGGAATCGGCGAACTTCGTCTAATGCAGCGGTAAGGAAATTTTTCACTTAGTATTGCCTTCACAATGTAAGCAGTATGCGGTGGTGCTCCATCGTGTTGGTAAAACCTGTCCTTTCGATTATGTACAGGGATGTCCTGTATTAGATGTGGAAGTGTGTTCTCAAAAAAGTCCGCATAAATTTGACTTTTAAGCACTTGCGGCAAAATGAAAGTTTCTACCAAATGTTGCCAATGATACCAGCATAAACATTGACACTGAATCTCGGCTGAAATGAGGTCACCTTTGTCCTGCGTAGGTTAGTTTCCGACCAGGTATGGAGGTTATGGGAGTTCGTGATACCATCACTGGTGAATTGAGATTCATCCGTCCACAGAATTTGATCGAGAAACGCCCCGTCGTCAATGTAACGTTGAACTGAGTGATGGTGATATGGACGTAGTCCCTTTCTATGAATAACCCTCCAAACGTTACATGAGGACACTCCTAATATCCGCGTATTCCTTAAAAGTAAATTAAAGTAAATTCAGCTATTTTTTAATAATTTTGACTTAAAAACACCCGTATTAATCAATTTCTTTTTCAGCTATGATAGGTATTCTTGCTGACTGACCCTATTTGTAGCAAAATTTCCATTAGGTACGAGTAGCAGAACGTCAGGATACAAGGATGTGAATTCTAACACAAGCTAATATCGCTAATAAAGTAAAATTACACTAAAAATTGTATAACCTTTTTAAAGCAATAATTAAAATTAATTACCTGTTAACCCAAAACAAACATTTTCGACCCTTTATCTTAAAATTTTTGTTTAATTAAAGAATTTCATACCTATAGTGCAATAAAATAATTAGGTAGTTAGGAATGGTAATAAGATGGGCAATCCAGTAAAAATAAAAAATAGGTACATTAATTACATGAATTTCCATTTTTATTTACCATTTACCATTTTTTCCACTTTTGGAAGGGACTGTACCAGCAATGGTAGGAGCTAGATCAACATTATTCAGAATTTTGGAAAGACCATTGGACTAGTAGTTTTTAGTGTTTTTTTATGTCGCTGTGTTGGGTAGATCAGAAGATAAAAATAAAAGAGTAATGTGCATTCCATGAAAAACTGAAATTTGTGAATCATCTTGTAATTCCTAAACGGTTAAGATTGCCCCCTCCCCTTCCATACAATTTTTCGTTTGCCTAGGTGAAATCTATCACCTAACTCATATTAGCACGTCATATCTGAAACACCCTGCATTTTAACCACTGTAACATTTGGAACTATTTCAACACCTTATTTGGCTATAAAATGATCGCATCAACTAGCGAAAGACGAAGCTAAGAACTATCCATTTGCTTCTAATATTGCTACCAGAGGCATTTATGTTGACGATCTTTTGACAGTTACTCTATAAAAGAAGCTCTGGTAATTCAAAAAGAACTTCTTCAATTATTTATTGCCGGAGGCTCCAATTTAAGGAAATGGGTTAGCAACTCGTCGGAGTTCCTACACTGTAAAAAAAATCAAGTAATTTTACAACGATAAACGATGGCACAAAATTTCCCAACGTTAAACGTCGCAATTTTACAACGTTATGTAATATCGATATTGCTAAAGGTAAAAATACTATTCAAGTATGGAAATATTCACATAGGGTTTACATTAATCGTTTGTAAAAATACTATAGGGTTGTGTAGTGCAATCCGACAGAGAGTAAAACGCAGCATAGTAAAAATACCCACATGCATAATATTATTAATAACTTTGAATATAAATTTGATTCTTCGCAGTGTGAAATTAATCCTGTGAATTGGGAGGGGAAGTGTATAACTCATTCTGATTCAGCATAAAAAGCTTTTTTATACGTATTATAAAGAAATTTGAAGAATTTCAATCAATCAATCAACTCAGTAGATAGTCTTTAATTTTTCCTTTTTAGTACATTTTTATATTTTATTGTTAAATAAAAGCTGTTTTTAAAAAATATTTCTTTATTCTGTAGTTTATTTTACTTTTTAGTCTTTTGAAATCTTGTAATTAATATTAAATGTATTATTTGTCAACATTTTTAAGTTGCTTAAAATTGTTTACGACCATTTTCACAGAATTTTTACTTTATTAGAAATTGCATCCATAAATCAGGTACTGTTTATTAGGCAGTGTCTTATACTTTCTTGAGACTTTTGCAACCTTATCTGATTCTTATTAATTTCATGACATCTGTTAGGTTTACTATCCGTCTGCGTTGGTCTCCTTGCCAATGAATTTTTCGGATTAATAGGTTCCACCACGTGAAGGTGAAGAGTTGCTCCACGTAATAATTACATTGCATTGTCATATGAGACGTCTGCCATATTGGATTTAGAATGACGTCACTTTACTTATGGTGTTCCGCTCATCAAGCCCTCTCATTTGATACCCATATCATGGGGGTTACTATGGAAATTATAAATCGCCATTTTGTGACGTCCGCCATATTGGATTTAGAATAACGTCACTTTACCTATTACCAAAAGATAGGCACTTTACTTTCTTAATTGTAAGACATTACCACTCTCAAACGTTCAAGGGCGAAAAACTGTAAAGAAACATAATCCATCAAGCAATCATCTCCAAAACCAAATCAATTCATGGAAAATCTACCTTTTTATCGCATTAGCATATCTGGCCCTTTTCAACATACAGGCATGAATTATGCAGGGCCAATATATTTAAGAATGTCAAAACATAGGGGTAATCGATCTTTTAAAGGCTATATTTGCATATTTATATGTATGGTTACCAAAGCCATTCATATAGTAGAGCCTGTTTCTGACATGTTAGCAGCCCTAGCTGCAGCTTTCAGACGTTTTTGCAGCAGAAGAGGATTTATTCCTATATATATTCTGACTGATTGGTGCTAGTAAGATGTTTCAAAATGAATACACATGTGCCCTATTATTTCACTGGAATCACCTGCAATTGTTGTAACAACAATTCTGGTCTGGTCAAAGGAAAATTTCAATTTGTTACAAAATCGTCCTAAATTAAAAACACTAAATGCGAACATAAAAATTGGAGATTTAAGGAGATCAAGGTAGATAATTTACCTTCATCTCATTGGCTCTAAATCAAAAAGACCCATTTCCAAAATATCTTAATTTCCACAATCAAATTAATCAAAATCAAAATTTACCAAATTTTTAAATTCCAAATTCTAAACTCAAAAATTATATTTTACAAAAAGCCTATTTTCCTAAATTAATCAAAAACAAATTTCGCAAAAATGTCTCAAATCAACAAGCACTCGCCATTTGCAAATTAATTTGAAAACGAATTCGTTAAAACAAATCTCACAGCAGAGAAAGTTTAAAACACCCTGTAACACCTGAAAAGGGGAGAGAGGAGGGCTCCACAACCGCTAAAGGAAATCGAAGTGCTTCTAAACAATATCAACCAGGCAAGAGTGGAAAAGAATTCGTTCGAACAACAACTGCGGAATACAACAAAACAGTCGCCCAACATCGACGCTTGCGATGACCTTTATGTGCATCTGGTCAACGAAAACGTCCCGGAAAATTCGCAGACAATTCGTCTGTCCTGGGCGGCATTAGGTACGTCGCTCAAAAACGAAAACAACGATGTACAACCCGAGCTGGCACTGGTGAGCGTAAAATTGCTTGCAAGTGGAGAAATTAAGTTTCACAAAAATAAAACATTCTCTTTATTTTAAAATTTCTTTAGTTTTCTTTCTTTTATTTTCCAATTGTTTCCAATTTTAAAATTCAATTTCAGCTCTTTTTCCTGTTAGCTTTTCTTTTCGGTCGATTCCATATGGCAACTCCTCTAATGATCACAGCACAAAAACATCATGCCAGCATAAGAATATCGTCTTAACGTTACGTTGATATAGAAAACTGCAAGAGTACTCTCACAACAGTCGCTGCAGCAAAAAGATAATCACAAGCCCAACATTATGTTACGAACATAACCTACTCGCTCAAGGTATGTTAGATAGTCAAAAACAAAACTCATAAGTAGTTGTCAAATTACATTTATTAAAAAAAAAAACCAACATAAAAACATAATTGTAAAATCGAATTAACCTGATCCTAAATCTACACCCGCGCATACATCCTTCTAGAAAGGTGCAACAGTTCAAAAGGGGGAGAGCATGTTCGGATTAACTGCAAAATTCTCTCGTCGGCATCCACATTTTCCACAGCAAGCCTAAAAATAAATGATTAATAAAATTTTAATTAATTTCAGGGGTTGGTGGGTGGGGTGATACCTAAGTTTGTATCTATCTATTTATTTAAGCTTAATACAAGCTATGACATAATAATATATACAAGCTATAATACAATATAAAATACTAATACTACAAGCTATAAGAAAAGCTCCTCGGTTGTGGAGGAGATATGTTTAATTATTTTCATGTCATCAGAACATTGTACTGACGGTTGTTGAGGTAGGATTGAATCCAGAAGATGAATCGGGAGGGGGGGGGGGAGAGCTTAGGCGATCAAGTTTGAACAGGATAACGTTATGGGAGATCTTGTCAAAGGCTTTGCTAAAATCGGTGGCGATAACATCAACATCTTTACCGTTTTCCAGGGCACATAGTGCTTTGGAGACGAGGTCGGTAAGGTTGTTGCTTTTAGATCTGAACTGTGTGAGAAATTTACAAAGAAACAACCACACGCTTGCCAAATGGGACATACATATGAAGTCCATCTTCCATTTAGAAAATTAGAATTACCACAACAATCAAGAAACATCGCAGCTCAACAGTTTTTCCAATTAGAGAAAAAATTTGCAAAATGTCCATAACTTAAAGAGCTTTACAAGCCAAACCTCTTCTATTTTATCTAATCGAGCCATTACCTCCTCGACAGGAACATTAGATTGCAAGCAGTCAGTATAAGTTTTCACACGTGTAAGTGTGCCCTTCACTCTTCCACGCTTTTGAACTAAATTGCTCGGGTCACTCATATCGAATCTCGATATTATTTGTTAACAGTTAAATCGACCAACCTGTTGCAAACTGTCTTGCGGAGGTGAATACAAAATTATAAATGCTCGCGCCGTCTGCCAATATATTTGTGAAATATTAAGGAGAGATGTTAACGGGATCAAACTGCAATCACTATATTACCGGTATATACTGACGAGCTAACACCAAAGGAAGAACATTCAATACTAACGTTTGCATCGAATAATGTTAGCGAAATAATAAATAAATGTTCATCAGCCAATGTAAATTACAAAAATCAATAGTTATTGATTTTTTATTGATAACGTTTGTTTTGTAGCAACCCGTTAGGTGTGCTTGATGTATTGTTCACAGTTAAAGGTCACTTCCCTGCTTTGCTAGTTTATAAAAATAACCCTTGTTTCACTATTTGTGAAATAAGTTTCTCCAGATCACTTCAGTCCACTTAAAATGTTTTTATTTTTTAAAATAAAAATTTGCTTTAAAATATTTGCAAGGAACAATTCACTAATCGTTTGCCTTCTACTTCTCACCTGTCCTTTTTAATCTAATATATTTATGTATTCGATGCTTATTTCCTTAGCAATAAAATGTAAAAATGCAAGAGATACTTATCCGATGAGATTAGAGAGAGATGATTTAATTCATTTCTTCGTCCAGCAACCTCTGGTCTCAACTGCACATATGCTCTCCCTCATTGCTCTACTAAATGCCTAACTGTGATCTTCTGATTTGGATATTTTAACTGTTACCACGTATACATGCATGGTTGAAAGATTGAGTCGAGATTGGGTTGAGTTTTCGACCAGCGTATATGGCAAAGCAGGGTTGAAAGATCGAGTTGAGTTCTAGTTGAAATATAGTTGAAGTGACAGACGAAAGTAACCTTCAAAACTTTGAGTTTATTTTTGTGTGATTTTATCGAAATATTTTATGTAAAAATCATCAGTGATGATTACGATATTATTGTAAATGCTTGGGCGAGTTATTTAAATTTAATCCAAAGACAATTAATATCGCCTATTACTAATTAATATCCCAAATGTTTCTCTGGCCATTTCTTAAATCGCAGCACGAAAAACAGAATAAAAAAAAAAATTAATATTTTAACCCAAAAACACAGCAAACAAAATTCCGTTTCAAACTCGACTACTCAACCCGCGTCCATACGGCAATCACAGCTGTCATTTGAACTCGACCCAGCCTGCTAAGCGGAGTTGAGTTGAGTCAACCCTACTTTGACTCGATCCGCGTATACATTAAGTTGAACTCAAGTTCAACCTAGGTTCAACCCTGCATGTAGACGGGGTATGTGAGATTTACAATTGTGTTCGTCTAGTTGCCAGTGGCGTAACAAAAATAATCCATTTAGTTTTACATTTCATTTTACATTTTTATATCTTATACAATTTCAATAATGCTTAAATAGTAAATTAACTTCAATTGTTGACTTTACTTCGAACAGTACTAGTTGTGCTAATGAAAAAAACTTAGCAGAACCTTTTGTTTTCCTTTACTAAAAAATCTTTTCCTGTCGAGGTCAAAAATTTTTAAACAAATTTTCAGAAATGCACTCATTCCCGAAATGTGTCGAATTCGTTCTTTCAATTCGTTTCAGATTTTTGGTATTTTATAAAAGAAGGTGTGGCAGATATAGCAATATCGTCTAAGCATGCTGTGGAAACTAATCCAGTAAATGATGTTAAACTACTAAAGAATCATGGATTTGGGCAGAAATTACAAATCGGTTTGTCTTAAATTTAATATAATATCTATTGTATCTAAACAGTGTACAAGTTAACCATCATAATCCTTTAGTCTACAACACATCTTTGGTTCTTATTTCATTAATATTTTCTCAATTAGTTTTAGATTTGTGACCTTAAATAATTTATACTTTTATTAGTAATTTTTATAGTTATTTCTATTTTAATATTTTAGATATTACAATTTTATTAGAAGAAAATTCCGAGGGTATAATTGTTCCCTTAATTACGGAGACAGAAATGTATTCCGCAGAATTTTATTCTAGAGAAACTTTTACATCAACTGAAGTTAAACTTCGAAAATTAGAAATGCATGTTCTGAATTAATGGAGCTATGGAAAATAACCAATTTTTAACGTTCATATAACGGAATATTAACATTATAGAAATAATATTTGTTATGTTGTTTAATATTTATTGAGCAGAGATTTAGAACGACTATATAAAGTGGCTAGTTTCAATTTGGACTCTTCGCATTAAACACTTTAAAGTTCAAATCTTAATGTTACAAAAATGTATTTCTCGAGCCTGGAACTTTATCATGATGGTTAAGAATGCATGAGTTGTTGCAGTACATTCAACGATATATAAGCGATAATATATTCGTTACTCGAACTTGATTTTTTGAAACTTAGATTGATTTGAAAAAATATATCTTCTTTTTTTTATGATGTAGCCGATAGGGATGGGGGATCGAACTGAGAAAATCGATTCGGTACGGATCGATCTGTAATGTTTTTCCAATTTCGTAGAGCGATTAATCGCCTTAAAAAGATCAATATATATACATGGAACAGATCGATTCAGTTTATTTTGATTTACAATTCAAGTGGTACTTATGATTAAAAACACTTAAACACTTTTCATATAAGACTGTTTTAATAAAGGATTTTAAAGACGCAAAATTAATTCTGCGTATTTTTAATTTACTGTCGAAAGGTTTTTTTTTTACACCACACACCATTGCTTAAATATCTACATACGTCCATATGATTTGAAAAGTGTAAAATTTGCCAGATTTGAGACCTTAGATTAAAAAAAATATTAATAAGTGTCAGAACTCAAAAAAATGTATATGTTTCTTTCAGGGGATTAAGATCTACGTCGAAATTACGTGTATTCCACATGAGTTTCCTACTAGGATTATACGTGGCACCATATTTACTTGTCTATTCCACTAGTTATACTCCACTTGCTGTTGATGTAGGAAATTCCGCGTAAATTAATACGCTTAACGTCTAAGACATCGGTATACAAAATTGAACTTACTTTCAAAGCAATTCCATGTCGAATCGTGTATTCCACGTAATTTTTTTTACTGGGATTGAACAGCAAACAACAATTTGTATAAAACTTAGAATCGCATATTCGAATATCAGTTATTTTAGATTTTTCTTTAAATAACTTACTTATTTCTCGTTGTGGAATCACCAAACCAGAAATAAAACATAAAACAAGCCACCAATGACAAAATCATGCAGCTAGTCACTAAACTAACAATAAAATATTATAGCGATCACAAACGCATTCATTTAACATTTTTTTACAATTTTCGAATTATTACACGAATAAAAGATAAAATGCAAAAAAAAAAATCACGAGTAAATTTGTTTACTTTTTGGCACGATTCGAGCTGAATCGGTCCCGCGTAAAATCGATCTAAAAATCGGCAGATCGAAGGCTTAAAAATCGATCTCTCGAGATCGAATCGGAGATCGCGCGTCCCTAGTAGCCGAAGCTCAGGAACAACCGTTAGGTACGTTTTTAGCATGGCTTAGGCCGAAAGGGAATTAGGGTAAGGAGCATGAGGGAAATTGAATGTCTGGTTTTGCATTGCTGTGAGCTAGACAATAGCTCAGAGACGAAGTATATTTTTTTAATAAAAGAAAAACTCGTAAGTAGGTCGAGGCTCGAACCTGTATCCGTGGCATGGTGATCGTGATTGGATGAAAATATGGAATATTCTATTGCATAAGAATACTATATATGCTTTCTGTCTTCTCTATTACCACATTTAAAGTTCCGCATAGATCTTTACCTACGTTTTTTTCTTGCTTTAAATAAACATTTTATATAATTAATAAATACAAGTGTCGGAAATTTATATATGTGGGTACGTACACTCAGAGATTGTAAATTCTCAATATCAAGTTTCTATTGCAAAAAGAATAAAAATGATTGCATTAAATTAAGTTTTGTATGTGTACCTAGTTCATGAAATATTTTATTTGAAATAATAGCACACAAATGTAACAAAAATTTTTTATTTATTACTTATATTTATAATTTATATCTCATCGATAAATATACTGAACTTAAGCTAATAATTTCTAGTACAACGACGACGAAATGTAAACTGGTTTTTTTCTTCACTTACGATATAATAGGAACTGATACTTGGATGTACTTAAAGTTTTGGTATTTATCCATGCCATTCTCAACCTTTTTAAAATATAGCAAATTTATATTAAGTCAAATAAAAATTCCAAATTTGTCACTAATCGAGAAACCAAACAGTTTTTTTTATTATTGAGAGAACAACATAACTTTACTTATAAATTTAGTCCTTTCAAATTTTTTGGATTTGTTCGCAGTATAAAGCAAGAAAAGTCACTGTATATCTTGTCAGGATGTTTTCATTGATAGCGATGGATTGGACACTGCCAAGTTTTTGTTAATACTACTTCTAAGCCTGTATGGAAAGAAGAAATCTATCGGACAATATCATCAGCACCACCGCAGCGTGTTTAAGGTAATGAGTTAGATATAGTATATCTAATTAAGTTAGACTAAGTAGATATATTTCTAGCAATGTGGTACACTTACAAATAAAGTTAAGCTATTTTAATAAACATTTTTCCTTAATTCGCAGAATATCGTAATGTAAATTTGTTCCTTTGTAATTTTTGTGTCCTATGAATACTCAAATTTGACTTAGTTGAATTTAGGGTTCAACTTACATTGGGTGACTGCAGATTTTTCATTCATTTCACCTGAAAATGGAGTTCAATTTATTTTCCTTAAATAACGTTTAATCATTAGGCCAATAGGCCAATAGGTAAATATAAAAAATGGAATTTCTTTAATAATGCGAGATTTCCAACAGGACAGATTTAAAAAAGTTTGAGGGAATTGAAGTATAAACACCTTATCGGCCTGGTTCAATACACTTTTCATTTTAACACAACGCCTTTTGAACACTATGTGTTCAATATCAAGAGAGTTTATGTCAGCACTAGATAATGAACACACGCGTTGTATTAAAAATAAAAAGTGTATTGAAACAGGAAAATTAGGTGTTATATTTCAACTCCCTCGAACTTTTATACAAAATTTATTATCATTATATTTAATAGGTAAGAGTTTTCACAGCTTTCCACGCTACCTTTGAAGTACTGTGAAGTCTGAAAGATCCAATTCTACTTCACTTTATGGTGTAAATACTTTGTTGACTTTCCTTAAAAAAGAGACCTCAGTAAATAGTTTAAACTTTTATATGCACTCGAATAAGAATCTTAATAGCAATTATTTAAAATGCTTTATACAAAACACATTTAAACAGAGCTATGACTATTAGCACGTTAACTGGTTATGGTTATGGTTTTTCCGGTGGGCGTATGCACCATTCAACAAACTAAATAAAGGCAAACAACGAAAACAATAAAATAATAATATAAAGCTATATTTATACTCGCTACAGAACAGTCCTGAAATGCAAAATTCTGTAGTGTGTCGGTGGAGGTTGAAAACGAATTTTAAAGCTCATTCGATTTCCCATCACGGAACCACCGATGGACATTTCTTCGAGAGGCGGATATTAGCATTGACGACTTAGCTTCTTAGTAAAACCGGTTACTCTGAATTTCCGGTTCTTCTCCGTTCTTCCGCCGTTGTAAGCTCACCCTGGATGCAGCTAATAGTTCAACATACTGCATTCCAGATCTCGTGGGAGTGAGGCATTAGTTGAAAACTGAGTAAGGTGGTAGTGTACATCGCCATGGCGCCTCATTATCCAAGGCTTGATTCTTGGATTAACCTGTGCCCACCTTCCTTTGTGAACGTTATCCCATTGCTCCTGCCAAAGGCTATGAAGATGAAGTGCTACAGGGAAACACTAACAAAGGTGTACCGACGTAGTGCTCTTGAGTCGCAAGCCCCTTTAGGACGACGTCGTATGTACGTATGTATGTCTATTTCTTTGTAACGCTCTGTAGCCTAAAAGGTTTGACGGATTAACATATGAGATATCATTACATTCGTCTTAATTGTGGGAGTGGCATAGGGTATAATATTTAAATATGGCTTCCGCGAAAAAAAAAACACAAAACGAAAAGCGCCGTCCTGGTTCATTTTCTGTATAGAATTTTCGAAATTACTTCAAAATGCAGCTGTTATTGAAAAGCAGTAACAATTTCAAAAACACGAAGCAACATGCTAAAAGTGCAGAATACGTAACAAACGGTAATATAGGTTTGAACGAGAATAAAGATAGAAATTACTGATTAAAGGACGGCAGCAAGTAGAAAATAATATATTTCCCACATACCGTTAAGCCACTCTGTTTTAATCATTGAAATCAAGTTTTGCAGAAGAGTGCCATGAAGATAGTTGAGCTGTAATCAACAGTTGACCTGAACCATCTCCCACATGCAGCGTTCAATGTCATATGAAAACAAAAAAAAGTTCTTGTTCTAAACCCTCATTAGTGAGAAATCTATTAAAATTTCCTACAAAACATTCTTCCAAACTTATTCATAAAAAATTAAGTCAACAAATTGAGTGACCGGAATTTTCAGCCTGCAGTCCTCATACTATATTGTTTTGAATTTATAAAGTGAGAGAATTCAGTTTCTGCATAATACAGTAATTCACAACTAATGCATAAATGGCTTTCTGAACGCTTTTTAAGTGAATATCCTGAGAAGTAATGAATTGTATTTTCCTGATCAAAGCATTAACAGCATTTTTTAATTCTTTTCTCAAACGAGGGCAAACCGAGCAACCGAGACGATCGGTGTAGGGCGGGAGTTTAAACGGATCGTCCCATGGGAGCCCTCTTAGCGCAAATCTAAGAAAATTAGGTACGCTGCACCGATTCGATACGCTTGGAATGAACAGCGTAGTAGGGCGACCAGACCTGAGGTCCCGAATAGGTCTAACTAAAGAGCAGTACAAACAAACTTAACAATTAATTTCTTAATAAAAGCTCACGGGGTCATCTGGTCTCGAACCCGGGACCCATGGATTGTTGGTCGTGCCGCTTAACGAATTGATCCAACTCTGTCTCCGTATCTAAGTCCTCTTGAATAAGGGCGGCGTCACCACCATCCTTAACATAAGAGAAGATATTCATGTCATCGGCGTAGATTAGACCATTAGAGTGCGAGATCAGCTGGAAAATGTCGTCAATGGTAAGAACGAATAGTAGAGGGCCGAGATGACTGCCTTGTGGTGCACCAGATAAAGCCCTGAAGATTCTAGAGGTAGAACCACGGAGTGACACACGATATGCCCTGTCTCTTTGATAGGAAGAAATCCAGTCGAAAAAAACAGGGGGGAAACGTAGCCTCCCGAGTTTAAATATAATTACGGAGTAAGGGAGTTTATCATAGGCTTTACTGAAACCCGTGTATATACAGTCAGTTACAACGCTCTATAAGCTGAGAATACACAATTGATTCAAATAATTTAGGTATGCAAGATAACTTCGCGAATTGTAATATTTTTATGGCCCTTTTTAAGAAAACTGACTATAAAAGAGCACTTTTACAATGCAGGAAATTTACGAACTATAAGGGACTTGTAAGAAGGGCATCGGAGCCGGACTTAACGAAGACTGGAGGGACCAGAGGTAAAGTCCGATTTAAGTTCATTGATTTTCTCCATAATAAGATCCCGTGATATGAACGGCAAGAAATCGGATGAAGCGGGACGATCCAGAATATGATCAAAATGATTTACACAAGGCTCAAAGTTATCCGAAGAAAAGGCACTCTCAAAAAATTAATCACCCTTATATCACATCGTAGATGGATAGTTGCTCGATTGCTTTTTCATACTGACGAATTTAAAGAAATTGCGAGGGTTATTATGCATATTATCGCGAACACTAACAATATATTCCAAGTTATTCCTTATAGAGCGAGTAGGTTAGTGCCTTAGAGCCTTCATAACAGGTCACATAGTCAGAATACGCTATTGCGCTATCACAACGGAAGTATTTTTTCCAGAGTTTGTTCTTCCTGTTTATAAGACTGTGGAGTTCAGCATTTTACCACGGAGGAGGTGATTATGTAGACCTAATCCGTGATAATGGAACAAATGAGTTAAAGAAATCATATATCTTGTAATAAAATAGGGAGGCGCAGACATCAATATCATTATTGGTCAGCAATGCCGAAAAATCGGCTGAAAGGAGATTAGACGTTATCTCAGAGAAGTTCGATCTCTTATAGTCAAAAGAATGGTGTTCGAAATTGGGATCCGAAATACTAGTGCCATCGTAACAGAAAGCAACAAAGATGGGCGGATGAAAACTATCACTAGCGGATAACTAATCCGAAGCTAAGTCGACTATAGTGTTAGTCGAATCAGAAGAGAACACAAGATCGAACTGGCTTCCCATAGAGTTTCTTACATTACTCATTTGGTACAAACCAGAGGAAGCAATGGTGTCAAGAAATTTAGAAACCATAGATGTGGGGTAACATGAGGGAAGGAAGTCATCGTCATCACAGTTAGGTACCCATAGAACATTAGGTAAATTAAAGTCACCAAGAAGAAGAATTTCATCTTCAGGGTTCGTCAGTTTAAGGATGAAGTCTAAACTAAGGGTTAGAATATCGTAAAAACTGCGCCCTTCAGTATCAACGAAGTTTGTCAGGTTAGGGGGAATATAGCAACAGAGCAAAAAGATATTGAGCTTAGGAACCGATAGCTTAAGAACCAGAAGTTCAATAGTAAGTGAACTAGAGAAGGCAGGAACATCAACTAAGCTGCAGTTAAAGTTTGATCTGCAAGCAACCAGTACTCCACCACTCCGACACAGAGATTTTCCGCCTGTCCATAACTTCAGAATATGCTGATACCAGTAAATCACCTGGACTGGTAAGAAGCTTGATAGAAACTTTTTGTTTTGCTTCACAGTTTCCATTTTCCACTAAACTCATTAATTCCCTGCTATAACTTTTTTTAAACAAATGGCAAAATTGCGACCACCTTGACTTCGAATTACGCCGAAATAATTCTCAAGAGGGTTTTGATTAAAATGTCTTAATAGCAATATATCTATATCCTCTTCAATCAGTATTTGCGACAATTTTAAAAGGGATGAAATCGCCAGTTGCCGGCCTCCTAAACACTTAATAGTTTTGGTTCGGTCTTTGCCGTTCCTATCGATTATCCGAATTGATTACCTGAATCAAATGCCACATTCCAGGCTATTGTTTCAAGCTACGAATAAAGAACTGAAGGAAAGGCTCAACGTAAAATATCGTGAAGCATTACACAAATACTGAAACACTTTCCACCACACGCACATATTCATCATGGCAGTGGTACATTTTTTCTTTCAAGTGGGGGTTTATTCTAAAATTCTTTGGATAATTAGTATTTTCCAATTCCACCATCACCAATTCCATATGACATTTATATATTTTACTCTTGGGAATCTATAACAAAATTAAATTATTTTAAACGCTTTAAGCAATATTTCTATAATACTGATAACCAAATTAATTTTGATAATTTTTTGGCCTTACACAACTTGTAAACAATAATAATATTTAATTGTTTCTTCTTTTCTGACTGAAACTTCATTAGAACTTGCTTTTGTTGTGTTACTATGGAGCTATCTTAACATTTACATTAAAAAATTTAGCGAAAAAGATGTTCCCGGCAGTCGGCAACGGAATTTATTTCCACAGTTTGGCACTACACATGTCATTTCAACTTAATATAGTTTGTTTCACACACTTTTTAACAGTTTTTTTACAACTAATTATGTTCAAAAAATCTATTTAACTGCACAATTTCACGACTTTCGATATCGGAAAATAAATTTCCAATTAAATGACAGCCCATTGACGAATCTGCCCATTGACGAATCTACAATTCTCCCTACATCTCTTCCACTTCGCCTAAAAGCTTTTTGCTTCATTCACATATACGACTTTTACGAGTTAGGGCCTTTCCTTTAGCTCTTTATTCGTAGGTTTCAAGAGCATTTAAAGGCAACAACGCTCCGTTAGTCAAAGTAACAATTCCAGTTGCTACGGTTGAGCTTAAAACTTGCGTTGCAAGTAATGCAATTTTTTGGGGTTGGTATGAGAAATTGTCAACATATGACCAAGTCTAATATCAGACTAAATTTCATGCTCCCATAATTTTTCTAAAAATTTTCAAGAAGCTTTTTTGTTGGTATCGAAATAGAAATCGTACTTCATAAATATCTTTCGAATACTTTTAAGTAAGTTGGGGAACATCGTGCATGAAGCAAACTCTATGATCGTCTACTTCAAAAAATGGGCGTGATGGACTAACTTGAATGTGCTTGAGAAAGCTTTGAAAGTTTGTTGCTTGGTCTGTAACAACAAGTCTTGGCTTAAACCCTATGCCATATAATTTCCGTACTACGTCAAAGATTATATTTTTTAATTCTTTCGAATTGCAAGACTTGTTCAAAAGAATATATACTAGTAAACGATTTCCCTTTGCAGCAATGCCCCGAACCATTACAACCACTGCATACCTATGGTAGATTAACACTTAATTGACGATGATGATGGACCTGAAGCCCCAAATTTTCCCTCTTTTTCTTGTGATAAAACAAGTTAAATGAAATTTCGTCGATGCAAATGGCTGAATTTTTTTACTTTTCATCCATTTGAATTCCTTTTAATTGTAATGTTTTACAACCTGGGCCACTCTTTCGTGATTTCCTGTAAGGTTGTTTTGAAAGATAGTTTGGAAACTTTCCTTAGGAGCTATCAAGTTCATGGTTAAAGCAAACTGTTTAACGGTTTTTCACATCATTTGCTATGAAGGGAACAACATCGAATGAAACATACTTTATCGCGGAGTCCAACAATTCCACCTTACTATTAAGAGTAGTCGTTTTTGAAGATTTCATGACTCTATTTAATTCGTGAATTTTATATAATGTATCGGAGTACTTACGCTTTACATTAAAGTATTTCCTCCTGTAACTACAATTTACACAATTTCTTCGGCATCTCTTTTGAACAATCTTTTAAATAGATTTGTTATTCTCTTCCGTTTATGGTAAATTGGTTGTACCAACATTTGCCGGAAGTTGCTCTTTCGACTTGAAACGCTCTAGTGTTAGACTACAACAACCGGTAGGTCAAATCTCGGGGAAAGTAGGGTCATTCCCCGAGATTTGACCTACCGACTCAAATGGTTCTATATCTATACTATAATTTTGCCCAATATTCGCCGTGATTACACCTACCGATTCTGCATCTCCAAGGTGTGGAAATGAGAACGAACCATTATAACCTCCTGATACGTTGACCCTAATAACATCCACGTCTTCAATATTGTCCAGGGAGTTTGAAACTCCGTAAACTATGCAGGACCAATTGAACAGAATAGTAAAATAAAAAATAAAAAATGGAAATGGGCAGGGGTTCGTTAATATCAATATGCGTATAAAAATGTAAAGGGTAAAAAATATAATCATTACATTTAACTCCCAAACTTGCGGGGATTCTACAGTTCTCTGGTCACTTTGAGCCTCTTGACCAAAGCAAGGTCGCCTTTGAGGTGCTTTCTGCCCAACGAATGGAGCCATCAAATCACCCTAGACAATGAAATGAAATAATACATATAGTATAAATAAAGAGCAGAATACAAGTAAACAGGAAGGTAATTAGGAAGGTGAAAATAAAAAAAAATTAGTACTGTTAAGGAAAAGAGAGTCTCAAGGTGAAACTACTAACGTAGATTTTTTACCGTAGGTGTTCGCGATATTAAGTAAAATCACTGTAATTTATATTGGACAGGTATGTTGCATGTTTTACCGTGTAAAACTTGTTGTGAAATATAATGCTTCACTAGTTTTCGTTTGTTTTGTTTTGCATTTGTTGCTGTTGTAAAAAATTGAATGTCGTTTTTAGTTTTACATTTATTTCACTAATTTATATATAAATATTAATTTTGTTTTATCTTTCAGATGAATTTAACGCTAAACTAATAGAAACCTGTGAATATCCAGGTTCAGGTAACTTTTTATATATTGCCTAATGTCTTTCATGATGAGATCCTTTTAAGGGTCGTCTGTGTTCAACTGCCGTTTCAGTTTTTGAGTACCTCGTTTGTTATAATGATTTAAGTCACTTTTACATGAGCTCTAACACGCAGCTTCACTTGATATCGACCAGGAAGAATAAATTATTTTGCGAGATCGGATTTCGTCAAAGTCTAATTTTTTTATAATATTTTGTGGACGAAAGATGTCAACACCTTCTCTAGTAATAAATTTCTGAAATGAATTGTTCTCTCCCATTTTTATTTCGTCTATTGTGGTACTAGGTTTGAGGAGATGTAGTAACTTTACTCTTGATCCATTAATTTCGGCATCTCTGTTTGGGTCTGTATGAGGGGTAATTTTATATTCCCTTGTGTTTCCTTCTATTGGTGGCCTCAACATGGCCTCTAAAACCTTTATTCTGGCAGGAGCTAGTATGGTTGGAGTCACCTTATGTGGTGGCAGCCCCTGGAATAACCCAAGCCGATGCCCGTTTTGGTAATGCTGTTAGAACATCACATCCAGGTTCCACATACAAGGACTCGTCTAGCGGAGAACTAGGGGAAAATGTATAAATCAGTTCCTCAAGTGTATAGTCATTGGCGTGATATCTTTGATCCATCGGGAATATAAATTAATAAGAACCTGTCTTGATTTACACATGTAGGTACAAAACAACACAATACATGCATGACATAACTTCAACATGACGACACAAGATGTTAATAGTTGTTGTCAATTGGATGGCGGCATATCTTTGCGAGTGTTCTCTTGAGTAGATTTGTTCCTGTTCGTATTTCGACGACACGAACCAGTCCATCATTCCCTGGATAAATTGTTTCCACAATACCTAACGACCAAAAGGTGGAAAGAGTGTTTCCGTTGGGCAGAAGAACTGCATATCCCCTTTGTACATTCGTTTTTGAATTTAGCCACTTAGGTCGTTGCTGAAGTTGTTTTAAGTAGTCCTTAGACCAATAATTCCAAAATTGTTGAACTATATGTTGTAAAAAATTTCATTTGTTTGACCAGGACAATTTTTTTTATGAATGATCAGGTTCTAGTAACGCATTTAAAGGTTGTCCTACTAAAATATGTCCAGGTGTCAACACAAAATTGTCGTTCGAATCGTTTCTGACTTGGCGCAATGGTCGTGAGTTGAGAAATGCTTCAACTTGTGTTAATATCGTAAGACATTCTTCAAATGTGAACTTAGACGTTCTAATAATTCTTCGCAGATGATATTTTGTCGTTTTAAAGCTTGCCTCCCACAAGCCTCCAAAGTGTGGTGCTGCTGGTGGATTCATATGCCATGTGATTGATTTGGTGCTTAAATATTGAGCAGCTACAGGCCAAGCTTCCTTTATTGCTTCTTGTAGATCCTTTTCTAAGAGCGTTTTACCTCCAACGAAGTTAGTTCCGCAATCAGAGTATATGTCCGTGCAGAAACCTCGTCTCGCTATTAATCGTTTCAGCGCAGCAATAAAAGCTTCTGCTGTAAGCTGAGAAACTAACTCAAGATGAATAGCTTTAGTAGCCATGTTTTTATTAAAATGGGACCAGCATAATCAATTCCAATGGTTTCGTAACATTTACCCTTGCTGATGGTAAATTTCCCATTAATTATGTAGTAAGCATTTTACGTTGTCTGAAACACATAACACTAACATATAACAATAGTGTAGCTTTGTCGTAATACAACGCCTTGCGTCTAAAATCCAAAACAAATTGCGACTGGTATTTAGTACCAATGAAACGTTTCCATGTAATGTTTCTAAATGAATCTTGTCAATGAGAATATGTGTAACATGATGATCACGAGCAAGAAATATTGAATGCTTTCTATCAAATGGTATTATTGCGTTTTCCAATCAACCTCCTACTCGAATCAATCCAGCATTATCTAATATTGGATTCAACGTTAAAAGTTTGCTATGTTTAGCTAGTAACCTTTTCTGTGACAAATTGTGATAATCTTCCGCGAATGCTGTCAATTGTAACAGTTTTAAAATTTTTTTTTGTGCCCTTATACATTCAATGTTTGTTAATGGATGTAATTTTTTGAATTGAGGTTTTTTGCAGTTGTAAATGAATTGTTGCAATAACAGGAATAACATCATCCACGTAAAAGTTTTCGAATATTGTCATTGCTGCGGACTGACATTTATGTCCTTCATCGCTACCTAACTGTTGTATTGTTTTTATTGCTAAATAAGGCGCTGATGTTGTACCAAACGTCACCGTTTTAAGCTGATTATCTTGTAATTTTCCTGTTTTAGGGTGTCGTCATATGATTATCTGGAACTTTCGATGCTCACGATGAACTTGAATCATACGGTAAATTTTCTCTATATCTGCATTTATGACAATCTTGTACTTTCGCAAATTTAATAGAGTAGTGAACGACAGTGGTTGTAATATTGATCCTGTTAGTAGATGTTGATTTAATGACTTGCAGTTTGAAGTTTTAGCTAATGTAAACTTCATGATATGGAATATAGTAATATTGTTCATCCTTTTTTGGGAAGCTCACTGCTTCCATATGATCCACCATTAAGTATTCATCAAGGCATTTCTCATAATCATAATTAATCATAATCAGTGAAGGTAACTGATTGTCGACAAAGGGTAGCTTTACTTGGTATTTGCCTGATGGTAGTCGTTCATAAGTTGTACGAAAATATTTTTCACATTGCGCTTCATCTGGTGTTATCATAGGTTTTGTTGACACCTCTTCAATCTCCCAGAACTGTCTGATTTGTTTTTCTAAAGTGTCTGTTAAACTCGTGAATGTTTGTGTGATGTGACCTTTAAGTACATTTTGTACAGCTCCAAATAATATCCAACCAAATATTTTGTTTATGGCTGTTGGAGTATCATCTGTCCCTTTCATAATCCCCTTTGCAAATTATTTTTGAATAAATGTTAGCACCTAATAGCGCATCTATCTTACCAGGCTTCCAGTAAGTTAGATCTGAAATGTTTGCATTACTCTCTGCAAATAAGTTTTGAAGGTAGGTTGTCGGTAATTTTGTTAAAAACTAAAAAATTGTCTTCTATGGTTACTGATTTGGATTTACATGCTCGTAACCTTAACTTTGTTTGTCTGTTGGAACTGCCTGTTTGACTTGTATTGAGGCCTGTTACAGTGACTTCTGGTGGTATGCAAGTAGTTTGCAACATGTTTCCCTTGTGATGAATGAGGATTCTGAACATGAATCCACGAGACATCGTAAAATTGGTGGTGCGCCGACTTGGCCTTGAGCGACCACTAAAGCTGTAGATAATAAGGTTTGGGATAATTCGCTATTCAGATATGTTTGTGTAATACCTGAATCAGTAGCGCAGTGGCTTGAATTTGAATTGACTTGTAATTGACTATCTACTTTATGCTGTTGAAGTTAACTTTGATTTGACTTATTGTCAGCTTCAAAAGTTTGTACATTTTTTAACCGATTTCCCAAAAACACAGAGGTTCTAAGTTCGATGCGTATTTTTTATTTTTGGTAGGGTGGGGGTTGGGGTGAAACCTAACTTTGTAACGCGTGGTCCGATTTGGATAGTTCTTTTTTTGTTCTACAGAATATGATCCCCCATTGCTAATAGCAGAAAAAAATTTGGCTTAGGGTGGGGGAGGGGGGGAAGGGGTAGGCTAACTTTGTAACGAGTGGACCGATTTGGATAGTTCTTTTTCTGTTGGGTAGAGTATGTTCCGTGGTTGATATCAGGAGAAAAAATTTTTATAGGGATGGGGGTGGAACCTAACTTTTTAACACGTGGACCGATTTCGATGGTTCTTTTGCTGTTGTATAGATTCTGATCACCTATTGCTAATAGAAGAATAATTTGGCCCAGGGTGGGGGGTTGGGCGAGGGGAGGAGTAGTCTTACTTCGTAACGCGTGGACCGATTTGGATATTTCTTTTTCGTTTGGGTAGAGTATGCTCGCTGGTTGATGCCACGAGAAAAAAAATTGTTGGTGTGGTGGGGGGTGGAACCTAACTTTGTAACGCGTGGACCGATTTGGATGGTTCTTTTGCTGTTGTATAGTGTGATCTCCCATTGCTAATAGGAGAATAATTTGGTCCCATGGTGGTGCTGGGGGAGGGGGAGGGGTAGTAACTTCGTAATGCGTGGACCGATTTCGATGATTCCTTTTCTGTTCAGTAGAGTATGTTCCTTGATTGATACCATGAGAAAAAAAGTTTAGTGGAATGGGGGTGGGGTACGGGGTTATAACTAACTTTTAACGCGTGGACCGATTTGGATGGTTCTTTTCATTGTATAGAGTCGAAGACACTAAAAAGTGAAAAATAAAATAGTTTTTAAAAAAAAAGTTGAACCGACTTCACAAAAAGCGCTAAAAAGCATAAAATAATTTTTAATTTTATATCTATTACGACATTTTGAAGTCGGTGCAAATTTAACAAATAAAACAACTACAGGAAAAGGAAGAACGATTAAATACTTTTGTTGTATTTGTTTGGATTGTTTGATTTGCACCAACTTCAAAATGTCGTAATAGATATAAAATTAAAAATTATTTTATGCTTTTTAGCGCTTTTTGTGAAGTTGGTTCAACTTTTTTTTTAAAAACTATTTTATTAGCAGCTGTGTTTGCATTGTCGTGCACTGAGGTGTGGTGTTTTTGCTTGCATTTGTGATATCTATACCTGCTTAAGCATTCCTTTGTTGAATGTTCCTTAGACAAACAGTTATAACAACGTCCTGATGATTGAATAAGGCGTTTATTAGCTTTTAACTCCATGTTTCGATACTTGCTGCAATTGTGGGGTGGGTGACCCTCATTAAATGCTGAGCATTTCATTGAATTGACTTCATGATAGGTCTTTGTTGTAGTTTTCTTGGTAACTTTGGCTTTTTGTGATGGTTTCGGCAGTAGTGTATCTGAAAGTGCTTCCAACACTTTTAGTCGTGTTTCTAGATATGGCTTAAATTGATGGTATTGTGACAATTCTTGCGTTGCTTCTTGGTGCTCTTCCCACAGCTTTAACGTAACGAATGGCAGTTTTTGTACGATTAAATAGAAGATGATTAAATATCATGAAGATGTATCAATTTGTAGACCCCGCAATTGTTGAAAACATTTTTCAGGGGTATCTATTAATAATTTTAATCCAACAGCTGTTTCCGTAGCTAATTTAGGTTGACTTGCTAATCTTTTTAATTGATGGTTGGTTAAAATCCTTTTGTTTTCATAACCTCCTCCACCTTTAACTTGTTGAATACTGGTGACTAATCTTCATTTGTTATTGGTGTGTGACGAAGAAATTTTTCAGCATAATTGGGTATTGCAATTTTTGACAAAACGTTTTCTTCATATTCCGGATTGCTTGAATTATGGTGCAAAATATGTGTTGAGTCGAATGATTCCGTTGGATTCCGAATGTTATCTAGTAGTTCACCTACATATTCGCAATATTTCGTTTACAAATTTCCGAAATGATTCTCTGTAATGTGTTTATGCGTTGAATCTTTAGAGCTTTTGCACTTCATCAACAGCTTAATATTCTGCCCATAATTTCTTTAGTTCAATTAATTTGGTTTCTGAATATCCACGAGTGCGCTTTTCAATTGGAGTATTTAATCTGTTGTTAATTGACCTATCTAAGCGATTTCTCATCGCTAGTTCATTCACCAATAACTCTTTTAGTTTTGTCTTGTTTAAATTTATTTTACGAAAATTGAATTCGAAAATTTAATTTAATTAAACAGTGAATAAGTTGGAGTTACACAACTCTATCGCAAAATATTTATGAAAATTAATTCAAAAATTAAGTGATTTGAATGATATCCTGGATGGAGCCACCATACAATGTTTGTAAACACCTAATAAATGACAAACACAACTGGTGTGAAGTTGGTTGCGTTCCGAAAAATTTAATTACAAAGCTTAACTTTAGTGTACTGTTGATTTGCTAGATGGCGCCAATCCCACTTTGGGAAAATAACAAAATATATACTTCAATTATTCACTTAATTTATTAAAGTTATTTCAAATAGTTTATAAATACTAAATTTCTAATATTCTTAATCAAAGTATAAATTTAATAAATCTATTCTAACAAAATTTACTTTACAATTCTATGCCAGATTACAAATTTAATTGAAAGTAACTTTCAATAATAATCATAAATAATCAAAATTAAAATTTTTATTTCTCAAATTTACTTTATGACAATTGGTTTGTTATATTATTATAAAATGTCTTTTTAAATTTCTCTAACACTGCTTAAAAATAACACTGCTGAAAGAAACAAATTATTAAAGAAAAAATGGCTTATTGCTGAGCGTGACAGAAATTATTAATGATAGTGAACGTAATGTATGATACGCATGGTATGTGCAAACAAAGTTCAAAAATATTAAATAATTTATGTTGTCACACTATTAGCAATAATAATTTTTTACCAATGCCAATAACCAATATTTTACCCAGTTGTATATTTGAAAACATGCTTACTTGCATATTATTTTCAATACAAAGGCTGAGAAGAAAGAGTACTTTTGTAGGCTTGAGCGCTGCTTATATAGCAAATTTTGTTTCAATTTTACATATTATTAAGAAATAAAATTTGCTATAATATGGCGGCTGCTCAAATATCATGTCGATTTCTGACATGGCGTCAACTTTGGAGAGTTTAGCAACTTTCTCTCTCCCACAAGTTTTCTATGTCACACTCATTGTGACATATGTAATTTTTTACTTTCGCGAATATTTTGAAATTCGCGACGCGAGCGATACCAGTGTGTTTCCCGCGAAATTTTACGCTGTTTTGACACGTCAGATGTCAACAGCAATTAAAGTTTGACGTGTTTTTCTTGTAAGTCGAAGTGTCACGCGCGCGAATGTCTATTAGTGTTTTTTTTTGGCAAAATTATGGAATATTATTAACTGGTAAGTACATTTTATTGCATGCTATATTTATATATTTAGTGTTTTGTATTAAAATTTGTTAGTCCAAATCGCTGTACACCTGTCAAGGTGAAACTACTAACGTACATTTTTTAACCGACTTCCCAAAAACAAGGAGGTTCTAAGCTCTACGCGTATTTCTTTTTTTTTTTTTATGTCTGACCGGGCATAACTTCGTAACGCGTCGACCGATTTAGATGATTCTTTTTTTGTTGGGTAGAGTATGTTCACCGATTGGTACCATGTCAAAAAAAATTTTTAGTAGGGTGGGGGTGGGGGGTGGGGGTGAAACCTAACTTTTTAACGCGTGGTCCGATTTGGATGGTTCTTTTTTTGTTGTACAGAGTATGATCCCCCATTGCTAATAGGAGAAAAAAACTTTAACCTAGGGTGGGGGGAGGGGTAGTCTAACTTTGTAACGCGTGGACCGATTTGGATAATTCTTTTTCTGTTGGGTAGAGGATGTTCGGTGGTTGCTACCAGGTGAAAAAAATTTTGGAGGGAGTGTGGTGGGGGGGTGGAACCTAACTTTGTAACGCGTGGTCCGATTTCGATGGTTCTTTTTCTGTTGTATAGAGTATGATCCCCCATTCTACCACCAGATCAAATCTGGTGTGGGAATGCCAAAGGAGCCTAGACGCACTGTGTAGAACTAATCAAGTAAGCTTGATCTGGATACCGGGACATCAGGGCTACACAGGAAATGAAAAAGCAGACGAACTTGCTAGGAAGGGGTCTAACACCCCTTTTATAGGGCCGGAGCCGGTCTGTGGAATACCTCTCTGCACGGCCAAAAGGCTAATAGCAAACCGCGCAAATGAGGGACATTGGCTGTATTGGAACAGTATTGAGGGGCACGCTCACTCAAGAAGCCTTATGCCCTCACCGTCGCCGGGTAGATCCAGGGGGCTTCTCAAACTGAGAAGGTCGGCTGTTAGAACCCTGGCAGGCCTACTTACCGGCCACTGTCAGCTAAGGAAGCACCTGGTGAGGATAGGCAGAGCCATCGACCCCACCTGCAGACTCTGTCTGAAGGAGGATGAGACCCCATTACATGTGCTATGTGAATGCCCTGCAGTAGCCAGGAGCAGATTTAGCCTATTCGGGAAACCAACCCTGGTACCGAGCGGGCTGAAGGACTGCCAACTGCGGGAGCTGTTGAACTTCTTCGGAGGGACCGGCTTACTATAAGGAGTTGAGAGGGTTAGCACAATAGGCCCTAGTGGCCGCGGCGCTTGAGAACCTCGCACCTCCAAATTTAATCAATCAATCAATCAATCAATGATCCCCCATTGCTAATAGGAGAATGATTTGGTCCTATGGTGAAAGGTGTGGGTGGGGGGGAGGAGTAGTCTAACTTCGTAACGCGTGGACTGATTTGGATAATTCTTTTTCTATTGGGTAGAATATGATCCTTGGTTGATACTACGAGAAAACAAATGTTGCTGGGGGGTGGTGGGAGAAGGGGGGTGGAACCTAACTTTGTAACGCGTGGATCGATTTCAATGGTTCTTTGGCTGTTGTATAGAGTGTGACCCCCATTGCTAATAGGAGAATAATTTGGTCCTATGGTGGTGGTGGGGGAGGGGGAGGGGTAGTAACTTCGTAACGCGTTGACCGATTTCGATGATTCCTTTTATGTTCGGTAGAGTATGTTCCTTGATTGATACCATGAGAAAAAAAGTTTAGTGGAATGGGGGTGAGGTAGGGGGTTAAAACTAGCTTTTAACGCGTGGACCGATTTAGATGGTTCTTTCTTCGTTGCGTAGAGTAAAAGACACTAAAAAGTGAAAAATAAAATAGTTTTTAAAAAAAAAGTTGAACCGACTTCACAAAAAGCGCTAAAAAGCATAAAATAATTTTTAATTGCATATCTATTACGACATTTTGAAGTCGGTGCAAATTAAACAATCCAAACAACTACACAACCACAATTAAAAATAATACATAATACTGCCTGAACATTTCAGCTTACGGGATCATAAGAAATGACGATTAAATATTTTTGTTGTAGTTGTTTGGTTTGCTTGATTTGCACCGACTTCAAAATGTCGTAATAGATATGCAATTAAAAATTATTTTATGCTTTTTAGCGCTTTTTGTGAAGTCGGTTCAACTTTTTTTTTAAAAACTATTTTATTTTTACCATAGGTGTTCGCGATTTGAAGTAAAATCACTCTAATTTATATTGGACAGGTATGGTGCATGTTTACTATGTAAAACTTGTTGTGAAATATTAGGTTTCACTAGTTTTCGTTTGTTTTGTTTTGCAAGTGTTGTTGTTGTAAAAAATTCAAAGTCGTTTTTAGTTTTCAATTTATTTTACTAATTTATATATAAATATTAATTCTGTTTTATCGTTCAGATGAATGCAGCGCTAAATGAAGGGAAACCTGTGAATACCCAGGTTCAGGTAACCCTTTATATATTTTCTAATGTTTTTCATGATGAGATCCTTTTTAGGATTGTCGAACAGAGAGGGATTTTTAAAGGAAATTCATAAGTACAGTAGTAAGCAAACAAGGCCAACACCAATAAAATATTTAACTTATTCATACCAACGTAAACAGTAATTTTATAATAACTTTAACTAATTGAAGGGTTAGTTGGAAATTATACTATTCCACAAGTTAATTTACCAGTACTATGAATCAGTGCATTGTTCTCTTAATTTCTTCAAAATTCTTTTCTACACTTTTAATGTTACAATAGTAGTCATTTTCTATTTTATCTTGAATTAAATAAATGTAAAGTTTAAGGTTCTGAATTTTACTTTTGACCCAACGATCTACTTTCCAACGTTTAATCTAATACATTTTTTAATTTCCCACACGTCGTGTGCAAAAATTTATCCTAAAAACATTAAACGGGTAAAACACAAGATTCTGGCGTTCCTGCATAATCCAAGCTATAGTTCTTTCAAATGATCAAACAATTTACTACAAAACCTATTATAAATAGAGATGAGGTAAGTGACTATACTTATAGCCGTTTACTTCGTCTTTGTGAAATAGAATCTAAAGCTAATTAAAATTAAATTTCTTTACTTTAAATGCGATTGCAAATAATTATTTTTGAATTTTGTCAAATATATTAAGCAACACTCTTATGTGATCGGTTTTCTGGTCTACTGTCTTTAAACAATTGAGCCTGCGTAGATCTTTTTGTTACAGGTTTTAACTACATAAGCTAGCAGAGTTAGAAAACTCCACATTCAGGATTATACACTCTTGCCCATAGGGGGCTCCCTAACACGTACACACAGCTGCTCAACAAGGTAATCGGAGCTGATCTATTAGAACCACACGGGAAAATGCATACACTCATACATACACATATGCACACACACGTACACACCTCTACGAATCGTATGTCAAGGCCAAGGACGTAGAATAAGATCTACACGATCAGAATTAAGATAAGAATAAAATGAATTAAAAGAGTAGCTATAGGTATTTTAAAATTGTTAAGCTCATTTATTGAATTTTAGTATCACTTAATATGTATACATTTTAAACGACAAGAATTTTCAGACCCCGATCAGCATGAGAAATATCCAATTTAAAATCAATATTCAATACTATTAACCTCAAAAATATACTAGTCCAGTAATCTTCAAAATAGCGAAAGGCAGAAAACAAATTTCACAAGAAAAACAAAATTCTGGAAATAGGAAATGTTCTATGTTGGCTGCCAGGGGCGACTAAGAAGCACATACATATTTTATATGTGCAAAACAATATTCAAAATTTGAATATTCGAAGAATTGCGCGCACGCAGGCACGATACTAAATGGGAAACATCATTAAATTAAAGTGCACTGGACTGTTGACGCCATATTCGTTTTGTTTTGTTTTTTTGGAGACCACTTCCTGGTGTGAGCGACATGGACTTTTTATTTTTTTCCGGAGAGCTTGAAAGGTGGTGAGGGTGTGCTGTAAGTTTTGAGTTGGAGAAAAGATTTAGAAGAAGTCAAAAGCGAAGCAGTTATTGACAAAACAGGTCTACATCAATCGTGTGAGGACTCTGGACGAGGTTCGGAAGTTTTAAAAGAAATATTCGTGCTCAAAGGGGCTCCCAATCTTAAGTTAAGTATTCGCATTTTTGTAATTTTTAGTCACATTACTTAATAAAATTAGGTGAAAGTGTAAGAATATTTTGCTGCAATGTCGTAAAAATAAGTTTCGTGGTAGCTTATATAAAAACAAAAAACCGCGTGGCGCCTAATTTAGTTCAGTTTTCCCATTTTCCCGTTTTTGTAATCCACGACCCTCTCCACTGGAGCTACCACCCTCTTGCGCATCAAGGGAAGCGTAACAACACATAAATTAGGAGAAGAAAGTCATCAATTAGGTATCGTAGCAAAAATAGGCTAGGATAAATAAATACCATAAGTAAAACAAATCAAATAACTGAGCTTAAAAGTGGCAACATTTAAGCAAAAACAGTATACAGTTTCAAATATAGACAGATGAATAGAATGATGGGTATCACACCTGAGAGCTTACAAGAATATAACTAAAATCTGGAAAAATTACTGTTGCGAGAGGTTATTACACATCATCTGGGAGGTATGAGATAGGAAAACTCATCTATACAAGGTGTTTCCGATCTGACGTGCCAAAGTGAGTGGGGTGATAGATATCACCTAGGCAAAACAAAAAATTTTATTGCAGGGGTAGGGGGGCAATATCAACCGTTTGGATGTTACAGGGTGATTCATAAATTTCAGTTTTTCATGGTATGCACATAATTTTTTTATTTTTATCTTTTGATTTACCCAACACAGCGACATCAAACAAACGTTAAAAAACTACTATCCCAATGATGTTTCCAAAATTGTCAACAATGTTGATCTGACTCCTACCATTGAAAGTAGAGTCACTTCCAAAACTAAAAAATAATGGTTTGCGATTACCTAAAATTCAGCATTTTCCAAAATTTTATCCGAAATTCATGTAATTAGTACACCACTTTTTTATTTTTATTGGATTGCCCATCTTACTACTTTTTCAAAAAAGTTGCAACATGTCCACGTAGAGAAAGTTAGTAGAAATTAATACGTAGAAAGTATATCGAAGAGAATTATAAAAATCGACAATTTAAAGAAATTAAACTCAAATTAATTCTAAAATGCTTTTTATCGAATTTGAAAATAAATACAATTAATCTTGATAAGTTAAAAAAGCTGTTCAAAATATCCAACGCCACTTTATATGCACACCAGGAATCTCCTTCAAAGTCACTGTTTAAGGCGTATTCCAGCCAGCCTCTCCCTATTTTCGTCGCTGCATTCCCAATTTTGCTAAACAAATCCTCCCTGGTGTTAACAGGGCTTGAACAAACTTCATCCTTCATTGTTTCCCATAGGAAAGAGTCCAATGGGGTAAGGTCTGGAGATCTAGCAAGCCAAGGCATCGGTGCATCTCATCCAATCAAGTGGTTAGGAAATTTTTCACTAAGTATTGCCTTAACAGCTAGTGCTCCATCGTGTTGGTAAAACATGTCCGTTCGATTATGCACAGGGATCTCGTTTATTAGATCTGTCAGTGTATTCTCCGAAAAGTCCGCATAAATTTCACTATTTAGCACTTGCGTCAAAACGAATGGTCCTACCAAATGGTTGCCGATGATACTAGCCCAAACCTTGACACTGAATCTCTGAATCTGGGTCAACTTTGTCCTGTGTGGGTTAGTTTGCAACAAGGTGTGGATATTATGGAAGTTTGTGATACCATCCCTGGTGAATTGAGATTCATCCGTCCACAGAATTCGGTCGAGAAACGCCCTGTCGTCAATGTAACGTTCCAGAAGCCATGTGCTAAATTCCAGTCTTCCCTCGGAGTCTCCTTCTTGCAGTCCTAGAACTGAGTGATGATGATATGGACGTAGTTTCTCTCTATGAATAACTCTCCAAACCTTAGATGAGGACGCTCCAAATCGTCTTGCGACTCGTCTTAAGGTCTTACCTCACGATGGTGATTATTTACTGCTCGACGTCGGCAGAAGATCCCGAAGTTTCAGATCGTGTCTCCATGACATGCGAAGCTTCACTTCCTGTTTCTCTAAACCTTGGGAAAGTCCGTGTAAATACCCCTCTTTGGGGTGCTCGCCGATTAGGGAATCTGCTTTGATATTCCAGTACAGCCGCTCTTTCGTTTCCGTCTACCACACCATAAACGTAAATAATATCCGCGTATTCCTCAAAAGTAAATTCAGCCGTTTTTTAATTATTTTTGCTTAAAAGCACCCGTGATTATCAATTAATTTTTCTGACTGACCTATTTTTATTACAAAATTTCCATCAGGTAAGAGTAACATAACGCCAGGATACAAGGATGTGAATTCTGGCTAACTAGATATCGCTAATAAAGTACAATTACACTAAAAACTTTATAACTTTTTTGCAGCAACAATTAAAACCCAAAAACAAAAATTTTCGACCCTCTATCTTAAAAATTTTGTTTATTTAAAGAATTCGTTGAATTTTAGGTAATCGCAAACCATTTTTTTCATTTTTCGAAGTGACTGTACCTGGAATGGTAGAAGCTAGATCAATGTTGTTGATTTTTTAGCGTTTATTTGATATCGCAGTGTTGTGTAGATCAAAAGATAAAAATAAAAGAGTAACGTGCGTACCATGAAAAACTGAAATTTATGAACTACCCTGTAACTCCCAAAAGGTGGTCGAGATTGCGCCCTCCCCTTCCATACAATTTTTTGTTTGCGTAGGTGAGATCTATCATTCCACTTATTTTGGCACGTCAGATCTGAAACGCCCTGTATAGTAACACAGGTCACTTTTTAAATGCTTCAACTACGAAACCAATGAAGCACAAAAAGTTCAAGCTACAAAGGTTATAGTGATTTTCACATAAATACAATAATATCTTATTACTTAATTGACTTACCTCGTTTATAGATAATATTAAAACAGCAGTCCAAGTTTGATGAACAAGTCCACCAAGTGACCCCAAAATTTATTATTGCAGCTCCCTGAAGAATGATTGCAGTCTGAAGAAGCCTGGAATTATCTTAGAGTAATCCTATGAAAAATTTAGTCGAATTCTTAGTTTTTATGCTGAAACAGAATTGGAAGTTTAGTTTCGACGATGCTTTTTTATTACAAATTCACTTATTGTTTGATACCGGACACTTAAGACTTAAATAAAATACGTTCGCAACGCATTCAACTGGAAATGTTAAGTATTACAAACTTTTTGCCCGAAAAGTATGTTTACCGAATTTGTAAACGGTAATTTGTTGGCGAGAAAACATCTACTCGCCTTTTTCATTATCCTAGCTGTTATAGTTAATAAAAATAATCTTAAATTTGCTGTCTTACCTGTCTGGCTCTTCCGGAAACTTAAAAAACTTTAAGGAACTGCCCGCGGTTTTCTTATTATCGCAGTCCTTCGCTTGAAACTTTTCGGACCGATTATAATGACACTAGCGAGTAACAGGACTTTAATTAAATGTAAATTGACTACTCCAATAAACCTACTACAACAATTATATAGCAATATATTGAGGTTGTGACAGATGAAAATAAAAAATTACTATTCAAATAATAAATAATCTACAAATTTACCTCTATCCACTAACAACGCAATAAGATGTTTAACAATAGTAAATTTAAGCTATAATTAATATTAAAAAAGGACAAGACGTACTGAACACTAAACTCTTATCAGATAATTTTAAACTAATGTTAAATGTTCTGCCACTCTTTCAATTGTTCCTTTACAGCTCAAAAATAATTCAGTACACACTTCAATATTAAATTATTTAATCTTTTTAAGTTAATATTTTAACAATATTCGAAAGAAAACAAATTGCTTCAGATAATAATCACAGTTTGAAATTTTTTTACGCAAACAAGTACTAACTTAGTCATGTGCTTCACATGAATTCTTTTTATTGGTAGTACTTTTTGGTACATTTTTACTCTTCGACAAGATTTGGCGGTACTTTTTGGCCAGTAGTATGTGATTCTCTCCGGATTAGAACAGAATTTTGACAGGAGGCAGTGATTCTCTCAAATAATGTTGAGAGGCAGGGTCGCCAGACTTTCCACAGACAATATCGCCAGATGGACACTAAAAAGTCGCCAAAATCGCCAATCTATAAATTTTTTGTAGCCATGATTATAGCCAAAATGTCAAAGTGGTAATCAAGATGGCAAATGTGTTAACACGGAAGTACACGTAAGTGCAAATAGTCACTTCCTTTAGCTTATCGCGATAATATTACAATAAATTTATTTTTTTATTGGGTATGCAATATACTGTGTTAAGGTACGAGTAATTTATTTAATTATTTATATTATTTTAATTATTTATATTTTTGAACTCGTTTTTACAAGCACAATTTCATTTTATTCCCATTTCACCTTAATGAAAATTAGACCCAAACAACAAAATTCAATTCCTATCTTCGTGCCAAATATTAACTCCCTATATGAAAGAGTTTCGGAAAAAACGCCAAACAATTAAAGACTTCCAATAAAATGTTTTTCATTATCACCTAAAGTTAAAGTGGTTTTCAATTGTAGATACTAACGCTTTCATCAGTGATGCCAACGCTCGTAGCACCTTATTATCTTTTAGAAGTTCAATTGTGTTTGAATCGTTTTGCAGTGATTGTACATTTGGGTACAATAGATCGGATTTTGACTCCTTTATAGATGACTTATTCAGGATGCTTAGAATTTTCTTTTGCAACTCGATTTCTGGATCAGGTTCGACAATTTTCGGTTGAGGAGCTGGAAGATCAGCTGCCTCGCCTAACTCATTCTTTAATTGTAACTCACACCTTTCTTGTAAAACCGTTAAGGAACTATTGTCAGCAAGTGCGTTTATTAAAGTTTGAATCGCGTCTGGATGACATTCTTTTAAAGGAGGAGCAACTGAGCTATTTGGAGGAATGATTGGCAAAGCTGTCGCCAGTAATTTCTGCATCTCTGAATTTGATTTGAAAATCATCCCGAATTAAAATTCCGACTGATCAACTGCAACTGAGTTTTCAGTCGATGTCAATGCCAAAATCAAATTTGAAATTAAATTGTAGCTTCAGCTTCTGTGATTTTCAGAGATATTTGCATGAATAGTTCAAATTATTATTCTCTATAAAAGGTAAAAAAACGTAATGAATCTATACATATTCAAAAGTCCAATTACGTGTACCTGGTTAACGACAATTATCTGTAGGATCTTTTTCTTTTAATAAACCGTTTTCCATTATTTCTAACATTTAATAAAAATCACAGAATTAAACTGCGAAAAAGCCGGCAAATAACTCATTAGACGTGCCGTAGAATTTTCTGTCACTTGCGGTTGCGTCAACTTTTACTCAAATTAGCTAAATTTTTCAGAAAATTCTGCTAAATTGATGTATATTACATTTGTAAATCTTTAGAAATTATTTTTTAAAAGGTAAATAATCTGTCAATTTTTCTTTCAAGAAAAATCGCCATAAAAACGCCTAAAGTCGATGAAAAATCGCCAAAAAAATCGCCATCGCCAATTTCATATTTTTTGTCGCCAGGGTTGATTAAAAATCGCCAATTTGGCGAAAAATCGCCACGTCTGGCGACCCTGTTGAGAGGTGTAAACTGCACCCTACTTGAACTCTTTCTTTACATGTGTATTGTTATGACTTTAAAAGCTTTTAACTAATCTTTGTAGTTTACGGTGGTTTTGCAAGTGTGCTTTGGATTCACATCCGCAAACCGGCTTTAGGGAAGACATTTTAAGTCAAGTGTCCATTGGCTCTATGAGCGTTTGAGTTTGTGAATTCTTATAAAAATAAGTCGCATCTTTGCCTTTACAATTCTTAGAGAAATTAATAAAAACTTTATCTACAATAACATTGCATTGTATGAGTTTATAAACTATTGTGAAATTCCTCTTCAGAAATTTAACTATGTACGCCAAAAATAGGTATAGCAAGAATCTGCCTATTCCTTGTTTATACTGACCATAACAAAAATAAAATATATACTCAGTTTGTGACATTCCTTATTATTGTATTAATTTGTTGGTAAGTAGAGTAGAACGGGGTAATGTGGTGCATGTTTCGTTGAAGTGCTCGTACGGCTGTATCTTTTAACCGAACGAAAAGATTGAGTATTCATTAGAAAGACAATTTGTCTGACTACATTTCTTATGTAAAAAGTTTTTGTGTTGCACATAATGGCGCTGAACTACGATCAAAAAACCGAAGGTACCTTTTTTTGACCTTACAAAATTTTCCGGGTAATGTGGTGCACTATTTTCCGGTTGCAGTAGGAATACCCAAATGCGTCGGAAATGGTTTTGAACAGCTTTATTGAATGAAATGGAGTGTAATTAAACATATACCAATGAAAATAAAATGGAAACTAAGGGTTTTTATATACCCACGTTAGGTAGAAATTCAAAGAACTGTAAAATTTACAACAAAAAAATGGTGCAATGAAGAGAATTATTGCACAAATTATTAACTCAGTTACGACTTTTTGTTTGGTGCTTCAAAATGATTTCTTCTTCGTCAGTTTCTCCGAAGTCGACGTTCTTTGCGACACTAGGGCGGCCGCGTTTTCGTTTGGGACTGTCTTAGGGGTGCTTTTCCGGCGAATTTGGCTGACTTTTCGGCGGCTTTTTGTCGTTTCACCACCTCTTTTTCGATCTTTCTGTTGGCAGCCAACTGCTTTTTGGCTGCTTGAGCTACCTTCTTTTGGGCTGTTGCTTCTTGTTCAACGCGCGAAGACTCCATCATCTCTGGGCTAGTCAGAAGTGCAGACTGACGACGTTTGCGACCACGACTGTTTGCTGCCCGAGCTGCAGCTTTTGGCAAAGGCCGAATATCTTCAAGTGATGCGTCATTCGACACTTGAACATTAGAACCAACATCTTGCTGCATCAGTTGCTCGTTTGAAGCACTCCTCGGAGCGGGGAATGATGTGTTAGGAATCCCTTTATCGAACGGCGGCGCAGGTGTTTCTGCATCAGACGGTATTGCAGGTGTTTCTGAAACGGATAATGTCGTCAAGGTTGCTGAATTAGTTGATGTTTCATGTGCTGCTGGACTGGCGTTGCCTTTGTACGGACGATCAGTTACAGATGACGCCAGGAAATCATCTTCTGTAAAAATATCCCTGTTGAATGGCCAAATCCCTGTTGCTTTAAATCCACTGACGATGTTTATTGACGAGGCACCTTTGAGGATCGGGTCGGCAACGAGTTCGGCAACGTTTCCGATTGCGATCGGAACATTGGGATGATTGTACATCCACGCCTTGCACGCATTTTCGTAAAATACTTTCACTGGACCAAAAACACCCCTATCGAGTGGCTGCAGCTTGTGGCTGGTGTGTGGAGGCAACGTTAACACGTCAATGTTATTCTGCTTACAAAGATCTAATCCTGCAATAGCCATATGCGATTCGTGGTTGTCGAGAATCAGCAAAGTCCTTTCGGTCCCAGCTGTGATTGCGTGATTTACAAAATGGTCCAGATATTGAACAAAAGTGTTAGCGGTCTGCCAACCCGATCCATTTGCAACTCCCTTGGAGCCCGCACTGCCGTGCACGAGAAATTTATCCTGCATTTTCACCCGCGGGAAGATAAAAAATGGTGGAATTTTTTCGCCGGCGGCGGAAATAGCCATCGTGAGAGTCACACTAGTGCCACGTTCGCCTGAACTAGCCGCTGCCACACAACGCTGACCTTTTTGCGCCACAACGTATTTAGTTTTATGAACTGTGCTCAGCGAACTCTCGTCCATGTTCCAAATATTTGCTGCGGTATATTTATGTAATTGGTGGACGTCTTCATATAAATCAAAAAAATTATTAACGACGGGCGCATTAAATTTTGCCGCTCGGCCCTGCGATGTCGATACCGGTCGACGCAAACTCAGATCGGGATGTCTTTTCATGAAACCTTCTACCCAGTCCATGGAAGCAGCTGGTTCTCCGTCTGGTTTTTTGGGGAACCAACTTGCCGGAATTTTCTTAATGGATTGCGGCAACGCGAGACCGTAAAACAGTTCTGAGGATTTTACTAGATAGTCCCAAAGTTTCTGTTCCTGCTCGTTACTAAATACCTGGTAAGTGAAAACCAATATGAAAAAAAACCTACAAAAACACGGTATACAATTATCCGCTCACTCGTTGTCCGACATGTGCTACTGATTTCGGTTTGCGACCTTGTAATCGATGGCGCAAAGTTTGCGGCGCAATTACGAATTGCTTTGCTGCACCTCGCACACTTCTTCCAGCCTGGACAACTTCTATTGCTTTATTAATATTTTCTTCGTCCGGTTTTTGGGTTGTTCTTGGCCGATTGCGCACCATTTTGCTGAAAAACAAAAGCAATAACAAAAAGGGTGGTTTTCAAGTTTGCACCATATTGCCCCGAACGGAATGCACCACATTGCCCCGAAGCACTTTTTTCACGTCAAATTCGACATCTCGGTGAAAATCGAAGTAATCGCCACAACAACACAAGATTCTTGTTAAACGGGAAATTTCACTCAAGAAAATACTGACCTGATATTTTTTTAACGGAAAATAATATCAACAACACGTGTTTTGCGAATTAAGCAGTAACTTTTGTGACATATATACGAAGGTAGCTGCAATGACTGGCATGAGCATCGTCGAACACCACGCACCTACTATACCGACGGCAAGCAGTTTGTTCCATTCGTTCAGTCAGTACATCCAATGCACCACATTCCCCCGTACACCACATTACCCCGTTCTACTCTATATAAGTAATTCTGCAAGAAGCAAAATTAATTATAATTTTACTAGCAAATTAATTATAATTTCTGAAGCGCTATTTGGAAACCCTTTACGAAAGTCAAGGACAACAATAAGGTAAATTTGGCTTTTGTCAGGTAATACGTGCATGCAAGGAGGATCAACAGGGAATAAGTGTCGTCTTCTTAAGAGAAAATATCCTGGAGTTTCAAGTAAACATTATGAAAGAAGAGACGAGTACGATTCGTTCACCAAGTGCTTCAATAATCTCCAGAAGTGAAACAGCTTTAATTGGCTAAGCTTCTTCACAAAACTGTGAAACAAAACTGTGGAACCGCAAATGGAGTGTTAGCCACAAATACCAGCGACAGCAATTAATATTAGTGTTGTTCCTGGAAGTTTGTCCGTGCCACGTCGAAGTCAAAAGCGAGCAGCTCAAAAATATGTAACGCATTATTTTACAAAGCCACTACCCATCAACAAGTCCAAAAAGCTCGATTGACAACTTGTAAAAATGATTGCTAAGAAATTTCAGCCTTTTAGCATTGCTGAAGACGAAGAGTTCAAAAAGTTGTTCAAACGTTAAACTAGGGATGAATTAAAACATCGATATTGACATCGATGTCAACATCGATGTTATATAGAAGGGGTTTATAGAATGACGTGAAATGGCGTTAAAAGACAATATACTTGAATGTTGTTTAGACAATAGCTCAGGGACGGACTGGATTTTTTTATGAAAGGAAAACCCATCAGCAGGCCGAGACTCGACCTTTCATCTAGTCACGTCATCAATGGAAACTCTATGATTTTTCCGCCCAATAAGAAGGTCGATAGGAACGATAGTAACTGACTATCGACCTGTTGTCAATCTGTTTGGAGTTTGCAAGGTCTTTAAGCCAATTATATTTGTTCCTTGTTTTGTGAGTGCTTTCCAACATGGATTTTCAAAAGTCTTCAACTGCCAATTTATTAGAGTTTTTAAAATGAGTAAGCAAGTCGACTGTATCTACATATTGTAGTTACAGATTTTAGTTGGGTATTTTATAGCATTAGGTTTTCGGGTTCCTTTTGTAAATTGGGTTAGTTCGTACCTATCTCACGGTACACAACGTGCTTCTTTCCGGGGTGTGTTATCTGAAGTCATTTATAATACCTCTGGGGTGCCGCAGGGTAGCCATTAAGTACCGATATTATTTAACATTTGCATTAATGACTAACACCTATTTTTGCCACACACAAAAATATTATGTTATATTAACTATGCGGAAATATTTCGCACGATCTTTGTTGACAACGACTGTGTTTGATTAATTCGGACTTGAACACCTTCCATTCTTGGTGTTCCGATAATTTTCTTTCTATGCACAGGCAAGTATGTATATATTATTGTCTCTTAAATTCAACAATATACGTCATAATTATTATATCAAAGTTATGTTATTGTCCAAATTTGATAGTACAAAAGCCTTGGGTGTAAGTTTTAACTCAAAGCTTTTCTTTGATCAAAACATTTCATACATGGTTTATAAGGCAAGTGCTGATTTGGGCTAAGATGGTCTCGTAACTTTGGTGATTCCTTTGTTAGCAAGACCCTTTATTGCTCTTTTGTTAGACCGATTTGATAGTACGTTTCCCAGATCTGGCCATTATTTTATTCAGTTTATATTAATCGGATCGAAAGTTTCTTAGATATGCCTTTCGTAGCCTTCCAAGAATATATATTTCTTCCCTACAGGAATAGGCTTAAGCTTCTTTTCATGGACATGTTGGATAAAAACGGCTCTAGGAGTCTGTACAATTCAAATTACATAGCAAGCTTGTTTAATTTCATCTCTTTTTCTGATTTTATCAGTTTTTTATTCGCGAACATCGATGAACATCGATCATCCCTACGTTAAACCCATTGAACACACAACTAAGTTGGAAAACTCTTAGTACAAATCTACTGGAAGAAGTGTACGATGATGTCAAAGAAAGGTTGAAAGTTTAGAAAATATGAAGTAAAACCATTATTTATAATTCTTTTTCTGAAGTTAATTAAAGGACAACGTTTTATTTTTGTTAAGCAATATAACAGTGAATATGTAGAGTATTTATTAAATACAAATAAAAAATTATAAAGTTCATTTTGTGTGTTAATGAAAGTTGATGTAAGCTAACATTTACTGGCTAATATTTTTGTCCAACAGTGCATCTATACCTTATATCATTTTCAGAATAATGGCATTTTTTGAGCGGAAATAGTTTTAATTAATCGAAAATAATGCAGTCATATTTTTCTGAGATTAAAACGGCAAAGATATGTAGCCAGTAAATCATTTTCACCGCTCTACTGTTGTACCAACAAATCATTGCAGCTGACATATGATTACACAAAAATTGCCAGAAACACTCGTGGTCTGCCCAATTTCCGCTCCTCTACGGGTTATTAATTAGCGAAAGAGCTCTTCGATTAGTAAGTGAAACGCCTTATCAGATGGAACACTTTTCGATCACTGCATTTAGGCCGGCTGCTTTTTGGTAATGCGCTCGTTTTTAGTCAAGGTTCGCTAAGTAAATTTAGCCCATGCAATATCGGGCACCTGAGATGCGGGATGTTGTGCGCTGCTAATGATTTTGACGTGAACATATCTCGACGCAACCTATTCGTCCGCGATTCCTGTCGTCAAAATGCGGTCGCCTTTTTGCCCATCTTTATTCTGTTCTTTTCTCCTCTGGGGCCCGACAATTTAACCAACTGAAAATTGTAGAAATGCATTTATGTAAGAAGTTTGAACGCAGTCAATTAAAGAAGACGAAGAAATGTTGGGTGTTCACAAAGAAGCAGGAGGCGCCGCAAATAAACGGTAATTAAGCTGCAAATGTACCTTAAGTAGTGCGACCAGCCGTGAGCAGACAGCTTGCAATGTTGCTGGTCTCGGCGGTTTATTTAAGATCTCTTGGCTTTCCTTGCCCAATGCCGGTTTAATTTTGGATCAGTTTTCGTGAGAAATCAATTTTTTTAACTTGCTGACAGCAAAAACAACCACACTAATGACTAAAAGCGCCACTGACAAATCTAGCGGTACCAAAACAGCAAAGCAAAAGTCAATTTACTGATCTGGTAAGTTTTCACTTATTGGCCAAAATTACAGGCTTGAACCACATAATTTCCGCATAACACCCATATAAAAATTAGCTGTGTCCGAAAAATTACACTCGTAACGGGAAGTGGGTTCAAGTCCCAATAATAGTCTTTACGTTGTTGGCCTATGCTGCGCAGTGTTTCCTCCCCATACCAATGTTCTGCTCCTGTCTGCTCTACTCAATGCGTTCAGAAATTTTGGATTGGAACGAATTTTCTTTAAATAATTTTTATATCGAAAACGCTATTATAATGTTGGCCGATGGTATAGTCGCATCCTAGCGAGGATGCCATTGTTTGGCACGCGCAACGAGCAGAGGAATTTGCAATTCTGAACTGGAGGTTGAAGTCAATTTATGAAAACTGGGTCAAATTAGGCGCAAAATCACTGACTTGATCTTTATTTATCAGCTCTTGAATTCAAATATTGACTGAAGTACTTTTGTTAACAAGATATACTTTAGGCAGAGCAAGCATAGCCTCCGAAGACTGTCTTTGTTACATGTTGACTCCTCTAGATAAAATTATGGCAGGCATGAGCCAACTAACCTATTATGTAGCGCTGTTAATGCATGTCGCCATTATGATCTAACCCTTAGCATGAAATCATCGAAAAGCTATATGTTCTTTGTGCTCCCGTGACTGTCTGTGTTGCATGTTGTGTCTCTTTTCATATTTTCTTTCTTTTCCTTTGTTTTGCTTTTATTCCATATAACATGTTGATCTGAGCGCCTCATTCCACCGATTTGATGGAATAGGTTGATTTTTCTTGGTTCCTATAAAGAACTGCGCCTATGCGGTCAGGTCACTAACTAGCTAACTAACTTTTTTGCTAGACCTCCAAACACTGCTACGCAACTTTTATATGTTTTGGCTATTCTATTTTCCCACCATAATTTGTCTACTTCCACAATTCAAAAATTTCATGGCCCTGATAATTCGATGTTTAGAAGATCGATCATTAATTGTTCTCTTAAAACCGGTAACAAACTTATGTAATTGATTTTCCACCGCACTATGACCGTTGATTATCCAGAATCGGGGTCTAGTGTTCACCAGTGTCAATGGAAATCCTCCATGGAGTGTTCCCTGTGGTATTGGTCTACCTCTAGGTTGCTTAATGCATTATTTGCTGGAATATTAATCCTTCCTAATTTGAACCGTACCACCATGTATCTTACTCTAGAATTTGATGAGGTAATGCTACGCTATGCCAGTTCCGCGTGATTCTTACTGCATTTGAGATGGTGATCGCAAGCAGAACTGCTCCACATATTTCCAGATGTGGCAGCGAGAGTTTTTTGTTTATGGGTGCTACTTTTGACTTAACACTGATTAGGGTTGCTGTTACTTGATGATTTATGTCTGTTGTCTTGAAGTAAATGGCAGCAACAAAAGCCTTTTCTGAGGCGTCAAAAATGCGTACAGTTCTGGTGCTGTATTGTACTAAACGGGCTATGCTTAATTTTTCTAATAGTGGTAATTCATTTTCGAGCTCAAGCCAGTACATTTAATTAGTTTCTGGTAATTTCCCGTTCCAATGTATGCCACTTAGCTAGCATTCTTGAATTAACGTTAGGATCCAATAATTAAGAAGACTCCGAAAGTAAGCTTCTTTAAGGTAGGTATTTTTTCTTGCGTTCCAGTTCAATCCTCTATTTATAAATATCAAGTCTGCATAATAGTTTGATTGACGCATGATGTCTATTTGATTCTCTGGGTTGTTTTTTTAATATGTCCTTGGTATGGCTTGACCATTTGTGTAATTTAAATCCTCCTCTTCTTAGTATGGCGTTGATATCCTGCTGAAATTTTAAGGCGAGAGTGTTCTCTCTTGTCATGACGTCATTTACATAGAAATCCTTGATTAGGATTTGAGGCGCTGACAAAAATAATGTTTGTCGTCTTGGGCAAGTCGAGCCGCATATGTTACAGTAGTTAACTGAAATTTTTGTTCTGTGATTCTAAAATTGAATTGCATCATATTACTCGTTGTTCGCCATCTACGCGTATGTTAATGTGGCGATAAGTTTCCATATCTAAATTAAAGGCAAATCTATGCTTTCGCCAAGGTAGAATTATGTTGAAGGAGTGCTGAGCAGTTTATCGTGTGACCATTTGTGCCTTTTGACGACCGGATCATGTGGTGGACATAATACGTCCACCTGTCGACGGTTGTGTAGGCACCAATGATCCACCAGGTCGCGGGGTTCTCATAGCTGCTCACAATTTTATTTTATTGGGTGACTTTAACCTCCCCCGTATTCAATGGTCATTGTCTGAGGACTGTTCTCACTTTGTCCCCCTTAACGCATCTTCGGCCAAAGAAGCCTTTTTTACCAATCAGCTCTCCGTTTATGGTCTCTTTCAAGTAAGTGGAGTCAGAAACTTTCTGGACAGACAATTAGACTTAATCTTTTCTTCAGACCCAGTTAATGCGGCTGTCGCGGAAAGCAACCATCTTCTTTCCTCTCTCGATCGTCACCATCCTCCCCTGCTCCTTGTTTTCTCCTACGAACACCCTCATGCACTTTCAAGCTCCGAGTCTTCTCTTTCCTTCAATTTTCGTAAAGGCGACTTTGACAAATTAAATCATTTGCTCCTCAACTCTAACATTGCCACTATCCCTCAACATCTTCCAGTTGACGTTGCTTTAGAGGCGTTCTATTTAGAAATACACGCATGTCTTACACAATCTATCCCCCTTTTTCCTCGTAAAAACTACTCCTCATCCCCCGTATGGTACGGCAGTACGCTCTCTCCGCAACAGGAGAAATAAACGTTGGCAAACTTTTCTTCTATCCCAGACCGAGTCCGACTATTCTTCCTACCTATCTGCTTATACCTCTTTTTCTGAACGTTGTGATATCCTCTACTATGAGTACCTCCAACGGATGGAAACTAGCCTCATATCTGACCCCAAGCGATTTTATAACTTTATTAATTCCAAGAAGAAATCCAATGGTTGCCCCTCTACCCTAAAACTTGAGAATACCTCTTCGTCTGATCCTAAGGTTATCGCCAACCTCTTTGCACACTTCTTCAGTAAATCCTTCAGCGACAATTTCCTATAACCTGATCTTAACTACTTTTCATTCTTGGACAAATGCACTCAAACATCGTTTACGTCTTTCGACCCTGACCCCGAACTAATCGCCGCCAGTATCAACGGGCTTGAGGACGACTACAACCCAGGTCCTGACGGCATTCGGGCCATTGTTCTGAAAAAGTGTGCCATGCATCTAATTCAACCCCTTACCCTGCTTTTCCGCCTCTCGGTCACTCAAGGGGTTTTCCCTCATTTATGGAAAAACTCGTATATTATTCCCATCTTCAAAAAAGGTTGCAAAAACGATGTGTCCAACTACAGACCCATCGCTAAATTATCATCCATACCTAAACTATTCGAAAAATTGGTCTATGATTCCATGTTCTTCCACTGTAAGTCTATCTTCTCCCTCGCCCAGCATGGCTTCCTCAAAGGAAGATCTACAACCACCAACCTTACTGACTTCGTCTCCAAAACACTATGTGCCCTGGAAAACGGTAAAGATGTTGATGTTATCGCCACCGATTTTAGTAAAGCCTTCGACAAGATCTCCCATAATGTTATCTTGTTCAAACTTGATCGCCTAGGCTTCCCCTCCCGATTCATCTCCGGGATTCAATCATATCTCAACAATCGTCGGTACAATGTTCTTTTCAGCTCATCCATTTCTAACCCTATTGTCGCTCGTTCCGGCGTCCCCCAGGGCTGCCACCTCGGTCCATTAATTTTCATCCTTACAATAAATGATGTTGAATGTGTCATCAATCACTCAGAGCTGTCCATTTATGCTGATGACATGAAAATAATCAAACATATCTCCTCCACAACCGACTCTCTTTTCCTGCTAAAAGATCTCGATTCCTTCACCACATGGTGCATGAAAAACTTTCTTGAACTCAATGTCTCCAAATGCCAGTCCATCTCTTATTCCCGCAAGCGTCTTACACCCACCCCGAGAGTCTACATGCTAACCGACGTACCAGTTCCTATCGTTACCTCTTTGTGTGATCTCGAAATAATCTGTGATAGTGAACTCAATTTCCGTTCCCACATTGACAGCATAATTAACAGAGCTAACTCCGCGCTAGGGTTTGTGAAGCGCTGGTCCAGAGAGTTCTCCAATCCTTATGTTTCCAAATCTCTCTCTATTTCCTTCGTTAGAACTCTCCTTGAATATGCCAGCCAGGTATGGTCACCTACACAAACAACTCACATTAATAGGATTGAATCTGTCCAGCGTAGGTTCATTCGCTTCGCTCTACGTGATCTTCCGTGGGTTGACAGATTCAACCTTCCACATTATGAAAACCGTCTGAAACTGATAGACTTACAACCTTTAAGTAAACGTATTGATGTTTCCGACATTCTCTTCATTCATCAGCTATTAAGTGGTGCCATAGACTGCTCTTCAATCCTGCAATCTTTACCCATCTATACCAATCCCCGCAAGCTTGGGTCCACTCCTCTTTTCCGACTCGACCGCCATCGCACAAACTACGGTCAAAGTGAGCCAATTACCAGGATGTTACGAAAAGTCAACAACCTTTCCTTCTTTGACTTCCATCTGAGTAAATCATCCCTTAATAAAGCCTTATATCTTGATCCCGCCAATCTTGACCACCTTTCTTAATTCTTTTTCCTTCCAGCTCGTATCTACTTTAATTAGAGCTCATATTGTAGCTTTTACTATTTATTTATTATGTCATAATTTATAATAGCTTGTAGTGTTGGTATTGTGTGGTAGCTTGTAATTGTAGTATGTATTATTATGTAATAGCTTGTATTAAGCTTAAATAAATAAAATAAATAAAGATACCTTTGAGATCTATAGGTTTGATGTGGCCAAGGCTGCCTGTAAGTATCCATCGCGGCTCTCCCATTATTATGCCTAGTGATAATAGGACTGCGAGCACCTTAGCCCCTAAGACGATGCCAATTATTCCTAGGTAGGTTACCTCAGTTGTGAGGGCTGTTTCAAAACCAACGTAAATTACAAGCCATGAACTGACGAATTTCACACACACATTTGGGCCAAAGTGAGGAGCTGAAATTTCGCTTGATTTACATTGCTTCTTATGGCAGCCGAAGGGTGATTTTTCTTTAAACTCCTCCTAGTGCCCAAACTATTACTTTTATGAAAACAATGATTCGTTCTAGTTGAAGTAAACATACAAACCTAAAGTAAAAATATTCATACCCTATTTAAGAAAATAAGAGACATTTCTAAGCCTTAAAGCACGGAAATGTACGGAAGTGGAATTTTAAAGAAAATATGAGCGACAGGTTCGCAGTATCACTTACTGATAAAAGTTTCAAAGATTTATTGTTATCTAATATTCATAGCTATTGTTAATAAAGTGCACGTTTTTACTTTGTTACAAATCCTTTTTTCATAGAACTAATAGTTTTGGTGGTAGGGCGAGTTAAAGAAAAAATTATCCTATTCCTGCCATAAAAAGCAATGTAAATAAATTTTTCAGCAGGACCATTTACGATCTCATATAAAACTCCAGTTCATGCTTGTTGTTTACGGTGGTTTTAGTGATTTAGGTGAATCTAATTTGGTTACCTGTGATGGCTAATTAGTATTAATACTGTTAGTTCTAATTCAAAGTTTGAGGGAAATGCTGGGTTGATAGTAAATTGGGTCCAACCATGTACCGAACCCGCAGTGTTGTCACCTACCCCAGTGAGCTCTCGTTTATCTTTTATAGCCGTATCATCCGACAGCATCAGCAACAGCACGGACAACAGCAAAAAAATGTCGCTGCCGGCTGTATCAGATTGCACATACACGACAGCATACTTTTACCGAACAAACGCCACTGCGAGAAACGTCAGTTCGGAATCAGGAGTAAAAAGTTAATCGTGCTGTCCGCGAGATGGCACCACAAAATTAGGATTAGAGATGTCTGGGAAGCAAACATTTTTCTGCTGACGGGTCGGGTCACGTGATTCGGATAAGCCAATAAGAACAATTTTCAGCTGCTGTTGCTGACGGCAGTAGTGCAATCTGATACGGCCTTTAGTCATTATGCTGCATTTTCGGTGAAAAGTGTGATTTGTGACCCTTGATCAATTAATACCCGGAGAGTAACTGTGTGGCATTTTTCTTCCAGACATAATATTTTTTTCTGCCCTTGATTTTTGGTTGGCTGCTGTTTCAGCCCTAACTTGGCTCAGGCGGAGAAAAGGAAGGAAGAAGGGTTGCCGGGTCAACAAATGACAACAATTGGAAATTTTGTAAATATATTTTTTATTAAAAATATTAAGAGCCTTATAAACTACAAACAACTGAGAGACTTCTAACCATTCGGGGTTTTATATGAAATTGATGGATTAAAAATCCTCTTCATATAATTCGTACTCAGATTTAAAACTGAGTATTTATAGGAGTTGAGTTTTTGACTTTTTCGTCATGGATGTCCGTGGTAAGGAGTGCAAGCACCACGCTTAGGATGACCACTTGCACTCCGGTCGAAACATCCATCGCACTCCTAATTGTGGAAGAAAAACAAGTGTTTTTTCCTATTCATTTTTTGAACTAAGAGATATTCAAAACAAAATAGAATCCAAATGATAAAGAAAAAATTCAAAAAAATCAAAGCAAAGTAAAGATAAAAATTGATCATTGATGCTCCTGTAAAGAGAAAGGACTTGAGTTTTTTATTTCATGAAATAGAAAAAAGAATATAGTGCCAGCTCACTGGCAGTCAAATGTAGTACTGCCGCTACTTATGAAGTTCTCAATACTAATCCGAGTGTAAATTACGGCAATACTAATCTACGTGTACGAAAAATTTGACTACTACGTTTTTCAAATTTGTTATATTCAATTTCCTGCGAAGTTTGACATTACTAAAGTTTTCTTTTGAGTGAAAAAATATTTTCTTTTCGTAGATTTTGTGTAATTCTGTGAAAAAATAGAAAGTATTTAATGGTTTTATGTCGTGTTATGTGATAATGTATTTATACAGGGTGTTTCAGATCTAACGTGCCAAAATGGGTGATAAATCTCACCTCGCCAAACAAAAAATTGTATGGCAGGGAGGGGGGCGATCTCAACCGTTTGGGGGTTACAGGGTGATTAATAAATTTTAGTTCTCCATCGTATGCACATTACTCTTTTATTTTTATCTTTTGATCTACCCAACAATTTTGTTTTATTACCAATATTTACTTGTGTTAGCCAGAAGTCACACTCTTGTATCCTGGCGTTGTGTTACTCGCACCTAATGGAAATGTTGCTATAAAAAAGAGTCAGTCAGCAAGAATACCTGTCATAGTTTAGCGGTGTTTTTAAGCAAAAATTATTAAAAAATGGTAGAATTTACTTCTGAGGAATACGCGGATATTATTTACATTTATAGTGTAGTAGACGGAAGGGAACAGCTGTACCGGAATATCAAAGAAGATTCTCTAATCGGCGAGCAACCCAAAGAGGGGTATTTACATGGACTTTCCGAAAGTTAAGAGAAACAGGAAGTGTAACTTCACACGACAGGGAGACACGATCCAAAACTTCGGGAACTACTGCCGACGTCGAGCAGCAAATAATCAGCATCGTGAGCCAAGATTCTGAGACGAGCATGGGACGAGCTGCAAGACGATTACGAATGTCTTCATCTAAGGATTGGAGGGTTATTCATCGAGAGGGATTACGTTCATATCACCATCATCCAGTCCAAGGACTACTGGAAGGAGATTCCGAGAGAAGACGTGATTTAGCACTGGACCGAATTCTGTGGACGGATGAATCTCAATTCACCAGGGACGGTATCACGAACTTCCATAAGCTCCACACCTAGACGGATGCTATCCCACACAGGACAAAGGTGATCTCATTCCAGCAGAGATTCAGTGTCAATGTTTGGGCTGGTATCATCGGCAATCATTTGGTAGGACCATTCATTTTGCCGCAAGTGCTCAACAGTCAAATTTTTCACATTTGGAAATGACTATACCTGCAATGCTAGGAGTTAGATAAACATTGTTGACAATTTCAGAAAGGTCATTGGGAGAGAAGGTTTTAGCCTTTGTTTGATTTCGCTGTGTTGAGTAGATCAAAAGATAAAAATAAAAGAGTAAAGTGCATACCATGAGACCCCCCCCCCCCCCACCAACCCAATAAATTTTTTTTGGCTAGGTGAGATCAATCACCCCACTCATTTTGACCGAGCGATCGTGATATCAACTTAACTAATTTTTGTAGTTCTGAGATGTTTGACTGCGGCATCAATCGCAACTATAATGCGGTTTTTAATCTGCTTTCGTTCCTGTATTTTTATATGTAGCGTCATCGATCGCTGGCCATCTTCTGCTCTCTATAATATCTCACAAGGAATTCCCTCGCCCATTCTCATTTTTGGTCGATGGAGTAGTGGGCGTTATGATGCAATGCATGAGCTTTTTGGCGCGATATTCACTGATGTTCGTTATTTTAGAACGCACACTGAACCGTGGCGTGTTAGACGTTGTGCTGCATGTGCATAAGAAAAACTTAGTTGTAACAAGATGATTGCGCCGCGTTTATATCTTACATCCAGCAGACATTTTTTCTAACTTTGAGAAACAGCAGTATGATCAATCTTATTCTCAGTTCTGCCACTTGGGGAAGTCCAGGATGCTAAATGGTATTTATTGTGTTTAATCAAGGATCCATCGATGACAAGTTGCTGCGAGTTACAAATTTTAACAAAACAAATCCCCACCTACGTTCCCGTTTCGGAGTTCAAACTTCCCCATTACATGTTCCGTCATGCGTCCACACCACTGAGATATATAATACTGGAGTGACTGGTGCCATGAAATTTCTTCAAGAAAATGGTAAAAAAAATGGAAAAGTGTTTCGCTAGTTGTCCCTTTCTGGGTAAGCATCTTTTTTTTCAACATGGTTTTCTTAATTGCGAACGTCATGTCGCCTATTAAATGCTGGCGTTAGAAATAGATGACAATATTCACAATCATCTTACATCTCTTTCTGGGTAAGCATTATCCAGACTAAAACAACCTTTTATTTATAATTTGTATTCCAGTAATTCCAATGATTTTTACATTTTCCTTACAACAATATAGAAGATTAAAATTAAATATGTCTCTTCGTATATATTTGGTTTTTTTTTTTTATATATGATGATGCCAAAACTCAGGGGATGCCCTATGATGCTTAAGCACAGCCTTGGCAGGAAAGGAATTAAGGATGAGGGAAATGGGTTAGGAGTTTGGGTGAAGGAGGTGTCGATGTACGCCCCGTTTGAAAGTTTCAGGCTGATAAGACGAGGGAAAAACAGAAGATGATAAACTGTTCCACATTCGTGTTGTTCTGCTTAGAAAAGATTCCCGAAATTTGACGGTACGTCCAAATTTGACCCGGAGAGTAAAGGGGTGGGAGCGACTTGTAGATCTTGTATCGCGCGTTGTTATGAGTCTACAAGGAATCAGGCTAGCAATTTCGTTAGAACAACGGCCATGGAAATAACGATAGAAGAGTGAGAGACAACCGACATTCCGTCGATGCTCCAGAGAGTCAAGACCCTCAGAGATTGAGGGATCGCCAATAAGCTTAACAGCTTTACGCTGGACTTTGTCTAACGCGGACAGTGCGGTGTGTCCGGCCCCTGCCCAAATATGGGAATTATATTCAAGTCTAGGCCTAATGTGGGACTTGTAGATCAGCGCTAAGTCAGGTGGGGTGAAATATTTCTTACATCTCTGTAGAAAACCCAAACATTTCATCGCATTTTTAGCGATTGCAAATATATGATCAGTCCAGCTAAGATTGCTGGATATCTCGATACCCAAGATCTTTCGGGAGGGTGAATTGGGTATATTCACTCCGTCTACTGAAATGGGTTGGGGGTGTACTGGGCGTTTTTTAAGGGACATTAAACAGCATTGGGTTTTGGATGCATTAAACGTAACACGATTTGCTCTGCCCCAAGCAAGGACCTTGGAAATGTCGTTGTTTAATGATCTAAACATGCTTCTGTAGCATTTCCACGTGAATTCATAACAGAATCAAATGAGTACGCGAAATCAAGCGTGCTGTCGTCGGCGAAACTATAAATAGGATTGAGAGTAAGGGATAAGAGTTCATTAATAAAAAGAAGAAATAAGGTTGGTGAAAGAACTGAACCCTGAGGTACACCGGCATTTATTTCGTAGGAATCAGAAGTAACTCCGTCAATTACTACACGAATTGAACAGCCTGACAAAAAACTCTCTATCCATTTAACGAGGGTAGGGTGCAGACCAAATGTTTGAAGTTTGGCTAAAAGGGCAGCATGCCAGACTCTATCAAAAGCCTTTGAAATATCAAGAGCGACGATATCAGACTCACCAAAATTATGAAGACAATGATTCCAACGTTCCGTTAGAGCCGTTAGTAGGTCTCCGGTTGAGCGGCCAGTGCGGAAACCGTACTGGCAATCGTTGATAAGATGGTTGTTTTCTAGATATTTCATCAACTGAGAGTTGATGAGTGATTCAAAAACTTTGGATATGATCGAGGTTAGTGCAATTGGTCTGTAGTTAGAGGGGTCGCATGCCTCTCCTTTTTTAAGTATCGGCTGGACATGAGCAAGTTTCCATACACTTGGAAACATTCCTGTTGAATATGACAGGTGAAAAAGTTTGCGCAGAGGTTTAGCCAAAGCAGAGGCGCAGCATTTTAAAACAAGGGGCGAGAAACCATCAGGCCCAGTAGCTTTGGACACGTCGAGTTTTGAAGGTACTCTAAAAACTTCGCGAGTGCGAAAGTGTAGCGTCTTTTGCCTACTTGTACATTGTGATAGAGATGGAAGTGGCTGCGATGAAGGTGGTAAGTATGAATTAGCAGCAAAATTAGCAGCAAACAGGTTGGCCTTGTCCAATGAGTCAGTAAAAACATTCCCATTATAAATGAGTGGTGGTGTTGACGAACAGGTGAAATTGTTCTTTACGGTTTTTACTAGAGACCAGAAACCCTTACTACCCTTTTGGGTAGAAAAAACCTTCCGTCTGATGTTCTGGTCGAAATTGAACTTTGCCCGACTAATTGCTGAATTGCAAATATTCCGGGCATCTCTATAGATACGTCTCAATTCCTCTGAAGGGCACAATTTATATGCCTGGAAGGCTGCTTCCTTATTTTTAATGGCTGCGAGACAGTCATTATTGAACCAATTGGTGTTAGTTGGTTTGATGTTCTTGAAGCTATGAGGAATAAAGCGATGCATTCCAAACCAGAGGATGTTTAAGATATAATCGGTGCATTTGTTAACGTCTCTCACAGAAAAGCAATCGGACCAATCCAGCTCTCTGAGATACTTATTAAGTCCCGCCCAATCGGCATTTTTATAATGCCACACTAATCTTTTGGTGGAATTTAGGTTAGTGGTTGTCAGAGAGGAGATGGAGAATTGGGCGGAGATTAGACAATGGTCCGAATTACCCAAGGGAGACGTCACCGAAACCGAGTATTTTTCTGGATGCGATGTTAGAAATAGATCTAAAAGATGCGCGTTGTGCCCCAAAGTATCAGGAACACGAGTCGGACACTCAACCAGTTGCTGTAAATTAAAAGACTCACTAAATAACTCGACGTGTCTTCCAGACGGGCTTGTGGTGGAAGAATGCCTGAGCCACTGTGTGTTGTGGACGTTGAAATCTCCAGCAAGAACGATTTCAGAAGAGGGGGATAATTCCAAAATCTTATCGATATCGGAAGACAGTTTATCGAAGGAGCACACAGTGTCAGTGTCAGACATATTCGAGCTGCGGTATAAAAAACAAAAATGAATGATGTGCCGATAGAGTTTAAATCTAATCCAGACATAATTAAATTCTGGATTAGTAGAAGAAAATTGAGGGAGAAGGGAGAATGGCACATCTTTTCTAACATAAACCGCGATTCCCCTCTGAGGAGAGAAGAGTGGCACTAAGTGATAACCAGGGATGTGATACTGATTAATATCAGAATCGGAAACAACCTTGGTTTCGCTTAGTGCAAAAACAGCCGGATTTTCCGCGATCAAGTGGCAATAAACCGAAAAATGGTTACTTTTTAAGCCACGAATGTTGCAAAAATTAAATAAAAATTGTTGCATACTCCCGGTCTTAATTTGCCCAAAACAAAACAAAACAAAAACGTACACAAACACAAGGACTGACGAACGGGATCCACAAATGCGAAGCAAAGCCGCCTCTGTGAGAACTGGCATTGTTATGCCTGCTGTGCTGAACTTTAATCTCGACAAAGCCAGCCAAATGCTCAGCAGTGGAGACCCGTTAAACGCATTCAATGCAGCACGATTGTACTACATTGAATGTTGGATGTAAATAAAAGGTATTCAAATGGAACGGACTCACCAGACTGTGCTTTAAAATAGAGCATAAAAGCCCCTCACCCCGGCGAAGATGGCAGCAGCACTTATATATTTTTAACTTAAAATCGTGCTTTCGCAACCGAATTTAAAGTTAAATTTTTTTTTTGGGGGCAAGACACGGCGGCACGTCTGTCCCCGCCAGTAGTTCAACTCAAACTGGTTATTATATTCTACTCTCAATGGCTGCAAATTCACAGTAAACGTTGCAGATTAAAAATTGTTTTCCTTCACTGAAAGTAAAATTGTACCCATATGAGATAGCTTATAAGTCAGTCCAGTTTAATACATGTCAGTGGTCCACACTCGTCGCACCGAGTTTTCATCTTCCTTAGCTCGACCGTAATCCGTTCTTTATACCCAAAGATCGTCGTCACTCAGAGGTATACAAAACGTACAAGATGTTTTGCGTGTAGTGACTGAGTTTCAGATAAACGGGTTAGAAGCCTTCCTATCTTATCCCCGAAGGTCCAATCCTTTAGGGGTCCTGGTAATGCCCGAGAGTGCAGCTTCCCTTTAAGTGAATATGTCCCGGCTAGCGAGTAAGTTCCCTTATCCTTTCTCAACTTCCTCTTGTGACCCAATTTTTACGTTTTGTTAAGGAACAAGTTTTACATTTTTTAGGTTTATAATGCAATCCCATATTTAAGTGCAATAACTGGTGTTAGTCCTCAAGGCACGTTTGGCGCAGTTGTATTGCCTTACATATTGGACCTCGATTCCATGTTACTGCCATATACAGAAATGTACTATAGAAATTGATTGATTGTCCATTTGAAAAGCACAAAATGTGCATAGAGGGAAAATTTCCTCATAAATTAGGGTTGTGAACAAGACTCCATTACGTTATAACTTTATATTAATTTTGTTTTAGTAACAAAATAATTGTTGGTGCATTTATAACGTTGTATTGATAAACAAAATGATTTTGGTATTTTAATTTTTGCTATTTTAAATAACATTACACATTATTAAATATTATTTTGCTATAACTAACTGATTGAAATATTACTTAAATGTGGATGTTAAATAGTAAAGAAAATAATAATGTAATTGTATTTTTAAAAAGTTGATTTCAGAAAACTTTACTAATAGCGCAAACTAGCTTTTTGTTCTGATGGACTATCTTTTAGAATTTTCGAACCAAAGATTTGACGCAGGTATAACTTCATTTAACACATTTAAAATTTTTTCTTTTCTTCGAGAACCTAAAATATAATTTAATCAAGAAACGAAAAATTATTTCCTTATATTACAAAAATACGGTTATTAACGAAGTTATAAAGTTGTTTAAATAACCTTATCCGTTGTAACAAAATACTTTCGTTATGACACTAAAGTTATTTTTTCCTCATTGTTATACCTCTACCAACGAAATTTTAACGTCATAAATAATCTATTTCGGAGCCCTGGTTGTTTATAAATACAACAGAGGTTGCACTGGGGGGTGACATACATTTCCAACAAAGAAAGTTATCCTATTATTTTTAGAGCGCAATTTTGGAAATCAAAAAACTGGTTCAAACTATTATGAATTTGTTAATTATATTTAATATTTCGGTGATAATTGTTGGTAATTTAACTATTTGTAGGTATGCACGAAACATACTCGGCTGTTTGGCATTCTGGAAGGATTAATTCTGAGCTACAAATTAATTAATTTTCCTAACAACTCAGCTGTTCACTACCACAATAACGAAAATTCGAAAGATAAAAAAAGTAAAGTTAAGAAACTACAATACAATACGGACGGCAGATATACACAATTAAGATATAGCTTTTAAGTTTTATTATAAAAGGGCAGTTGGGGACGTAGTTGAATTATAGTTTCTTAACTTAACTTTTTAATACTTCGAATTTTCGTTATTATGGTAGTGAACAGCTGAGTTGTTAGGAAAATTAATTAATTTGTAGCTCAGAATTAATCCTTCCAGAATGCCAAACAGCCGAGTATGTTTCGGTGCATACTTACAAATAGTTAAGTTACCAAAAATTTTCACCAACATAACAAATATAATTAAAAAATTCATAATATTTGAAAAAAGTAAAAACACTTGTTTTACTTCCACATAATAGGAGCAGCAAACATTTTTTTTGGGATGGTGATCGCTTAAAAATATGAACGCTCGAAATTTTGATGGATGTTTCGACCCGAAAGTGTAAGCTGGTCATCATCAGCGTGGTACTTACACTTTCCACCACGGACATCCATGACGGAAGGTCAAAATGTTAACTCCTATAAGTACTCAGTTTGAAAACTAAGTATGAATTTTATGAAGAGGATTTTTAGTCCATCAATTTCATAAAATACCAATACTGGTTAAATATTGCTTTATCAGAAAGTTTCCATTCAAAAGACTCTTGGTGGAAGTTATTTAAATTTGAAAAAAGTAAAAGCACTTGTTTTACTTCCACATAATAGGAGCACCAAAAATTTATTTTTGGGATGGTGATCGCTCAAAAATGTGAACTCTCAAAATTTTGATGGATGTTTCAACCCGAAAATGTAAGCTGGTCATCATCAGCGTGGTACTTGCACTTTCCACCACGGACATCCATGACGGAAGGTTTAGTTCATAAGTTATTTATTTGGCGACTTTGTACAATTTTTAACAATTTTTTCTATTTCTAATTACATCTAAATTATCTCTACCAACGAGCTAGTTACAATTTGGCCCTGAATTCTAACATTAACTGAACTGTAGTTAATTATTCTAACATTCATTGTCTACTTAATATTATATTTGCATAAAACATTTACTTTTTTATTATTTACGTCGTGCGCCTAGACTAACACTATGACGGAAGGTCAAAACCCCCACTGCTATAAGTACTCAGTTTGTTAATTAAGGACGAATTTTATGAAGAGGATTTTTAGTCCATCAATTTCATAAAATACCAATACTGGTTAAATATTGCTTTATCAGAAAGTTTCCTTTCAATAGGCACTTGGTGGAAGTTATTTAAATTTGAAAAAAGTAAAAACACTTGTTTTACTTCCACATAATAGGTGCAGCAACAATTTTTTTTGGGATGGTGATCGCTCAAAAACATGAACGCTCAAAATTTTGATGGATGTTTCGACCCGAAAGTGTAAGCTGATCATCATCAGCGTGGTACTTATACTTTCCACCACGGACATCCATGACGGAAGGTCAAAACCTCAACTCCTATAAGTACTCAGTTTGAAAACTAAGTATTTAAGCAGTATTGGTATTTTATGAAATTGATAGACTAAAAATCCTCTTCATAAAATTCGTACTTAGTTTACAAACTGAGTACTTATAGTAGTTGAGGTTTTGACCTTCCGTCATGGATGTCCGTGGTGGAAAGTGTAAGTACCACGCTGATGATGACCAGCTTACACTTTCGGGTCGAAACATCCATCAAAATTTTCAGCGTTCATATTTTTAAGCGATCACCATCCCAAAAAAAATTTTTGCTGTTCCTATTATGTGGAAGTAAAACAAGTGTTTTTACTTTTTTCAAATATTATGAATTTTTTAATTATATTTAATATGTTGGTGAAAATTTTTGGTAACTTAACTATTTGTAAGTATGCACCGAAACATACTCGGCTGTTTGGCATTCTGGAAGGATTAATTCTGAGCTACAAATTAATTAATTTTCCTAACAACTCAGCTGTTCACTACCATAATAACGTAAATTCGAAGGATTAAAAAGTTAAGTTAGAAACTATAATTCAACTACGTCCCCAACTGCCCTTTTATAATAAAACTTAAAAGCTATATCTTAATTGTGTATATCTGCCGTCCGTATTGTATTGTAGTTTCTTAACTTTACTTTTTTTATCTTTCGAATTTTCGTTATTGTGGTAGTGAACAGCTGAGTTCTTAGGAAAATTAATTAATTTGTAGCTCAGAATTAATCCTTCCAGAATGCCAAACAGCCGAGTATGTTTCGTGCATACCTACAAATAGTTAAATTACCAACAATTATCACCAAAATATTAAATATAATTAACAAATTCATAATAGTTTGAATCAGTTTTTTGATTTCCAAAATTGCGCTTTAAAAATAATAGGATAACTTTCTTTGTTGGAAATGTATGTCACCCCCCAGTGCAACCTAGAGGACTCGTGTAGTAAGCACAAGATCCGTGTAATGTTTCGAGGTGAACAATAGGTTACATATGCAGAGCTGGTATTTTAGACAAGAAGGTTACCATCTATGTTATCGCAGAAAAATGATTGCTCCGGCAAGATGTTCTGATTGCAAAATAAGTTTAGAAGCAAGAGCAATTGAAAAACATTCCAGAGGAATTAATAGTCGTTTTACGCTACCGCCTTTACTACGCCCTTAGAAGTATAGTTTCAATATACCAACAAATAAAAGAAAAAATAATTTATATCAGTAGACGTCTTCATTTGAAGAATCCAATTTTTTTCCGTATCAACGACTTTTACGCCACTAGTAATTCACCAAACTTGCTAATTAATTGAGTTTTTCTATATAATTTCATGATAAAAAATTTATTCACTACATCGACTTTCTGTAATAGTTCTTGTAAATTCAATAAATAACTGTAACTGTTTACATGTAGCTCTTACATCGTGACGGCGCAGAAAAAAGTTTCAGGTCCTACGAATTAATTGCAGTGCTATAGACATTTACTGCGTAATGGTTTGCCGATATTCGTTTTGGAGGAAGAAAAGTCAGCACTGATCAGGTATATTATTACTATGCTAGAGGTATAAAAATGGGATTGGCCTCATGATTTTGCTTTACACCAATTTCCTTTGCTCTACGCTACTCAGTAATCGAAGGTTTCATTGTCTAGGCTACGTAGTGTACTCCTATGTGCCGATCCTCATAATCTGTTCTAACTAGGGATAGGCCCGCTGCAGCTTAGCTTGTTAATCGAACGTTGTATAAAAGATTATAATCTGATGATAGTCACATATTCTGATTATCTGAGAGGGCATAGTTATGCATATTTATTTCATAGAGAAATGTAAAATAGGAAAATAAGTTTATCTGACAAGAATCTATGAACTTATTGAACAATCTGGGAAAATTCGTACCGCTGTAAAACTAAAATCGTGAGTATTAAGGTAATAAATTTACTTTAACTTATACCACTTAAATTTCGATGATTGATTTGACGGTTAAAATTAACAAAATTGTAGCCAACTACTAAACGAATTTTGAGTTGAACCCAGTTTTGATATGAGTTACAATCTTCGGTAAATTTAAAAAAAATTTGAGTGAAAAGTTTGTTGATATGTACATGATAAATAATTGCTTACAGCTAAGTTTTTTTTTTTTTGATTAATTTTGTTAAATAAACATTTATTTTTGTTTAACATCTGGCTCTGACCAGATTCCAGTCGAAATATATGTAGAAATGGCGCGAAATTCAACATGGATTTTCAGATTTTCCATGTGTTCTTCGTGTTTAAGGGGCCTTAAATTTGCCTTTAATATCGCAAATAATCTGAATGTGGTCAGGACGAGAATCATATGTCTGGCGAACATTTTAAGCCCCGATTTGCTGGAATCGAAAAATTTTTAGATACCGAAGCTCTGTACACCAGCTCGAAAAAATGCTCGGCCTGCATCGAAATTGCGTTAAAAGAAAGATTTACATGCGGTTATTTTAATTATTAGAGAATATTAAAAAAGTTTAAAAAAAACCGATTTTTTGTAGCCAATACAGTCGAAATTCCCCATGAAATTTTCATTGGAATGAATCTCATCTTTTTCTTCCTAACTGTTTAAAACGATTGTTCAAATTTATAACGGATGACACTTTTTGGTATTTTATTCTATACCTTAGGGTATCAAATATCCATCTTAGACTGGTCCTACGACAGTTTTGCTAATTTTATTTTATTTGAAGAATCGCCGTTTTCTCATAAGATTTTGATCCTAGAGTTTTTATATGGGAAAGTATTCTCGGAAAACTAGGGAATTTTAAAACCATTTACATCAGGGTTGTGCGTCTACACGTGTAAATCAATAATCTACATCGACGTGTAGAGTATGTGTAAATTAAGTAGCGTATTTATTATGTAGAGTATTGGTGTAGATTATAGAAATTGCGAATTACGACTGCGTAAACATGATGATGCATTCAGCAGCGAGTCTTTACAGAGAGATGGTGTTTCTACCGTAATTCTTTTTCATGTCTCATTCAAAACAAAGATATTATGAAGCAAATAGCAGCCGATCCGAGTCTCAGAAAAATTAAACAAAGTGTCTCACTATTCTTATTTGATGATAAATTCATGAAGGAGGTTACGGACTCAATTAAGCTTTCCGATCCAGTATGTGAACTTGTCAATTTCCCCGAGAACTCTTCTGTTTCTATCGCAAATTTAGCATTATTGTGGCTAAAATTAGAATTACCAGAAAAATTCAAGGACAATTTAAAAAAACGAAAGGAAATGGCTGTAAATGTGTACTCTTTAGTGGCATATTACCTTCATTATTCACATGACAATGCGTTTCTGACTATTGAACAACAAGACATCATTTTCGATTTTCTTTTTGACCATCTAGATACCAACGGTATTGAAGACTGGCATCATTTTCGGAAACAATCAGGGCCTGTTTTTCTAAAATTAGTAGAGAAAAATGTTGAATAATCTATTGCCTTTTGGAGCATGGCTGAATTTAACCATCCAGCTTTATCTAAATTAGCCATTAAACTTCTGCAAATTTCAGCTTAATCGGCTGAACTGGAGATGTCCTTTTCCAATTGGGCATACGTTCACTCACCAACAAGGAATATATAATCTTTTGAAGATTCAAAAAATTTTTACTTGTATACTTTACCCTAAAACTCGCAGATTCAAATGTTACAAATAAATACTAATTAATAAAGTAAAAATTATGGGCTATATAAATGTTAATACCTTTTCATGAAATCTTGTAAAAAATCAAAATTATGTATTTACTTTACGTGTAGATGTAAAGTATCCCATGTAGAGTGCGTGTAGATTACACGTAAATTATCGTGTAGAGTACACGATGTAATCTACACGCACAACACTGGTTTATTTACTGTATTTGCACGTCCTATCAAAATATCCGCAATTCGATAACTAACTTATTGTTAACTTGTGTTGCATTCACTTAGCAATCAATCTAGTTAATCAAATTTTTTATCGATAGTTTACATAAAAAAAACAACAACAAAAATGCCAAGCTTGAATTAAATTGTTATATGAGATACGAATTTACTTAAAAGTATTAAAATAGCAAACTGACAAAATTAGAACTTCGGTACGTATTAAATTTCAAATCAATTTGTACTTCTACAAATGCATAAGCTAAATGCGAGAACTTGAGCGAGTATATTTTTGTTTGGATTTACTTTACTTAATCGGTATAAAATTTTAATTCTTGGGGTTATTTTTAATTACTCAGTTTGGGTATATATTTTTTATTCCGCAATACTCTTAATCATAGGACTAACACTTTTTATAGTAGCTTTAATAAGCAATTTCAAAATTTATTTCTTATTTCATGAAGGACTTTTACGCCAAAGTATGTGTATTACAGTGAACTGATGTTGAAATAAATTAAGGAAGTTTTCAATAAAATAAATGTTTTGCATTTCTGGTAACCATCACCAAGCACCATACCAGTTCCGATTGGATTTTTTTTAAATTCCCTTATAAACAAACCTGTTCTGTACAAACTGTTGAATTTAAAAATTTCCGGTAATTATTTCGCATTATTTTTCAAGCGACTGTTATAAGAAATTGTCGCACTACTACTAATGTATTTACATGAAGAAATCCGTTCATACTTTAATTAGCAGACTCAAGTTGAATTTTAATAAATCACTTAAATAACCAATACCACCTCGGATCGTGATATAACGCGAGATAATTATTATAAGAGTAACACGTAATTCAATGAAATTGCATTATTTCGAGGTGTGCAGACTAGGTGCTATTAAATATTATTAAATTTTATATTTAAATGGTTAAAATTTGTGTTTATGTTTTAACCAAATGAACAATGAAACCAATCGAAGTGTGGTTAGCTAGGGCAAAATCGGCATAGCTCCCAAGCAAGAAAGCGAGAGTTGTCATTTTTAGGGTTCGTCGCTTGTTTAAATGAAAACAACTTTTTAGACAATTAAGTCGTTTTCCTTCTTTTTAGATGCATATACGTGTTTTGATACTTAAATGTATAATATAGAACTTATTTAGGTGTTTCGTAATATTAATTTTGTTAATTAAGTATAGACAAAATGGAATGGGAACAGAGAAACTTTTGCTTCGATGCTTGGCCGTAGGTTTGGTGAATACCACATTTTTTAACACGTTTTACTCCAATTACTTCAAAAACCATTTCTCATTTTTTATTCAAGTTTGTGATTTGTGCATAGGTGCAATAACTTTAGGAAATCAATCCACCTTTTGTTAAAGCTTCTCAACTCTAAATTCCTCTCGATTTTACGATGATGTTACAAGCTCCACCTGAGTAAATATTTTCGCAGAACACTGGTGCTATGTGCGCACACACAAGCAGAAAAATAAAGTAAAGGCGCGCATTGCTCTTGGGGCTATACATTCAAACGGAGAAGCGTGGCAAAAACCTCCCAGAAACCAACGGTTCTTGTAGTAAAAGACATTATACTTAATCAAAGAAAGACCGGTTTCAAGTTTTACCTACGTAAATACACAGGTGATGAATACAAGCTATTTCGTGGCAAAGGTGTAGTTGCCACTATAACTTTACTCTTATTGGGAAGGGGAAATTTTATCTCAGAGACTATGAATTTCTAAGAGAGCTGCAAAACAGTAAAAGAGTTCTATGCTGGTAATTTACATTGAAAATGTTTATACATGTTTAGACATGTTTTAAACTGCCTTGAAGCAAGATCATACTTCGTGCATAGCAACAAAACCCCAATTACATTTATTTTGGATGTTTAAATCCCTATTTTAAGAGTAAATATTTTATGAATACTTACATAACAGACTCAAAGTCTAATTTTATTTTGAATAGGTAATTTATAGTGATTGTATACACAAAACAGATTAGATCTTTGCAAGCAGTAAGAAGCTTTCCTAATTTCAATCCATATAATTGGGGCATTTATCAAGTTTTGAGCAAACCAACAGAAACTAGTCAAAGGGCATCAATTATATTGGTGGAATCAAGGCCCTGAATATAATTTTTATAATTTGTATATTCAAAATAATCCAGGAATAACAAATGAGCAGTAACACAACTAAATTGAAATACAACGATTTACAGTTTTTCAAAAACTGTAAATTTTACTTTCAGAGCTTTTCAGCTAATGGTATTTAGTATTATTAGGAGTTTATTATTTTGAAGATTGATTTTGCGTATTTAAGAATATTAAAATAAATTTATAATTCAATCCGAATTTGAGAGCCATTGATTGAAAAATGATATCTTACTATTGCAAATAATTACTACAATGTTATTGAAGAATTGAAAATAATGGCACATTTTTATAATAGAAATTCTCAAGAGTGCATTATTTACATTTCGAAAAAAAAATTGTATATTCAGTTGGTCGACCGTGAAAACCCCGAGGATTAAGGAAGATATTTTCCGTAATAAAAAGAAATTTATATCTTCGCCAGGAACTGCAAATGATCTTAAGAACTTTGCGAGAAAAAAACCGGAAACAAACCTGTTCGTATTGCGCAGAAATGGCGAGTCACCAATAAGTTCTAATTCGTGCAGTTGTTTAGCCAAGTGTGCACGTTAGTTTAAAGTGCGAGATTATCCGATCACGGTGGTAGAAAATAAAATGAGCTCGAAAAAGCTAGATATCAGAAAAATTATTTTGTTCTTCTTCGAACGAAATAAAAATATTACGAAGAATCAAGTGGCTGAAAAATTAATACTACCCAAATCTACGGTATACGCAGTGCTAAATAAATTCGAAAAATGTTTAAGTGTTAATCGGTTACCAGGTTGCGGACGCCCGAAAGGTCTTAAATACCCAAAACTGAAAACGGATATTTTAAAGGAGTTCAAGAAACATCCAGACATATCGGTAAGAGACATGGCTGTTAAGCTTTGAGTTTCGGCGTCAACAGTTCAAAAATATAAAATGGATGCAGGATTAAAAAGTTTTGTAGCCTAAAAGGTCCCGAAGTGAACTGCAAAGCAAGAAATTGTTCCTAAAACACGAGGAAGAAAATTATCTAACAAAATACGATTGCGTGTTTATGGACAACGAAACCTATTGCAAAATGGATTTTAAGCATCTTCTGAAAAAAAATTTACACCTCCAATATGAAAATAAATGTTTTGGTTAAATTTAAGGAAATTGGGACAGAAAAATTTGCTGGGAAATACATGATATGGCAAGCGATTTGCTCATGCGGCTTAAAAACAAACACCTTTGTTTCAAATACCACGATTAATAGTGATATATATTAAAGAGTGTCTGGAAAAGCGTGTTTTACCTTTCTAGAAGTCTCATGTAGGATCTTTAATTTTTTGGCGAGATTTAGCCACTTCTCATTACGCCAATCGAGCGAGAATAAAGAAGGCGTGTCAAAGCATATCAAATATTTCAAGGAAAAGTGGAATGAAGCTGCCGAAACCATCGACAAACCGCTGTACAACAACTTATGAAAGATATTATGTAAATGTAAAGTTATAAATGTAAAAAGCAAATAATTTTTAAATCATTTAGTGTATTTCTGTAGTCTTAAAAAATTTTAACACATTTCTTCGCATTTCTGTTTCCGGATTTTTTCTCGCACGGTCCTTATTTAAGAAATAAATATCATGGCTACCACGTAGCCAGCCTACTAGTAAAAATATCACTGTATATAAGATAAATTTATTTAAGTTTTATTAAATAAAAAAAAACTAATTTTTATTTTATTAACAGCCCAAGCTGGTCTTTTTTCAATCAAAGTCAAAACCTAGCTTAATAAGAATAATGCTTATTCGCTAAATTATGCACTAGGTTGGTCACATTGCACAGGTAACGCAGACATGCTGTCAGCACTTTTGAGTGGTTCACGTTGTCGAGTTGTTGATATAGCTTCCGGCTCGTGGAAACTTCTGATTGTGGGAATGCAATTTTAGGTTTTCCGGATTTTAGCTTACGCGGCGTTAACTCTTCCCCCTTAAATGAGGATGTACTTATCCTTAGAAATAAGGAATTTGGTTGATCCTTTTGGTATCAGGTAAGGATGGTGTGTGCCCATGATGTTCTGCGGTGGACTCTACCGTTGGTATGATAGTGACTGCTTCTATTACAGGATTGGCGGGTAGATGATTACTTCTGCAATGTTTAATAATTTTCATGCTAATTTTTGTTGCCAAAAAAAAGGATTATCAAAGTAGTTAAGCCAAAGTTCGTAAATTATCCTATCCGGCTTTCCTTTTCAATTAATTTGATATGTCCCGTGTTATTTAGGTGCAGTTCTTTCATTTTTTTTTTTTTATATATGATGTTGCCAAAGCTCAGGGGATGCCCTATGATGCTAAAGCACAGCCTTGGCAGGAAAGGAATTAGGGATGAGGGAAATGGGTTAGGAGGTTGAGTGAAGGAGGTGTCGATGTACGCCCCGTTTGAAAGTTTCAGGCTCATAAGACGAGGGAAAAACAGAAGATGGTAAACTGTTCCACATTCGTGTTGTTCTGCTAAGAAAAGATTCCCGAAATTTGACGGTACGTCCAAATTTGACCCGGAGAGTAAAGGGGTGGGAGCGACTTGTAGATCTTGTATCGCGCGTTGTTATGAGTCTACAAGGAATCAGGCTAGCGATTTCGTTAGAACAACGGCCATGGAAATAACGATAAAAGAGTGAGAGACAACCGACATTCCGTCGATGCTCAAGAGAGTCAAGGCCCTCAGAGATTGAGGAATCGCCAATAAGTTTAACAGCCTTACGATGAACTTTGTCTAACGCGGACAATGCGGTGTGTCCTGCCCCTGCCCAAATATGGGAATTATATTCAAGTCTAGGCCTAATGTGGGACTTGTAGATCAACGCTAAGTCGGGTGGGGTGAAATATTTCTTACATCTCTGTAGAAAACCCAAACATTTCATCGCACTTTTAGCGATTGCAAATATATGATCAGTCCAGCTAAGATTGCTGGATATCTCAATACCCAAGATCTTTAGGGAGGGTGAATTGGGTATATTCACTCCGTCGACTGAAATGGGTTGGGGGTGGACTGGGCCTTTTTAAGGGACATTAAACAGCATTGAGTTTTTGATGCATTAAACGTAACACGATTTGCTCTGCCCCAAGCGAGGACCTTAGAAATGTCGTTGTTTAATGATCTAAACATGCGTTCCCGATTGACTTCTGTAGCATTTCCACGTGAATTCATTACAGAATCAAATGAGTACGCGAAATCAAGGGTGCTGTCGTCGGCAAAACTATGAATAGGATTGAGAGTAAGGGATAAGAGATCATTGATGAAAAGAAGAAATAAAGTTGGTGAAAGAACTGAACCCTGAGGTACACCGGCATTTATTTCGTGGGATGCAGATGTAACGCCGTCAATAACTACACGGATTGAACGGCCTGACAAAAAGCTCTCTATCCATTTAACGAGGGTAGGGTGCAGACCAAATGTTTGAAGTTTGGCTAAAAGGGCAGCATGCCAGACTCTATCAAAAGCCTTTGAAATATCAAGAGCGACGATTTCGGACTCACCGAAATTATGGAGACAATGATTCCAACGCTCCGTTAGAGCCGTTAGTAAGTCTCCGGTTGAGCGGCCAGCGCGGAAACCGTACTGGCAATCGTTGATAAGATGGTTATTTTCTAGATATTTCAACAACTGAGAGTTGATGAGTGATTCAAAAACTTTGGATATGATCGAGGTTAGTGCAATTGGTCTGTAGTTAGAGGGGTCGCATGCCTCTCCTTTTTTAAGTATCGGCTGGACATGAGCAAGTTTCCATACACTTGGAAATATTCCTGTTGAATATGATAGGTGAAAAAGTTTGCGCAGAGGTTTAGCCAAAGCAGAGGCGCAGCATTTTAAAACAAGGGGCGAGAAACCATCAGGCCCAGTAGCTTTGGACACGTCGAGTTTAGAAAGTACTCTAAAAACTTCGCGAGTGCGAAAGTGTAGCGGCTTTTGCCTACTAATGCACTGTGATAGAGATGGAAGTGGCTGCGATGATGGTGGCAAGTACGAGTTAGCAGCAAAATTAGCAGCAAACAGGTTGGCCTTGTCCAATGAGTCAGTAAAAACATTCCCATTATAAATGAGTGGTGGTGTTGACGAACAGGTGAAATTGTTCTTTACGGTTTTTACTAGAGACCAGAAGCCCTTACTACCCTTTTGAGTAGAAAATACCTTCCGTCTGATGCTCTGGTCGAAATTGAACTTAGCCCGGCTAATTGCTGAATTGCAAATATTCCGCGCATCTCTATAGATACGTCTCAATTCCTCTGAAGGGCACAATTTATATGCCTGGAAGGCTGCTTCCTTCTTTTTAATGGCTGCGAAACAGTCATTATTGAACCAATTGGTGTTAGTTGGTTTGATGTTCTTGAAGCTATGAGGAATAAAGCGATGCATTCCAAACCATAGGATGTTCAAGATATAATCGGTGATTCTGTTAACGTCCTTCATAGAAAAGCAATCAGACCAGTCCAGCTCTCTGAGATATTTATTAAGTCCCGCCCAATCAGCATTTTTATAATGCCACACTAATCTTTTGGTGGAGTTTAGATTAGTGGTTGTCAGAGAGGAGATGGAGAATTGGGCGGAGATTAGACAATGGTCCGAATTACCCAAGGGAGACGTCACCGAAACCGAGTATTTTTCTGGATGCGATGTTAGAAATAGATCTAAAAGGTGCGCGTTGTGCCCCGAAGTATCAGGAACACGAGTCGGACACTCAACCAGTTGCTGTAAATTAAAAGACTCACTAAATAACTCGACGTGTCTTCCAGACGGGCTTGTGGTAGAAGAATGCCTGAGCCACTGTGTGTTGTGGACGTTGAAATCTCCAGCAAGAACGATTTCAGAAGAGGGGGATAATTCCAAAATCTTATCGATATCGGAAGACAGTTTATCGAAGGAGCACACAGTGTCAGTGTCAGACATATTCGGGCTGCGGTATAAAAAGCAGAAGTGAATAATGTGCCGATAGAGTTTAAATCTAATCCAGACATAATTAAATTCTGGATTAGTAGAAGAGAATTGAGGGAGATGGGAGAATGGCACATCATTTCTAATATAAACCGCGGTTCCCCTCTGAGGAGAGAAGAGCGGCACTAAGTGATAACCACGGATGTGATACTGATTAATATCAGAATCGGAAACAACCTTGGTTTCGCTTAGTGCAAAAACTGCCGGATTTTCCGCGATCAAGTGGCAGTAAACCGAAAAATGGTTACTTTTCAAGCCACGAATGTTGCAAAAATTAAATAAAAATTTTTGCATACTCCCGGTCTTAATTTGCCCAAAACAAAACAAAACAAAAACGTACACAAACACAAGGACTGACGAACGGGATCCACAGATGCAAAGCAAAGCCGCCTCTGTGAAAACAAAGCCAGCAGCAGTGTTATGCCTGCTGTGCTGAACTTTGATCTCGACGAAGGCAGCTAAATGCTCAGCAGTGGAGACCCGTTAAACGCATTCAATTGGAGACGGAGTTGGATCAATGCGTTGAGCGGCAACACCACCATGCCATGGGTCCCGGGTTCGAGCCCAGATGACCGTGAGCTTTTATTAAGAAATTAAAATAATCCACTCCGTCTCTGGGCTGTTGTCTAGCTCGCAGCAATGCAAACAAGACTCAAGTTTCCTCACTTCCCTTACCCTAATTCCCTTCCGGCCAAAACCATGCTAACGCATCAAAGGGTTGTCCCCTAGGATTTGGCCACATCGTATAAAAAAAAAAAAAAAAAAAAAAATTCAGCACGATTGTACTACATTGAATGTTGGATGGAAGAAAATAAAAAATAGATAGGAACGGACTCACCAGACTGTGCTTTCAAATAGAGCATAAAAGCCCTTCACTCCGGCAAGATGGCACTAGCACTTTGAAATTTTTTAATTCGATTCGCTTTCGCAACCGCTTTAAAAATTTATTGGGGAGCAAGACACGGCGGCACGTCCGTCCCCGTCAGTAGTTCAGCTCAAAACTGAAGGGTTAAGATTTCTTCAAATGTCCTGAAGGAGGAGTCCGGTTGTACTATAGGAGGAAGTGGTTTTATCCTGTAGGCTTCTTTTGATGTGTACAGCTGCTTGTTGTTCATAAGTGTTGTGTTTTAATATTGTATGACGAATGTGCGTGTAAGGTCTAGGGACTCGCCGTCGATAAGAATTGTCACATTTAATTGGTTTAGTAGCAGTGTTCCAGGGAAGATTTCCTCTGTAGCCGGGATATGCCTATTATCAATTTCAATGCTCGGACTTCGGAGGTTTACTCGTGAGCAAATTTGGAATGCAGCTTGATGATTGTTGACTTATTACTAGCTTAACATTTTTTTCTTATTACGTACATTTGGTCCTCGGATTGTAATACATTTTCGAATGGTATTTTAAATACAAAATTTCCTCTTTTTACTGGTTTAATTAACATTAATCTACATAGTTCATTCGTCGTGCTTGATATGCTTACAATATACAATAATGTAGAATTGCTTGAAGCGATTTTTATGTTGACAAAGTCGATGGCATCTTCCAGATTAAGGTATGGTACGTTTTTTTTTCAAACAATTCTTTTACAGTATTTATTTCACTATTGGATAAAACAAAGGAATTCACAATACCTGCCTTTGCCCAATGCAAGGCGAAATCAACATTTATTATTTCTTCTTTAACTAGGTCTAATTTATTTTTAATATTCCTCACGATTCCGTTTTTCATATCTTCATCATTTTTTATGCTTTTACAATTTTGTTAGTAATATTTGTTATCTCATTAATACGATCGATCGTCGACCTATTGATTATCACTTGTTTATTATTGTTTTCCAATACATCGTCTTTTTTGGATTTTAGTATCTGAAAGTTATCATGGTCTGGGCTTCCAGCTAGCTATTTCCATGCAAACCATTCAAACGATTAAGCAGAGATATGCCCTCAGTGGTTTCATGTATGAGGAAAGGGTAGTTCGATAACATGGACTATTTTAAGTGTTCCAGTCTAGAGCTTTGAGGTTCCGGTATTCAGCGTTATTATTTTTGAATTCAAATAGTCTAGGATTTGCACTTCTGCAAAGCAAAAATCTACATATAATCTGGAAAGGAATACTAATTTTTAATATTATTCTTGTGGACAACTTTGCCTGATTCTGTTACTATAGTTTTTGATTTGTTTTCCTTAACAGTTTCTTTTCTATATCTTGGGGATAATTTCGACCCTACGCGTTTGTTTTATTTTACGTAAATGATTTCTCCGGGGTGTAGTCCTTTATTGGATGTCTCTTTTTGTTATGGTTGCTAATGTCAATTCCTTGCTTTTTCCTTAACCTGGTTATGTTTTTCTGCCTAGCTTTATCAAAATCGTCAGGGCTTACGCTGACATTCCTACCAAAGAAGACTTCGAGCGGTCTTTTACCCGTAGTCGAGTGTATGGAGAAGTTGTACTCATATACTGCCGTGTCGAGTAGTTCGGGGAAAGTTCTGGGTGTGCCGTCTGATTTGAGACGCCGTAGTATTTCGGCATGTGTTGAATGAAACCTTTCTACTTGGCCATTAACTAAACTAACATAGGAAGGAGTTTTAAATATTTCGATTCCTAGTTGATCTTTCACCATGAAACTAATTGAAGCGAAATTTAGTGATTTCTCCTTGTCGATGACTATTATTCTAGGTACACCGAAAGAGAAAAGTAGCTTTCGAAGTGGGGTTGTAATATCTTCGATCGCTTTTGATTTGAGTATTTTCACCTGCACGTATTTAGAACTTGTCGATGGCGGTTAGCATCAATTTTTTTTCTGTGGAGTAAATATCAATTTGTAGGATTTCTCCTGGATATTGGGGGATGTCTGTTTCAATTGATTAGGATGTAACCCCCCTGGGTTTGCGTGAATCGAATTTTATAATTTTTGAAGTGCGTGGGGATTACCTTTTGGTTCCTTCCCATTATTGTTTCGAATGTGGGTAAGCCGTTAATGACGCGTGTGTTCAAAAATCTTTTAAATATTGATATAAGGTCTGCGTCGAAATAATTCGGCTGGACAAAAAGATGTCTGTAATAAGTAGGGAATGGGATTTCGAATTTTTAATCGGTTTCGTTGCCTGTTTTAATCATAATCTGATTTTAAAATGCATTTATGGGTGCTACTGTAGCTGGTATCAAATCGTGAGCGGAGCTTTCACTACTGTACTGTGTTCCTATTACGGAATTTATGGGAGATGTTTTCGGAGGCCTGGAAGGAGCATCTCTTACTATATTTGTTTTACCGGGTTTATATTTTAACCCGTGGTTATACTCTTCTAGTATAGCGTTCCACCTTTTCATTTTACTATTATTATTTTTGCTGCTTAGCATAAGTCAGTGGCTGGTGATTGTTAAAGATTTGGACTTTAGCCTAGATATAGAGATAGAGATAGTTTCTTAGCGACTTTAAAGCCCATACTATAGCTAACATCTCTTTTTCGTTAGCTGCTTAGTGTTCTTCAGTTTTGTTGAGAGTCCTAGATATGAAAGTAATAGGCCTTTTGTCTTGTGACAATACCGCACCGATCGCATAATCTGAAGCATCTGTCGTTAGGTGAAAATTTTTATTGAAATCGGGTTATGCGTTATTCACGGAAAAGGCTGTCATTTTGATGTCCGATTCTTTAAGCAGGATTTGGTGGAAGCCGCTCTTGAGGTCTATTACCGAGGACCATTTATTTTTTCGTAATTGTGGTAAGACCTCATTTATCTCTGGCATAGGATATTTGTCCGTGATTGTAATCGTATTCAGTTTTCGGTAATCAACGACCATTCGGTATTTCTTTCCGCCTGAGGCGTTGGGTTTTTTAGGGATAGGATAGGGTGAATTATAAGGAGACCGTGATGGTCTAATGATCCCATTATTTAAGAGTTGCTTTACTTGCTTTTCTACCTCGCCTTTTAGGGACATAGGGTATGGATAAAATCTTGAGTAAACTGGGGAATTCTCCTTTTACTGCAGTCGTGAATGTTAATTTATCATCAGGGTCGTAAAAGAGGTTTGAAAATTCTTGAGCCAAATGGTTAATTTTACTTTTTTGCGCTATACTCACATGATTGGTTCTTATGTCAATTGTATTGACTGTGTTGTAGGCTCTTTGCTTTATGTGAATTTTAACCCTATTGTTTATCATCATGTACCTTCATAGTAAAAATTTTTCTAGTTAAAATTAACTAGCATGTAACCTAGTTAGAATTTTTGAGTTATAATTCTAGTATTTTTCTTCAAAAAACACAGAATTCTGGTTATTTATGTCGGGTCACTAAAATTACTACTACTCTTATTAAATACGAAATAAACCTATAATACCATAAGTTTAACTAGTTCCCTATTGACAAAAAGATATTTCTCTAGAATTCTAGTAAAATGAACAAGAAATCTGGTGAGCCATGAGAAAAAAATATTCGGTGACAGTAGGACCGGCACATTTATCTCGTGTATTAGCTTTAACTACGTCTCCAAATGTAGTGCAGTGAATTCGTATTCTAGTTGAATTAAAGAAGTGTCATTGCAACGTAGTTAGTTTTCACATTAGGATTGGTTTGTACTCAGATCTGCTGTCATTTTCCAACATAGAGCAAGTTATCGGACGCAAAATTTTTTTGAGGTAGTAGTGAAGAGTGAAAACAAAATTTACACGTATGTACATGTTATTATACATTATTCGCTTTTTGTATTATATTTTCCAGCGTATCATAGTTTTTTTATATTTTGTGAATAAAAACGAAAAACTGAAAGTTTCAAAAGAGTGCTTTTTTGTTAGTATATAATTAGACATCTAGTAAATAACATGGATATTCAGTGGAAAGATAGCGGTATTGTTTAACTAAGATAAAATTCGTGTAAAGTGTTTATATTCTCTTCAATTAAATTCGGCAAAGAGTTAGGAAACTTTAACCAGGTGAACATATTTCGTAATATTTATATAATATATATGCTGTGCTGAAATCCAAGAAGGAAAGCGTAAAAATTGCTGATAAATTGCGGACTGGGGCAGAACTAACAAACAGTGAACTTGGAATTTTCAACAGGATCGTCGTCGACGATTTGGTGGGAATATGTGGCTAGTAAGTTAAATTTTGCAATTTAACGATGTATTTTCTTATATATTTTTTTAATTTATTCACGAAGAGCTGATAAAGAGAATCTTGCCAAGGCTATCGTAACAAATTTTAAACAATTGGGTCAATACAATAGTCATTCATTCACAGTCTTTGCGGTCTTATTTAAAAGGAACCAAATGCGGTAGTAAGGCTGCTGGGAAAATTGAATATCGACTTGAAAATATTAGATTAAAATTATCTCCTTCGAAAGGGAAAAATTTAAAAGGAAGTGCAACTTTTCTCGAACATTTGCATTAATGACAGAAAGGTTTCGTACCAGAAAGGCTATGTTACTGAAAGGGACGTCAACTATGGAGATTTTCAAAGAATACTCAAGGATAATTGACTTTCATGGACGCTTGGTAATTTGTAAAAAATTCTACATTAGTTTAGTATTAATTTTTGTCATTAATAGATTTTCGAAGATTTTAAACTTTTAAATATCTGTCAAGGAGGTATATCTGAGACAGAGAAATACAACTTTAAACATTCAGAAAAAGTTCAAAAATATATTGCCTCAGCCTTTTTTCATATTTGGAAAAGGAAGATCTAAAAATCATATAAATGTAATCATATTATCAAGCTTGTTTAAGTTTTGGTCGTAAACATTTTTAAAAGTATGCTTCTGTAAAATAATAAAAATAATATCATTTTTTGCTGTTTACTAATTTACATGTGTTTGATTTAATTAAGTTTCTAAATAAATTTACCTTAAGATAGCTTAAGATGCTTAGCGACGATTTTACTGACTTACCTAATCGACAAATGAAGAAAACTAATTGTCAAATAACCGATAACATTGCAGACTGGGAGCTGAAAACTTTTCTCATGCAAATAAGTTCTCTTGTTCAATGGATTAAGGTAAACCTTAAAGCAAAAATGTTAAAATAATAATATACTTAATTTAGTTTTTTAGGAAGACGACGATCTTGACAATTTTGTAAAATACAGCAAGAACACACATCCATTTTTATTGATCATTTGAAAAAGGAGTTTTTACATAGTTATAGAAGAACAATTTTCTGAGCTTGGTGAAAACACCTTGAGGGCCTTTGATGTGTTGCTTAAGAGCCATTATGTGTTTAACTTTAAATATAACCCCAGCAACTGTCAAAGTTTTTAAATTTTTTTTTACTTGTGTTTGTGTTACTCTAAGCAAATTTTTTTTAATAAAACAATAAAATCCAACCAACTGTCTTCAATATTAACATTTCTACAATTTTAGCAATTTTAGAAATCATGTAGAATGAGAGGAAAATCTATTTAAATTTTGGAATACTTTATCTGCTTCTTTAAGTTGATAAACAGTGGCTCTAAACATATAATCTAGCACAAAAGCGTCCGTTTCTTATAATCTCCAATAAAAACCTAGTTAATTGAACCATAAAGAAATCACTTATCCTAACTAGTTTTCTTGGATATTTGACTGGAAATCTAGTATATGTTTTGAAACTAGATTGTTCTATACCCTAACGATATTAACAATTAAAACAAATACGAAATCTAGTTAGCTTCTTAACAGTATATCTAGTAAATAAAATGTAATTCCGACCAAATTTTCTGAAATTCTAGTTACTTCTTCTTACTAGATATCTACTGAACTACACTAGATGAATAGTTAAATTAAGTGGAAATCTATTTAAGTAACACAACTAGATGTCTAGTAGACATTTTTTAACTAGATTTTTAACTAGAAAATCTAGGAGCTCCGCTCTAGTTGCATTTTAATGAAATCTAGTTGAACATTTTTTACAGTGTAGTTATCTTTTGTATGTATTACGGCCGAAAGTCCTTTTAGGCTATCGTTCCCTGGAACACCATGGAACGATTTCAGAGAGGGCAGAGGAAACAATTTTATATTGGTGTCTTTGAGGCCTATTTTACTATTGTATGGTGGCTAATTTTTATATTTCCGCCTAGGGAAAAAATGGTTATGCACTAAGCTTTGGATTTGGAACTAGATAAGCCTGAATATCGTTTTTATTGGGGCCGGTGTCTATTAGTATTTTGAGAATTTGGCCGCCCTGCGTTCTGCACTTCGGCAGCGAAGAGCAGTTTAGCCTAAAAAATTAATATCGGTAATATCGAGGGACATTTTCGTTTTCTTGATATGACTCGACGTATTCCACGAGGAGTTGTTCATATTGCTCGTTTTCGGACTCACGAATTTCCTCGGATTTTAGTTCATAATTATTTAATTCAGACTGCTGGGGTGCTATGAGGAAATTTCGAACGAATTTGTTTGGTGGCCCTGATGGCGGTCTTTTGCCATTTTGTAAAATTGTTTGTAAAACGTAGTTTTGTTATTCAGCATATTCGGTCTGCTTGGGTTTACTACATTCCTAAGAGGAGCAATTTGGGGTGTACTTTGCTTAGGAGTTGTATAGACCGGCCTTTGGTGAGAAAAGGCGTATTGTGCTCTAAAATGATTTTCTAGTTTAAAGCAAAGGTGCAGGGCTTGCGGCAAGTCCGAAGGTTCTCGTATGCCGAAAAGTCTGGGTAGGTCGCCTCGGAGCTCTCTAATAAACTTGTCGAGTGCTTTGTGCTTCCTATTTTGCTTGAAATTAGGGATAGATGGGAATAGACTGTGTGGTAAAATTCCTGTATGTATTTCCAATCTAGTGGTGTATTGTATGATTCTAGCACTACGCCTGCTTGACCGACAAGTTTGTTGCGTAAGACACTAAGAATTCCGAAATATTTGGGAGTACCTTTGATGCTATCGTACAATTTGAATATCCGATCAACGCTCTTTTTCCACGAATTAAATTCTCCTGGCTGACCTGCGAAATCTTTCAAGCACCTCACAACGTCGGGGATTTTATCTAATTCGCCGATGTTATCTCGCAATTTGGATTTATTATGGATTGAAATATTTTACGGCCTTCATTTTGGAAAACTCGGCTGACTATTCCGCTTATTAACCTTGCTAAGGCTTCGTTGGCTATTTGAGGTTTGTAATGTTTGTGCTTGTAATTGTGGTTGTGGAATAGCGCTTTGTTCTGGTACGTTAAGCACTGGGGGTTTAATCAGATTGTTTGGGTTGGTCATTATCACTTCTTCACTATTTTTCTTAGTCCTAGCTAAACTTAAGATAAAAAATATAAGAATTAAAAATTTTCAATTTTGTATTAACACTCTCGGTATTTTTATTTTTTTTTTTTGAACGTAAGTGACGGCTTCGTCGATTTCGATCGATTGCCTAATAATTTTTCTACAGAATGTATTATTTTCCACAAACTTAACTAAATTATTCAATAATTTTTCTTTGAAATATATTTTTTTCCGTTAACCGACTCGATTTTCTAATAATTATTCACTCAAATTAATTGTTTCTCACCAAAAATATTTATGTAACCGTAAATATGTTATATTCGATTCATATTTGATTTTTCTTATTTCAACAATTTTTATTTATATTTGATTTATTTTATTTTGACGAATTTTATTTATATTTATGTAATTTAATAATTTCTTTATACCTAAACTTTCACAAAAATAAAATCTTAAAATTACGACTTACAATACTATTTTGCCGTTTCCGAGAACCTGAATTAAGTGTCCCGACTCTGACTTCCTTGTATCACTGTCACTACCACCCATGTTTATAAAAAAAGCAATACTTTTAAAATTATGCTTAGTTGTTCAAACAACCTCACCGTATCACTATCGCACAGAACAATATTACTCTGTATCGTATCACAAAATGAATGAACTTTCCGAAAAAATCACTTACAAACCTTTCCTTCTTTTTATACAATTAGCGATCGAAAAATGTTGTCCAAATTTTCAGAGCCTTCTAATTAACAAAATAAACGAATGTTCCGAGGAACATGTTGCCGAAAATTTTCATAGAGTCTTCTAATGCAGGAAATGAATGAATGTTCCGAGGAAATCGCACACAAAATTTGTTCTTCCTCTTATAACGGATTTGATAGCTTTTGTTCCGAGGCGCGTTTTTAAATCTATTTTGAAGGGGTTTTTAACCGACTTCCCAAAAACACAGAGGTTCTAAGTTCGACGCGTATTTTTTTTAATTTTTTTTTTTATTTTTATTTTTTTTTTATGTCTGACCGGGCATAACTTCGTAACGCGTAGACCGATTTTGATGATTCTTTTTTTGTTGGGTAGAGTATGTTCACCGATTGGTACCATGTCAAAAAAATTTTTGGTAGGCTGGGGGTGGGGGTGAAACCTAACTTTGTAACGCGTGGTCCGATTTGGATGCTTCTTTTTTTGTTGTACAGAGTATGATCCCCCATTGCTAATAGGAGAAAAAAATTAAGGTGCGGGGAGGGGGGGGGGGTAGGCTAACTTTGTAATGAGTGGACCGATTTGGATAATTCTTTTTCTGTTGCGTAGAGTATGTTCCGTGGTTGATACCAGGGCAAAACATTTTTAAAGGGATGCGGGTGGGGGGTGGGGGTGGAACCTAACTTTGTAACGCGTGGTCCGATTTCGATGGTTCTTTTTCTGTTGTATAAAGTATGATCCCCCATTGCTAATAGGATAATAATTTGGTGCTATGGTGAAAGGTGTGGGTGGGGGGGGGGGGGGTTGCCTAACTTCGTAACGCTTGGACCGATTTGGATAATTCTTTTTCTATTGGGTAGAATATGATGCTTGGTTGATACTACGAGAAAACAAATGTTGCTGGGGTGGGGAGGGGGGGGGGTGGAACCTTACTTTTTACCACGTGGACCGATTTGGATGGTTCTTTTGCTCTTGTAGAGAGTGTGATCACCCATTGCTAATAGAAGAATAATTTGGCACATGGTGGGGGTTGGGCGAGGGGAGGAGTAGTCTAACTTCGTAACGCGTGCACCGATTTGGATATTTCTTTTTCTTTTGGGTAGAGTATGCTCGCTGGTTGATACCACGAGAAAAAAAAATGCTCGTGTGGTTGGGGTGGGAGAAGGGGGGTGGAACCTAACTTTGTAACGCGTGGACCGATTTGGATGGTTCTTTTTCTGTTGTATAGTGTGATCCCCCATTGCTAATGGGAGAATAATTTGGTCCTATGGTGGGGTGGGGGAGGGGGAGGGGTAGTAACTTCGTAATACGTGGACCGATTTCGATGATTCCTTTTCTGTTCAGTAGAGTATGTTCCTTGATTGATACCATGAGAAAAAAAGTTTAGTGGAATAGGGGTGGGGTAGGGGGTATAACTAACTTTTAACGCATGGACCGATTTGGATGGTTCTTTTCATTGTATAGAGTAGAAGACACTAAAAAGTGAAAAATAAAATAGTTTTTAAAAAAACAGTTGAACCGACTTCACAAAAACGCTAAAAAGCATAAAATAATTTTTAATTTTATATCTACTACGACATTTTGAAGTCGGTGCAAATAAAACAACTACAGAACCACAATTAAAAATTTACGTAATTCTACCTGAACGTTTCAGCTCACGGGATCAAAAGGAATGACGATTAAATACTTTTGTTGTAGTTGTTTGGTTTGTTTGATTTGCACCGACTTCAAAATGTCGTAATAGATATAAAATTAAAAATTATTTTATGCTTTTGAGCGCTTTTCGTGAAATCGGTTCAACTTTTTTTTTAAAAACTATTTTATAGCAATATTTAATCCGTGATGTTTAGTCATTCCGGTGACGATTGACAATGCCGTATCGAAGAAAAAAATTATTTGGGTTCAAAGTGGATTTATCATGTTTTGTTCGCCAGCTCCTCAATTATAATCGCGGTGGAAATTATTATCGATGTGGAAATCAAAACGGTAACATTTAAAATTGTTGTCTGTACGTATGTTTAACCATCTGTTTATCTGCCTGTCGGTGCACGCATCACATGGAAACCTGTATATGGATTTAATTAAAACTCGGCATGTAGGTAGGTTATGCCCTTGGTCAACATATAAGATACTTTTTATCCCAGTAAAAAAGGAAGTCCCGCATGGTAAGAAAACACTATATCTCCGGGTTGGCTCAGTGGAATAAAATAAAACCTTCGTAGTTCTATCAATCACTAATACATATCGCCACGAGTATTCCAAGATGCGATAACGTATTGCCTTAATATTTTATATAGTGGACCCCGTCTTGCAGCACTGAACTCCAATTTGTCTTGTGTTCTGTCAAGGATACATGATATTTCTGGTGCTACTGCTGCTGTGTCCACCTCTTTTAAGGATTTGGAGGACAGGATTACTGATTGTGCATATTCTGTACAGCGCTTGCATTATAAGCACATTACATCACAACATTAATTTTTTCGAAAATCCAAAGACCCGGTGCTAATTTCAGAGACGTCTCATGTCCCATAAAATTAAATTTCAGCACTTCTGAAATTTCAAAGAACACACAAGACTTCATAAAAATCTGCCTTGTAATTTTAAGGTAAAAACATTCAAATTTCATAGGAACTTTATATAGAATTCTCTACGTACATAAAGGTAGTGGAACAACTTTAGCGAATCGAAACCTGAATAGGCTCACAATTTGCCGTTATTTTGTTGTTAGTTAGTTGTGGAAAAAATAGATCGTGGTCTTTATTTTAAAAAAATTTCAGGGCGCCTCGCTAACTTTATATAAACATTGTAATATTATTAAACAGTGATTTTAAATAAAATATAACTATCGTAAAATTTCCCGTTTTTGGTCACTCCTGAATAAATGAGAAAAAGTTTTCGATACGACTTAAATTACTATAACTTTAAGACAATTTTGGTTCAACAATGACCCTACAGGTTGTAGGTTTACATCTTTTACTTGTAACTGCAAATGAATAGCGACAAAATAAATAACTTTATAACTAAATTTAATTGCCAGAACTGGTACATTAATTTGCTCTTTTTGCAAAAACCGAACTATATGCGATTTTTAATGGATGCATCGTTAACTTGTGGTAAGTGATACAGCTATAGTATTCCTTTTTTTATTGCAAATAAAAGATGTAAATCTACAAAGTCTGCCTGCAGTGTCATTGTTGAAGTCAAAATTGTGTTAGCCTATTGTCTATAGTAATTTAAGTTTATAAGTTTATATTATTTTTTTCGAAATTCAAAGTGGCCGATTCAAAATGGTGGTCTTCTAATTACAAATATTCCGATTCAAGCTACATTTCGAGTATGGGGTTTTTAAGGAAGCTGATCTTTTTTATTTTCTGTTCATTTTTAAAAAATTTAAACTGCAGATAAAAAAGCGCGCAATTAATTTGCCAAACAGACCAATTAACATAAAATTAAAATATGCTCGCAAATGTGGTGGAAGTCGCTGATGAAATCCTCTCTGCGCATCGTAAATCGATATATTACACTCCAGTCCAGAAGAAAAAACTACTATACCACTCATTACGATTACTCACATAACTATTTTTATGAGTTTAGAACAAGAGAAAGCCTTGCATGTTTTTGTTTGACGTCAGTTTACATATAATGTATATTTTATTTGTGAAAAATCTGGAAAATTGAATCGGAAAAACAATTTAATTTGTTAAAAGATACTATTATACAAAAAAGCAAAAGAGTTTCGGCATCTGTTTAAAGATAGTTGGTGAAAATTTGTTCTGCACAGTACGTAGTAGTAAACGAGACGGGCTTATTTTATAAGATGATGCCGCATAAAACATACATCCAACACAAAGAAAAGAGCGCTCTAGGAAGAGAAAACTTTTAAAAAACGACTCAGTTTTCTGGCATTTCCAAACGCATTTCGGGACCACAAACTAAAACATCATAGCAAGTCCACGTGAGATATGACATCTTAAAATCTTTGTTTTGTGGAAATTTTGCGGGTAAACTTAATATGAACGTCTTTTATGCAGTTACGCTTGTATTATTATTGTAATATTGTTTATCACCATTATGAAGATTTCCATTCTGACGAAGTTGACATTCCGATTATCCCTTTGACTCTTAATGTAACAGCTATTATCCAGCTGATGGATCCAAATGTTATTCGGGCTGCTAAGCATCACTACAAATTGAATCTTTTTAAGAAGATCCTATGCAAATAGAATGCAGATCTTAGTAACATTTTGAGAGAAATAAATTTGTTACTTACTTTATTGGTAGAATCTCGGAATTCTGTATCTAGAAAAAAATTTAAAGTCGCTAGAAAACACTATTATCAAGTGAAGATCAAAGCGGGGATTCAGATGTTAGCGGAAATGTCTTGCTGGAATTTTTAAGAACCACATTGAGGAAAATGAATACTGTATCTGAAGCAATTGAATCGTGAACCCAATTCAGCTACAAGTAATAGCCTTTGTCTTAGCCTTGATAATTAAGCATTACATAATCTTCTTATAGCAAGCCTTTTATGAAAAGGGCGCCTGGATGTATCGAATTGATGAAATACATTAAAGAGAATAAAAGCAGCAACAGTTGCCAAGAGTTATCTTCAAATCTTGATGCTCAACAAACAACAACTTTGGTCATTACCAAATGTGAAGCGTATCAATCTTTCAATACATTTTATTTTATTTATATTTATTTTCTTGTGAACACAACTTATTTTGAATACGACTTTGGTTGAATTAATTTTACATTTTATATTCAAATATTAATATCTTTAATATGGGCCTGATAAAATTAACTATTTACTTAATTAAATTATTTGTTAAGAAATAAAACCAGCTCTCAGTCACTTTTCGCGTAATGTCATATTTTTAAAAACAAAGCTTTGGTTTAGAACGAAAGGCTAAACAATTTTCAAGAAAACTTACACAAAAATTTGTTTCCTGAAAAACGCTTTTAAAGTTTAAAAATTAATAACATGCAATCTACACGAAAAATTAATAACTTACGATTATAACGTCTCCGTATATTTAATAATTTATGGAAATTTCAGCAAAAGTGTTGATTCCAAGAATCGTACGAAAGGATTAAAGAACCGTGACCAAGGCCGCGCGAATTTGTCGAAAGCGCGCGCTATTGTAATTCATGAAATTGCGTTTAGCTGTGAAAACATTGAATTTAAAAAAAATTGTTTTTAGGAGAATAGGGTTACTAAAAATCCAATTAAAATAATAAATATTTTAGACCCCAGGAACCAGAACACCTACTACTACCACTATTATAATGCCTTTTATTTCATTACATTAAAACCTCGAAAAAACGAAAGTAAACATAATAATTTCTTTGAGGATGAACCTTACTACCGAGATGTAATTGATATTTATATGAAAGCTTAAAATAGAACAAGGGACAATCTCAGACGAAGTCGTTAAGATCATCAAAACTTCTCCTCGGCGATACTATGTTGAACTCATCCAACAAATTTTGAAAGGAATTAATTTGGATAAAGCTGCACAAGGCATTGATCTCAAAATCTTTTGTTTAAGCTCGGTTTCGTTGGCTTTATTGCTTCCTGCTTTTATCAACGAAGACGTCGAAAATTTGGACAGTAGCTGATGTTCATAAATTAACCTATTTCACCTTGCATGTGATAAAGATTTAAAAACCTTTTAGTCAATCAGCAAACAAACTTTTGTCAGAACAAGATACTGATATTATTTTATAAGTAATTATCTAAACGTTAAAGTTTGCCTTAGGTTTTCATATCAACAATTTGTATTTTGAACTATCTTTGTATATATGTTAGTTTGAACTCTAAATACCATTTGTTTACTCTTATTTTAATTGCAATTTTATTTAGTAGTAACTTTACCATTGTGACATAATTAAAGTAAGTTTAATTGAATTTCCGAAAAGCAGGGGCTTTTAAATTCGCTTTTTTATATAATAAATTTTTAACGAGTGGGCCGATTTTTATTGTTGTTTTTTTTTTTGAGTAAAGTATATTTTTCGATTGATACTACGAAACATACAGGGTTGTGGTATTGAGACTGAGCGCTCTCTTCTTATATAGAGCAGATTCTCCGACTAACTCACGGATAAAAATTGTGAACTTAGGGTAGGGAGGGGTAGCACCTTGTAACGCATAGACTGATTTAGGCGATCCTTTTTCTTTTAGGTAAAAAATGTTCCTTGAGTACTTCCAAGCCAAACATCTTATGTCTAGGATGGGCAGAGATATGATTGCATCTAACTTTGTATGTGCATGACCTGATTTTGATAATTTTTTTATTTTTTTCATTGCTACCTTAATAAACATATTGCATCTAGTATAGGAACAGTGAAGGGAGGAAAGAATCCCCTTATTTGTTGGTCCATATTATTTCAAAGGGAATTCCCCATTTTAATTTTTTATGACGAAAATCGATGAGTTATGATCTATAACTCCGCCGGAGAATGTCCCGGGGTCCGGTTGAGAAAAGAGAAGCAAACCCAGACGGCAGTCAAAACACCTCAGCTTTATGAAAATCTATGACCTACACAAATACACTCTGTGTAATTTCCAGGAAGCCCTCCTTCTGTAATAGGATATGTGAGCTTGTAATCCGCTTATCTAAAAAACTAAACCATTCACACGAAACTTCACGACCTTTGGCTATAAACATCGGACTACGATCGGGCAATAGACTGTGATAATTTTATGGGACAAGTGTGGATTCGCAAAGATCATGAAGGTGATGAAAAATATTCAATAATAAAATAGTCCTTAAAAAAAATTTAACCGACTTCACAAAAAGCACTAAAGAGCATAAAATAATGTTTAATTTTATATCTATTACGACATCTTGAAGTCGGTGCAAATTAAAGAAACAAACCAATCTACAACAAAATTATTAATCGTCCTTCTTTATGATCCCTTTAGCTGAAACATTTAGGTAAATTTATATAGTATCTTCGTTTATGGTTGGGTAGTTGTTTTGTTTCTTTAATTTGCACCGACTTCAAGATGTCGTAGTAGATATAAAATTAAACATTATTTTATGGTTTTGAGTGTTTTTGTGAAGTCGGTTCAATTTTTTTAAAAACTATTTTATTTTTCCCTTTTTGGTGTCTTCTACTCCGTACAACAAAAAAGAACCATCCAAATCGGTCCACGCGTTAAAAAGTTAGGTTCAACCCCGTACCCAGCCCCCCCCCCCCCCCTAAACCCACCAACATTTTTTTTCGCGGTATCAATCGGGGCGTATACTCTACCCAACAGACAAAGAATCATCGAAAATGGACCAAGCGTTACAAAATTAGATTACCCCTATCCCTCTCCTTCCCTCTCCCCCACCATAGAACCAAATTATCCTCCTATAAGCAATGGGGGATCATACTCTATACAACAGCAAAGGAACCATCCAAATCGGTCCACGCGTTACGAAGTTAGACTATCCCTCCCCCTCCCCCCACCCTAGGCCAAGTTTTTTCTCCTATTAGCGAGATTGGGGATCATCCTCTGTACAACAAAAAAGAGGTCCACGCGTTACAAATTTAGCTTTCACCCCCACCCCTCATCAAAAATTTTTTGGACATCGGTAAACATACTCTACCAAACAAAAAAAGAATAATTTAAATCAATTCATAATTTGCGGAATGATCGCGTAACAAACATATAAAAAAAAACATACAGTCGAATTGGGAACCTCCTCCTTTTTTGAAGTCGGTTAAAAATGCAAGTCTCTTTTCTAGTACTTGAAAATCACCAGTATCAGTAAATAAATTGGTACTATCGAAGGCCAGTAAATCACCAGTAGAACCAGTAATTTGATATTTGAATTTTTACTGAATATTTTTCACCAGTACAGGTATTGGTAATTTACTGGCACTGGTACTTACAATCGTACAAGACTAGTGGACAGGAAGTGCAGTAATTACATCACCTACATTTGAAACAGTGCTCCGATTTCTACAGAAAGGCGTCCGAATAAGTATTGGACGTGATAAGCGCCACTACGTCAATGCGTTAGCAGAAAAAGGTGAAAGAAGATCTATACAAGATTGCCAAGAAACTTGAATCTGAATATCCTGTGAGAGATACCGATGGATCCCTTCTTGTCAAGGTGGAACATCAATTTCGAAAGTGGTGAGAATATTTTGTTCAAGTCCTAAGCAACACTTTTGGACCGTCAAACACGTCTTCGCCCGAGCCTGAAGATCCGCCAGCTGTGGCCACCATTAACATCAGAACTCCGACAAGATTGGAGTTGGCAGACGCAGTTAATTCGATGGACCTCGGTAAGACCCTGGGGATTGAAACTATGCAGGAATTGGAACTATCTAAAGCATATCCCATTGCCAATATGTGCCGTCTGCATTTTCAATGATGGTTTTGAAAGCACGCCTTAAGTCCCACACACCATAACGGTACATGTTGGCAACAACTCGTACGAGAACGATAAGCGGGTAAGGCGGGCCGACGACCGAGCGTTGTTGGCGACAGAAGTCACTCGATTAGCAGGCAAAATCAAAGAGAGGCGAAAAAGGAGGCGGAATATAATGCACTTTATAGGCTTGAAATAAGCGATGGCATGTAAGTTCCAAATTGTTGTTACATGGAAAGGAGAATTTTCCAAAACAACCCGTTTTTCTCGAAACCAAGCTTTATCCAACTAGTTGACATAATTTCGAGAATACATACAGATTGTCGGATTTCGATGTTTATTTCTTACCACACAGAATCGATGTAATTTTATTGAAATATTATTATTATGCCACTATGAAATTTTGATTTATAGTACCAATTCAAAATTTAACTTAAATTTGACAAATCGCGACAAAACTTTCTAATTTTTTAATCCTAGTTTTTGCGATTAGGTACTGCAAGTACATATTTCACAAAAATCGTGCCATTTTTTATTTTGAATAATACCTGTAGCCTTGATCATGTCAATCGTGGTGGAGTCTGCGCCATGCACACCTCTAAAAGGTTCGCTGACAGCCACGTCAGTTTTTTTTTTAAGTAAATCAAAAATTTTCTGACTTCTTATTAAATTTTATTTTCAAATAAAAAATGCCATCAAAATTCTCTTAAGGGTAGGGAAGGTTCTAGTCGAGCAATTTCAAGAAATTAATGTTTCTTTTTTTGCATATTTTAAACCCTTATAGTATCTAGAATAAGCCTCTGAACCGATTTGACAAACTTCGGAAAATTGTAGAAGTTACAGCCGATTTAGTGCGAACGCGTACCGGCCGAAAATCGTGCCTACGTTCAGGCTAAATCCAGATGCACGCGCGCCGTATTGTTTGCTCAGCAGGTACCAAAATTCTTATACATATATGATCTGTTTCCTTGAATATAACAGTTAAAATCAGTTTCACAAGGAAGAGGAAGGATTACTCTATTGTCCAGGAGTAGCTGTAAGTAACAAAAATTATATTTGTCCCCTTCTTTTCTTTGTCAAATTTTAAACGCGTTTTTTTTTCAAAACCATGTTTTTAGACATTTTCAACAACAAATATTAATATTTACTATTATTTTAAGCACTATAAACAACAAAAAATAACTACATTTTTCTAAAAATGATCCATGGCCCCGCAAATTTATTCTACTTTGCAAATAACTGATTTTTGTGTTTTAGATAAAAGTCTTCTAACTTCTGAAATAATTGAGACATCAATTTGACATTCGTATATTATATAATATGAAATCTTTGGCCCAAAATCGAAAACTTAAATATAAAATCAGTGAGATTCATTTTACCTACGGCTGGAAAGCCGTTGGAAAGAGCACAATTATACATATATTTTTATATTTTTTCGAATTCATTTAACAATTTGACAGACCATCAGGATCATAGTTTTAGACATATTTTGATGCCAGGTGATTACTCTTAAACGACACGTTTTTTATTACCAAATGCTTAAATTTAATTTTCGCCCGCAGTAGGCGAGTCCGAATCGCACCAGTTTTTTTCAGTTTGGTACGGAACACATTATAAATATCTATACTTTGCAATTCCGTTAATTTCTGAATATCGGGCCATATGCTTCATAAAAGATCAAATCATTTCAACTTGTTTCCGTTCGTTTCATTTCGGTCCAATTCGACTAATTGCTATAAAGTTGTTTGAATTTTTAACTTTAACAATCATTTCTAAGCGAAACGAAATGAATCTGAATTAATGCATTGTGTTTCAAGCTTTGCACATTAAACGCTGGATTTTACAACTCAATTAAATTTCAGTTTTTTTTTATACGATGTGGCCAAATCCTAGGTGACAACCCTTTGATGCGTAAGCATGGTTTTGGCCGGAAGGGAATTAGGGTAATAATATAAATTAAATAATAAATTATTTTATTAGCCATAAGGCATATATTTGAATTCCCATAAAATCTGATAGTATAAGAGCTGGCAACATCGTCAAAACAAGAATTCCAGGTAGGCTGGTTTTGTGATATCCGCTCCCTTTCCCTATCACGGTAGGCATGGGGACAGTCTGGCTAGTGGGAGAGGTTGCGTTTACCTGCGAGCGTAACATTAATGCAGGTAAAAATAGTCATTTTAAAATCATTTTAGGTACATTATTTTTTTTTTAATTGGGTTTTATTAATTTGCAGCAACACAAATTTATTATTGCCAGACACTTTTGTTGTTGATAACGCTGTGCCAGACACTATTTTGTAGTTAAAAAAAATTATTTTCAAAGAATTTCAGTATGGCTGAAATTTTAATATGATGTTAGTCAGCTATCAAATGATGTAAAATTAATTTGCCAGACAATAATTCGGTTGTTTAATAGGAGCCAGACCGTTTAAGTCTTGCAAGTATTGTGATAATATGCAGGTAGTAAAAGAGAGATAGTTGCAAACAAGACAGCCGAAAAATATGCAGTATGACATTAAAATTAATTTATTTTGCATTACAAATTTATTACAATAGAATTTAATTAGAGAATTAGAATCAGAATAGATTTAGATGAGAAGCATAAAACAAATTACTTGAAATACAAAAAATTAATTTCTTTTTTATAAAAAAATAAATAATAAAATTTATAAATACGTTGACAATCACAGGCAAATTATTATTTTATAATTGCGTCACAAAAATCTCATCTTCATCTTCTTCTTCAGAGTCATCGTCATCGTAGCTGCTTTCATCATTATCATTATTGTCATAATTGTCTTCTAATAAATTGCCATTTTCTAGCATTTGACTATCTATAATGAAAAATATTAATTATAAAATTTAAGTCAGTAGTTCCATTTGTTGTTTTTTTTTAATCAATATTTACCTCGAACAATAATATCAGCAACTAATGATGGTAATTGATCTCCATTAAACCATACGAAATCATATTTATCCTCGTTGATTGTCCAGCCACAAGCAAGTGGTGACAAAGATGTAGGAGATTTCAAGTGAGCATTTCTCCAAAATTTTGTCACGTAACGAACTCGTAATAAGTGCTGTCGTAATTCAGCTTTACACGGCGGTAAATTTGATGAGTCGAAATTTCTAAATTTTTTTTCAAAACTGTCGTCGAAATTTTTAGATCGATAAGTATTACAAAATAAATAATCTCTAACATCATTAACGTTAGTAATATGACGGACCCCATACATATTACAAACAAATTTCTCTAAGGTGACAAATGTACGCTCAAGTATTTCTTCGTCATCGGTAACAATATTTTGAAATGCTAACTGATAATCTTCTGATTATTCCAGTAATTTGAAAGGCCTAAGTTTGCCTTTTCGGAAAAAAGCCGGTGTGTAATCACATCCTGTGATTGCGTGAAAGCCCGGTAAAGCTTTAGATAGAGAACTACCCAGATTACTGTACATTTCATTGATGTTGATATATCGCACATAATTCCCTACGCCCATGTTTATCCAAAGTTTTAAAGCATTATTTAAATGGTCCATGTTACCGAGAAGAATAATTAGAATGTCAGAGTCCGAGCATCTTACAACAACTTCAGCGTCAAAATCAATTTGGCAAGTATTATATATAATTCTAGAATCTGCTTCTTCGTGTTCTTCACATGATAATGAATCTTCTTTTGTTCTAATTACTTTATATTTTCAACGCGATAAGAGTAACACTCGTTGAAACTTAAGTAAACTGTTTTATGCCCAATAAAAGGTGCCATTTCGTCATTCGACCAATGGTTAATAAAAAATTTAACTATTGATTCTTTAAACGGAATATTTTTGAGTTCAGCAGTAAAATTATGCGGTCGAATTTGATTGGGCCCAATTGAAACATGGCTGGTGGATTCATCCCGACGTGTACGCTCACAATCTTTAATTGAAGGTCGTGAAGAATTCGTTCTAGATAAAATACGATATTTAGCCATTAAGGCTGTAAAACTACTATAGCATTGTCTATGGTACCCATCAGAAGTATTGACATTGTCCGGCAACACAACATTATTATGTTTTAATTGAAACTTCACACGTGAATTTAAAACTACCTTACACTTTTCTAATTTTTCTTGAACAAATTTTATTATTTTCCCATTCTTGTCTTTACAAAAAACACATTTCATTTCATCACTAGCCATTGCAATAATATTTTATTTTTAACACTGAAAATCACAACAAACCAGGGATTTAAAATAATCATTATTTTGGTATTTTGACATAAAAAAATCGCAAGCTTGTTTTATTGAAAGTTGAAATGGTCAGTATTCTCTTTTACCACCTGCATATTATCACAATACTTGCAAGACTTAAACGGTCTGGCTCCTATTAAACAACCGAATTATTGTCTGGCAAATTAATTTTACATCATTTGATAGCTGACTAACATCATATTAAAATTTCAGCCATACTGAAATTCTTTGAAAATAATTTTTTTTAACTACAAAATAGTGTCTGGCCCAGCGTTATCAACAACAAAAGTGTCTGGCAATAATAAATTTGTGTTGCTGCAAATTAATAAAACCCAATTAAAAAAAAATAATGTACCTAAAATGATTTTAAAATTACTATTTTTACCTGCATTAATGTTACGCTCGCAGGTAAACGCAACCTCTCCCACTAGCCAGACTGTCCCCATGCCTACCGTGATAGGGAAAGGGAGCGGATATCACAAAACCAGCCTACCTGGAATTCTTGTTTTGACGATGTTGCTAGCTCTCGTACTATGAAGCTGTTTGTTCAAAGGGTTGATCTAGTCATAAATCACATCGCACAAATTGGAGCTGAAATTCACTTTGGATACAAACAGCCTTCCCCGTTTCGAACTATGATATAAATATAGCGGAAGGACTACACGATAAATAAATAAATAATAAATTTGTTATGAGATAGCGAAAGGAGTTTATAGAAAAGCTGCCTACACAAGTACATATTCTTTAATTGTTTTGCTCTTACAGTTTACCTCGCTCCTTTAAAATAAATTGTTATAGCATTGCCATAAAAAAGGGACACTTAACCTTGTTTAGTCCAGGTACCCCCTTGCTACTCGAGTTATTGTCACGGACCCTTCTCAGATTTATGTTTCTAACACAGCATTAATGTAATCTATTACAGCGTTTATACAAGTGTGATCAGTTACTTATATTGAAATGCAGTTACCAAAAAAAAAAACTACAGTCGCAGCGAAAAGAAGGTTCGAGTAACAAATTCTAGGAACAAACAGTATCTAAAGTTTAACGGATTGCACACATAATATATTAAAAAGTTATTTTGTTTTGAGAAGCACTGTTATCTTTCAGTTCAGATAAAATAGGTGGCTGTTGTAGGCAGTCAATGTGCCTTTAAAGTAGGTTTATTTCATTGACAATTTGTTTGTGGTACCTCAGCTACATAACAGTAGAGATTGTTTACGTAAGGTATTTTGTATTTATTTAGCTATATTTTTCTTATTAAAACTTATTATTTTAAATTTTTTTTGAAAGCATAGTATAGCGCAGAGCTAATAATATGAAATGGCCCGAAAAAGGGGAAATTCCCTTTAATTTCAGACTACGCACTTTCTGAATGCGTAGTACCTAGAAACAAAGTTTGCAGACATGCGCATTAAAACACCTTAGATCACAATCCGATTAAGACTCTATGCGCCGTTTCTGAAGTTTCGCTGGGTTCTCGTACTTCACAACTTTTTCAATCACTTAAAAATAACTAAAATAGTCATTATTTTCCTTTTTAAAAAAATCTCTTACCTATATCACAGTATGCTATAAAAGCATAACCTAGTACATTGTGGAACTAGGTAGCAAAGTAGGTCATTCCAACCCGTGTGTGATATTACCTTCAGTTTTGTAATAATCAGCTAATCCAGAGAATGATTTTGTAACCAAATCTGTTGTTTTCGAACACCTCCCTCGTGACAGATTTTTTTTTCTCAGACATGTCTAAAAGTTGGTGATTTTTAACTGCCACCGCGGTGACTTCTGGTGACTTTTAATGCAGTGATGTCAAATCAAGGACTTTGTCAACAAACCTGGTGTTTTCGAATATCTTCCTAGTTACTGATTTTTTTTCGTGATTTTAAACCTCTTCTGATGACACCAAATGTTCTCCGACTTTTTAACGTAAATATTTGGTATTTCTCATTATTTTTGAAAATTTTTGTACATATTTGCTGGGTTACCACTAAATTCAGTTACACCCGGTGTTGCACCACACATTCAAGTGGACCCATTTAATGCTTTTGTTGCTAAGCTAAACGCATCTGTAAGACAACTCGAACAATTTCCTGTGAAAGTTCGTGACTTTCCAGCGGGACCCTGAAACTTTTAACGATGCTCATTTCCTGTTTAGAACTTTATCATTTTTAATCGTTCTCTGTTTCTCCACCCTTTTCTTTTACAAATTGAAAGGAAGAAATTACACGACGCTGAGATCAGCTGTGGATCAAATCAAAGTGCACTTAAGTTCTTAATGAGCACTAATTAAAGGTAAATACGATTGTGATTCAGGTAATTACAGCCTTTTATTGAGTAGTAGTATTTACATTTTTGTTACTTAGAAATTTCTTGCATTATATTGGAAGCAATTTTGAAAAAAATGTATTATTTTGTATCTGGTGTTTTTTTTTCAAAAAAGGTGTCCTAGTGACATGCTTCATCGACGACTTAACAACACTGAATGATCCATTCAGTCTTCGGCAACTGCCCACCTTGACTTGGGTAGTTGTACGTTAGCGGCATAGCATTTTTCGCCACCCCCTGCGATTCAGTTCTCGGCACATGCAAATATCTCGGCACAACAAACATTGGGTGGAAGAATAACTCATAATTTTTGGTGGATAAAGTAACCTGTCTTCTTAGTCCATCCGCCGTATTATGTTCTTAATGACATCACTGAGCTGATAATATTTCACTTATCAAACCGTTTCATTTGATACACATGTCAAGGGGGCCATCTTAGAGCGTACGCCATATTGGATTTAGAATTATGTCACGAACCTTATCGTATTCCACTCATCAAAAAATTTTTTAATTGGATACCCTTGTGCAGGGGTTGTGCAGAAAAAGGTAAGCCACCATCATGGGACGTCCGCGATGAACGATATTAGGTATAATATGTTATATTCTCATCATAACTATAGCTGTGTGATCAAAATTTATGCTCAATTGCATAACGGGATGTGGGTTAAATTTCTATCACTAGATTTTGCCCAACTAAAAATTTCAAAATATATTCAAAAATTCAACCAGCCTTAAATATATGTAGTATCACAGTCAATTCAAATCTAATAAAAAATTCAAAATAATAAAAAAGAGTAATAATTCCAAATGTATAAAAAAATAAATTTCTATAATTCAAAAATAAAGCAATTGAAAATAATTCAATATTTTACACACTGAACGCCGTTGGTACTTCATAAAAAAACGGAATTAGTCTTCCAGAAATTAATCTTCTGAATGTAAACGAAATCATTCTTTTGTTGGGGATATGGACTAAGGCCTCTGTGACGGATTTCAAATTAAACTTTGAAATGGGAAATTCAAAATTAAACTTTTAAAACGGATAAGAATTAATCTTCTGTTAGTGTTATGGGATACAGAATTAAACTTCTCTAACTAATGTAGGAGTTTTACAAGTTAAGCTTAGAAATTGGGATCAGATTAATCTCTGAACGAGGAATGGATGCCATATTAATAATTTTTACGGCTTGTTTAGTTCGCTTGCCCATTAGTACTATTCGCTTCTTCATCTGAGATTCTTAATGCCATTCATAAGAGAAAATGTAAGAAACGTTTTGAGTGCAAGGAAGGAGCGACAAGAATATTGGTAATTCTGTTTGTATACAATTTTGCACTTTCCATGCCTTGTTGAATAAGTATCTGCAACTTAAAATTGTTTCGTTTTGATTTCTAGTGGAATTGTTTACTTTAGATTGGGAGGTAAATATGGTCGTGGAGATATGCGATTTGGGACAGGAGTAAGTTCAAAAAAGGATTAGGAAGGGTATTTGTATTAATTTATATCAATAATTTACATTTTTATAACACTGGTTATTTTGATCGCGGCTGAAGTGCATGAACTCAATATCCTCCGGCCTCCAAAAAATTTAAAAAAAGGAAAACTTTTAAATAAACTGCGTATTTTTCCCTGTTTTCTTCTCATCTTTACTAGGGTTTTTCCCGTTAGGTCCCACCTGAAAAATGGTTTAGCCTTCCGAATACTGTCGATACTTTATTTGCCTCAAAAGGTATGTGCTTCGGTCATATTGGCAATGAATGAAGTGGTGTCGGACAACCACGTATTTCAATCGTTGTTCAGTAGTTTTTTTTCTTTTTTGCTGGTTGCTAGAGGAGCTATTGGCTTTGTTATGGGCGGTGATGCCTCGGAACTTAAGAAGTCGAGGAATACAAAATTGAATATTTCCAATAGCTCATCCGTGGTTCAATAAAATAAAAAACATAAAAGAGAACAACGAAAACTAAAATATCAAAAAGACTTAGGGCGCACTTGAAGTAATTTTTGGCGCGATTTCGTCCTGTTTATATAAAGGAAGTTGAAGAGGGTTTCAGTTTATTGCTTTTTCCTCCCTTTTATTATTATAATTCTAATGTAGTCGTTGTGAGGGGGACAATTTTAGAGATTGGACGAATTAAAATATTTTTGGCGTTGGTATTGCGTCTACTCGATTTAAATTAATATGAGGTTTAATTATTCGTCCTAATGGCCATTGTCTATGTGAATTTGAGAAATTGAGAAATGACTTTTCTCTTGACTCACTTTTAAGAGCCGGATCGTTGTGCCGGTTCAGATCTGAGTTAGCCATCTCTGGGGAGAGTGACCGAAATGTTGCCATCCTTTAAGAGGATGCTGGTGGGGATTTAGTGAAGTAGGTTCAATATAATGGGCCATTCCACACGAGTCTTCTTGCAGCTGTTGTCGAACCGGTTTTCTGGGGAAAAGGTAACAGAAGCAAAGAGGTATTTCTACAAATGTGCTGCACTTTGGAGAGAAATGTGCATCAAAATCCAGGCCTATTTCCTAAATTTTTAGCGGAACGCATGATTTCATTCTTGTTTCGGCTGTTGAATGATCGCGACGAAGAATAAAATTTCGATAATTTTGAATCATAATCCAAGTCGATAAAATTGTTGCATGTTGCTTAAAATATTAGAGTAATGATAATCTGGTAATGGCCAATTATGCAGAAAATTTGTATAATCTGTTGCACCTAATTTAAGTCCTTTTGTGAGTTTTCTCATCGGTTTTTAGCCCTTCGCCATTCTTTTATCCAACAGGTTCGCTTTTTTCGGTGATATTCATCCTGGTGTCTGTACTACAAATAAACAACAGATAGCCGTAGCAGTTAGGGAAATAATCGTGGCGTTATAATTAGGGCAAATTCCTCTAAAAAATTTCATTTTTTCATTATCGATTTAAATTCAATTTTAAAAATTATAATGTATATCATATCTTTAATTCTCATACTAATTTTGAATTTTCCTGAAATCATTTTGTAAATGGATGAAATGCCAGTTATCAAACGTTCACGGCCAGCACTCAAATTAAAATTAAAAGCAATGCACACACTCATGCATAGCCCCTTATTCGCATGTAAATTTGACACCTGCAGCAAGAATACCGATATGGAATTGTTTAAAACACGCTGACTGTTGCCGAACTGGTTTGACAACAGCTGCAAGAATACTCATGTGGAATTGATCAATGAGGTTATGTCGATGCTGTTGCATCAATTAACAGGGGGGAAAGAGGTCTGACGTTTAAACATGCCTCTATTTGGACTAAAATTGTGTATAATTCTTCGTACGTAAGTTTTGCATAGGTAGCGTCAGGAGTGTGGCGCTACAGGCAGGTTAAAATGCCAAAGAATACCTTGGCCAGCAATTTTACTAGCTAAATTGGCTTCAATTATTTTAATTGTATTTTCCAAATTAGTTTGCAAAAGTCGATCAGCTACAACAAAATTTGTGCCTCTACACAATCGTCTTCCTACAAATCGTTTTAGGGCGGAGAGCTGGAGTGAACAGGTCGGAAACTCATTCAGTGTAGATAGCCTAAGTGGTTAAACAGACAAATATAAGCTGTTATTTTAGCTCCTCTAAATGTTGAGGTTTTCATGTCAATTGGGATTGCGTAATCAACCCCAGTGCGTTGAAAGTGTAAAGAGATTTTAGCTGAGGGGAGAGAACTCATCAGTTGCTACCTTGCATTGAATCGAAAACAATCAACACATCTGTTTATGCGATGTGTAATGGTATTACGGGCGCTTAATAACCAATATTTCTTTCTTATAGTGCTCAATATTACTTGGGTGCTTCCACGTCGTGCGTAATGGTGAATGTAGTCTATAAGTAAATTAGTAGTGTGATGGGAGAATTACACTAGTTTACATATTTGGGCCTCACCTCGAGATCTGGTTTCTCATACAATTTTTTTAAGGTATTTTGGGGCGTAGATTACAAAAATGACAAGAATTTTTTTTCTTCTTAAAAATCGTTTACGATATATTCTCAAAAAAACTCGTTGTTTGGTACTTTTCTCAGTTATTTATCCAAATTTTTTTTAAATTAAACGGAGAAATTGAAATTAGTGACTTTTAAAAATGGAAAAATCAGTTTTCTTGGACTTTGATCGCCTGTAACTTCATCAAATCTCATCTGATCTGCGTAGCCAGGTGTTTTTTGTTGGAAAGGGGACAAAATTACCTTTCAAAGGATATGCAATATATGCAGATCGGATAAAAATTGATGGATAGATGGGTAAATAACTGAGAAAAGTACCAAATAAAGGTTTTTTTTGAGAATATCTCGAAAACGATCCTTAAGAAAAAAAATCTTGCCATTTTTGGAATCTACGCCCCAAAATACATTAAAATCATTCTATGAGAAACCAGATCCAAATCGGTCCACGCGTTACAAAGTTAGGTTCCACCACCTAACCCCACCCCCACTCCACTAACATGTTTTTTCTCCTGGTATCAACCAGGGACCATACTCTACCCAACTGAAAGAGAATTATCCAAATCGGTCCACGCGCTGCAAAGCTAGACTACCCCTCCCCCACCCTAGGTCAACATTTTTTCTTCCTATTAGCAATGAGGGATCATACTCTGTACAACAAAAAAAGAACCATACAAATCGGTCCACGCGTTACAAAGTTAGGTTCCGCCCCCCAACCACCCCCTACCTGCACCCCCAACTCCCACCGCACCAACATTTTGTTCTCTTGGTATCAACCAGGGAACATACTTCACCCAACGGAAAAAAAATTATCCAAATCGGTCCACGGGTTACGAAGTTAGACTACTCCTCCCCCTCCCCACATCCTAGACCAAATTTTTTTCGCCTATTAGCAATGGGGGATCATACTCTGTACAACAACAAAAAAAAGAATCGTCCACGCGTTACAATGTTACGTTTCACTTCAACCCCCCACCCCCATCACACCAAAAAATTTTTGACATGGTCCAATCATCGGTGAACATACTCTACCCAACAAAAAAAGAATTATCAAAATCGTTACGAATTTATGCCCTGTCAGACATATAAAAAAAAAATTTTAAATTAAAAAAAAAATAACACGTCGAACTAAGAACCTCTTTGTTTTTGGTTAAAAAGAGGTGAATTCGTTGTAGGTTGGTAGCATTGTCTTGTTCCTCAGCTTCTGCTCCCAATGATAATGTGTTTCTTGGGGAAATTTCTGTACAAGAATATGGATCAAAATAACATCCCATTTATCTACGAATAACTGTAGAACTAGGAGTTCATTTCTACTTTCCTCTGCTTGTTCGAGGAGTGTTTTAATAGTGGCGGCTGTCTCTATCTTTTTTTGAGGCTAGTTGTGAAGGGTTATTAAACTTGTGATTGACACAATATCGTTTATTATTGTATCTCTTGATGAGGTGTTCCCACGCTTTGTCACAGTTGGTTTCTATGATCTCGAATTGTCGCAAAAGTCTTCCCACTTCGCCGGTTATATTTGTTTAAGGTAGTGTAATTTTTGTACTTCAGTCAGATTATTGTCTGAGTCAATTAGAGCGGAGATTAAATCATGAAAGTATCTCCATAATTTATAATTACCATCAAAAGTTGGTATGGCAATGGGTAGTAATTGAAATTTTTGAATTAACTGTATATGACTAGGTGTACTTCGTGTGAATTCCTCAAGAAGACTGGAAGACTGTACCGAAATATTATTAAGAGAATTAATTGTGACGTTAAAATAACCTTCGGTTCTCTTTGCCGTACAAGTCCTTGTATGATTAATGGCGACCTTGAAATTTGCTCTTTTAAAGGTAATTGGTTCTGTATCAATTTTTTGAGTACAACCATTTTAGAAACTTTAGGCTTATCCGACTCGAAAAAAGGGGAGAGGTGCCGGTTGATAAAAAACCTAATTAAAAACTTCAAACTATATTCAAACATTCGATAAACCTTAAATCTAGTAGTATCACAGTCAATTCAAACATAATATAAACTTCAAAATAATAAAAAAAAGATTAATAATTCCGAATGCATTGATAAATAAATTAAAAATAAAATATTTCAAAATAATTCAGTATTTTACACACCGAGCTTCGTTTGGTATTGCATAAAAAACACGAATTACTCTTCCAAAAATGCAAAATTAATCTTTTGAAAGAAAAAAACAACCTTCTGTGGGGGATACAGAATTAGGCCTCTGTGACGGATTTCAAATTAAAATTTGAAATGCGAAATTCAAAATTAAACTTCTGAGTTGGGTAAGAATTAATCTTCTGTTAGTGATATGGGATAAAAACTTCTGCGAGTTATATAAGTAATATATATAATATATAGTTTTTCAAATTAAACTTTGAAATTGCGGTTAGGTGTAATTAGATTAATCTTTGAACGAGAAATGGATGCCATATTAAAAATTTCTCCGGGTTTTATATTTCCAGGCTTGCGGCTTTCTCCGTTTATGTATAAATTCTTCTGGTAGTACTATTCACCCTTTTTCTTCCTCTGAAATTCTTAATGCCATTCATAATAGAAAATGTAAGTGACGTTTTGAGTGCAAGAAATTGAGTGGCCGAAATATTTAGTAATTCTATTTGTATAAAATTTTGCACTTTCCATGCATTGTTGGATAGGTATTTGCAACATAAATTTGTTTTATTTTGAGTCTTTGTGAAATCGTTTATTTTAGATTGGGATGTAAATTTGAGCGCAGAGAAATGAGAATTTGGACAGGAGAATGCTCAAGGAAGGATGAGGACGTGCATTTGCATCAATTTATTATCAAGAATTTACATTTTTCTTATTCTAATCTTTTTGATTTCAGGTAAGGTGCTGGACTCAACACAAGCAATTAAAGTGGTCTTAAGGTAAGTTGTTATATAGTTTAGCAGCCACAAAACGTTTCGGTAACGTTATTATATAATTGAAGGGATTGGACTAATGTTAGAACCTCTCAAGGTCACATACAAAATGATATATCATTTTTCTTTTAACTGACAACAAAGTTTACCATAAAAGAAGTTGTTATGTTATTCACGATTTTTTTGCGCACATTGAAGAAGAGTTTGGGTATGATTTACACAACAGGCTACATCCTGCAGCTTCTTTTTTAAATGATGCTTCAACGCCATCTGAAGCACCTTTAACATGTGCAGAAGCATGTATTTGTCAGTCTTAACTCCGAAATCTTCTTCTTGATGTATTAAATTTACCCTCTAATATTTATCCTTAAAATTCTGTTTTACGCCATTGCTGAAGTAAACGAGTTTTGATTTAAAGAACAAACATTTTCATACTGTATAAACCGATTCGTTCCATCACGTATAAAGATATTAGACTTTTCTGTGTTTCCTCTGACTTTTGAACATAGTAACATGCTACTGGAAATATCGTCAACTGGTTGTTTCTAAAGTGGAACTAGTTGTTTCTAAAGTGTGATGTATCTTGAACGACATATTTATGATTTTCCGAAAAGTTCGAAACGATAAAGACTTTACCCGTCGTCAAGTTGTTTCTAATACTTTTAAAATATTGCGACTACTTCTTTGCAATAAGTAATTTAGTTCTTGTATAAAATTATCCAAACAAGAACTAGAGACGGTAAAGTGAATCTACAAGTGTACAAGTAAATTATGCAATTATAAATAGCTTTTTTTCATGTTATTTGCTGTAGTTCACCCCGTAAAGCTTTAAGATTCTTTTGCGAATCCCAACTGCAATGAAATTCTTTGGAAGTTTTTTTTCACACTTCTTGTATCTCGAAAAAGAAGTCAAAAAACTGTTAAAACGAAATGAAGATTTTTGCTGTCCCTTTTTTTCGCAAGCGCTACAAATTTTAGCATTATTTGGAAGGTCTTTCGTAAACTTCAGTTGGAAACCTCATAATACTAGTACTACTGGTTGGAAACCCCATAAGAATTGCAAAATCTATTGGAACGATGAGTCCTTTTAGTGGACATAGCCAAAAATTGGTGACAAATAGTTATAACATGTAATGAGGACTGGTTACAGTCTCCTAAGAACAACTATTAAAGTAGTCCTGAAAAGGACTGACAAAGGAAATAAATGAAATAATAATGAATTAGTATTGAAAAAGATTGATGAAATTTTGAGACTAAATATATTCTGAACATTGGCAAAGATATGAGTGACAGGAAAGATGCCTTATATTATTGATTTTAAGCTTAAAATTTAAATTTTAAACCATCACCCCAGTTCCTTTAACTCCTTGAGGGCCATAGGGCATATATGGCTCTTTTCTCAGCTTGTGACCTATAAGTTGCCACTTTCGTCTTCGAACACTGATGCCTACCTCATTTTAGCCTGTAGCTCTTCACTGCTAATGACCCCGGCCAATTAATTTAAAGGATGCACCGGAAACACGGGTTGATAAAGACTTGTAGCTTAGATGTTATTTGACAGTTCACTTTCCATGTTAATCAGCTTCAACTCGGCCGTCTACTATAAGTATGCTTCCGAGATATCAAAATTTATCCACTTGTTCTATTTGCTGCTCGTCAATATAAATTTTATCGTGTCTCCTGTAGTGCAAGGTTATAAGTTTTGTTTTAGTAACATTGATCTTCTCTACTCAGGGCTTCAAACATTAGAGCTACGAAAAAAATTCAAAACATCACTTGTTTATACTCGAAAAACAAAATTATTAAAATTTCTTTACACGACCGGTGCTGCTGTTGAGGAAGATCCAAAGGAATTCAGCTTTTCTTAATTAGAAACGCCGGTAGTGTAAAGAGATTTTAATATTTCTTCGTTTATTGCTGGCGTTTTAATATGTGTTCTTTGAATTTGTACCTTCAACTATTACCATCCTCCTTAAGGATATTGATGTATCTGACCGGGTTTAACGACATGGAACAAAAACTCAAGATTGTATGAAAAGTTTTAAAAGTGCTTTCCATTACTGAAATAATTTTAACGGACGATGAAAACAGTATTTAAATTAAATATATTGCTTTATTGCCGATGAGTAAAGTGTATATCCTCATAAAAAAGAATAATAATTATGTCATGAGGTCGATGAAAATACGACACAACTGCTCACATTAAAGCCCGAGTCATTACTAACTGCGAACGATCAACCCAATTTTAAGGTAATTAAAAGCACCATGCGGGGAATTGTATGGGAATTAGATTAGATCGGCCCAAATAACCTACTGATTAAAATTGTCCGACTTAACCCTATGAAAAAATATTTTGCATTATTTTGTAAAAGATCTTTCATAAGAGGGTCCTAATAATAAGAAATATTATCCTTTTATTATATTCCTTACCTATTCTAATATATTATGCACTTAAATTTTCAAAATTATCAAAATTTAAAAATAATTGTTACTTTTTACCACAAAAGTAATAATTATATTTGTTTGAAGAAAAAAAAATCATAATCGTACATTACAAATAACATTTAATTAATAATCGATATGATTATACAAATAATAATTATTTATTGACTTTCATGATTTTGATCATATCAATTACCGTCCTCAGTTGTTCTTTAATGACGTTATCAATGTGTTCTTTTGTCAACAAATCAATTTCTATTATAATTTATTTTTTACTTCGTTTTTAGTCGCCCTTTCCTTTCGTCCCCAGTCACTCCATCACCCCTCAATTAACAGATTAACTACGCCTGGAATTACAAAACTGAACTAACATATCTTTAGGGAAAAAAGCTTTTCTGCATTTCAGATTAATTATTCATAAAAGTTTAAATTAAGCATTCCCTAATTTTCCGCTTTTTTCTGTTTTAATTATGCAAATAATTCAATTTGGCGACCTCATGGTTTTGCCACAGCCTACACAGTACATAATTACAAAGTCAACCAAAATCAATTTAAATAGATTCCTACTGCGATACGGTTAATTAGTTCATAATTACTTAATTTCCAGTGACTTCTTGTTTCTCCGGATAACAACAATTCCACCAGATAATATCGTGGAAGATGCACTATCGATTTGTGAACCGTTTACGTCAGTCTGCGTAAAGTATGCTCCAAATATCTTACACAAATATCGTAGACAAAAAAGCTCTCTTTTTCTAGATATTTAAAAAAAGACGTCATTAGTTGAAGATTTGCACTAAAACTTTTGAACGTAAGGTAAAAAATTTGATCGACTCCCAAAAAGACGAAGAATTAAAAAAACAAAACATCCGCAGTGAATAGGTTCGACGATCTTTAATTCACACTGAGGTTAATGAGACTATGAAACAAGCTAAAGAAAACAGAAAAAGTCCACAGGGGCAGCGATTTATTTGGCCTTTTTGTGCAAAAATTTGGCGCTTGATCTTAATCTGATCGCTGAAGTTAAAGAATTGGCCCGCAACTGTACATTAAAGCGGTGCTGTGACAGAATGACTGTAATCAGCGTTGAAGACCGGTGACATTACCGTCTGAGACGATTGAAGTGCGACCAAATTGGCATCAGGGAAACGCGTAATTATCCATCTGCGAACTGCATAATTTTTCCAAATCAGATCAGTGAGTTAAAGTGATATACATACAGGTGAGTTGGCTGATGATTCGAAAGATACCTAGCATGGATATAGATAATGCGAGCCAGGGTGATGAGATCTGTTGAAATCTCTGGCAGCGTTGCTATGTGCTTCTGATATTTGGAGGCTTCTCAGTGGGCTAAAGAGCGCGATCAGTTAAGAGCGATGCGGTGGCGGTATCTAGGAGTAAGCTCAAACTCGACAGCGATGGTAAATCGATCAAAGAGGAGGACCATCTTGTGAGCGGGAGCTTATCAAGTGAGAAACTGATCATTGGACCCCAAACCCCAACGGCGCTTCAAGTTGAACTAACTCTAGCGCTGACGTGCCGAGGTAAAACGGTTCTATTTGTATTCACCATACCACGATCTTGTAAAACTGCATCAGATCCGCTTCACTTATACAAGCGTTCAACTCCAATGTCTTTAACTCATTTGTATGTCGTGCCGCGACCGTACATACACGGGCTGAAACAAAACTGATTGAAGCACCAACCAGGTGCCAGGTGCCAGCACTGTATTACTCGGTCAGTCGGTCTAGAGGTGCCTTAGCTGTATATCCTCTCGCAGTCTATGTACGTCTGTCTGACTGTGTTGATACCTTACTACATCTCGTGTTCAGAAAATTCATCGTTGCACTATTCTTCATCCTTTTGTCTTGTTAAGCATTTTTGCAGAAATACTTTTCCTAAAAGATTTTCGTTCGTTAATTAATCTACGCTAATCAATTCCAGAAGACTTTTTTCAACTTTATTTCGCTCAACTTAAATAGGATCGGTTCAGTGGTTTTTTAGTTTTATCAACTTAAATTTTGAACATTCGGTTATTATTAAATGAACGGTTCCGCTTTTCAGTGTTTTAACCTTCATCGACAGCATCAACGCTGATCTTTTTTTATCAAATTTGTGGGCAGTTATTTTTCGCAGTTAAATAAAATTTGCAGCGTAAAATTTAATGTGAAATTGTGTGAAAATTTTGTGTAATTTTTGTGTTTTCAAGTGTTGATTTTTTGAAGAGTTATCCGTGTGAGAAAAATATTATTTTAACTTAATTATTAGGTTTATAAAATGTTCCGAAATGGTGTTCCAATAGTACTTTACGTTTTTTACTATTTATGAATGTTTTGCATTATAGAAAAGTGGTAAAACGAGATATCTGCTTGTTGCTAAAAGAAGAAGATTTTCCTGTACACCGAATAAATTGTGTTCTGTTCTCAAACTTTTTATGCTCAAAAATAAAAGTGTCAGAGTAATTTATGTTATGACTTAAAAATGTCCAATGCTTTCAATAAATTCAACATTTTAACGAAATAAATAAAGTGGAAAATTTACATTCCTTGACTATAGAACAAATTTGGCAAAGGATTACAAAATCTCATAGTAAAGAGATATAAGAATTTCCAACGGTAAGTCAACGTTCGATAAATTATAACGCTTTTGTCAAGAATAAAAATTTATTATTCAAATAAAAAATAAATCGGATGCAGGAAAAAATGATAAAATCTTTTTAAAATTTATCGCAAGTAGACAATCTTTTTCACTTTATGAAGAAAAAGTCGTTTTCTATGCAAATGCTCTAGGGAACCACGAAAGACTTAAGCGACGAACCTGAAATATTCCAAAGGTGGAATTTACGATCATCGACAAGGCAACGCCTTTATCATTTAATTGTTTTGTTGTTGCTGCTGCTTTTGTAATTATGTAGTCAATATTGTAGGTATTTCTTTAGTAGTAATAATTGTTCGTAGTGTGTGGGATCTATGGGCGCCCTATGATGTGACTTCTATTGTTTTTCCGACCAAAAATTTTATTATATAATTATGGGTAAATTCGTGAAATTATAAGCGCTGGAAGACTATTTCATATTTGACTGCATTCTTTGAATATTTTTTTGTGTAATATTTAAATACTTTGGTTGTTAGCAGAGGAAAATTCCGGTACAATGTTGTTGTTGGAGGAATATATTAAAACGTTTTGCATAAATTTGCTTGAATTAAGACGAGAAAAATTGTATTTTCATCATTTCTACAGCTATGACATCGTTAATGCTATTGGTTGCTGAAAATTATGGGCTGTATTTGGAATTGTATTTCTTGCGTAGTCCTAAATTAAGTGATAGTCTTATATATTTCAAATTATTTAAAAATTTAACATTTCAGTCATTAAAAAAATCACGCTTATACTTCTGTCCCTTGGTACAATTGTCAATTAGTCAAACAAAATCGTCATTGAACGTATATATGTACCACTTTTCTCACCATTTTCATTTTAAAAATTTTCATATTATCATAATCTTTTCTAAAAGGAAACTGAATTCGGTTGCCTTCACTCTGATACCCGTAACCCATTGCCGGGCATGGGATGATAGATGAAAACATTTAAAGCAGATTTCGAACTATTGATCCCCCAAGTTATTTTAGTGTAATCTGCCGCTCTCGGGTGTACTGCCAATATTCCTTACACTAACAACGACTAATTACGTTGCCTACACTTAAAACAATATCATAGATGTTGGTTTTCTTTCTGATACGCTAAAACATCTACTTTTATGTATCCTTTTCTTTTATGACTGTAAGCCAAATCTGTAAGAATTTAATAATCATGACAAGAAGTTATAAATTATAATTCCTCTTGACCAATAATGAAATAAAATACATAAAATACAATAATTTTAATTACCATTTGAAGAAATGACAGGAAAAAATTGTTGTTAGTGAAAAAATTGCCATCCCAAATAATTCTGATACATAAACTTATAATAAATTAATTATAAGTTATTCTCGAAACTTTTTAGATCATCAATTCGAAGTTCATAATTTTTTATGACATAAACTTGTTTGAGAAATGCCTTATTCTTGTGAACGCCGTGGAGTCGACGTAAGTGGTTTACTTGCAACACTTTCGCCAACAGAACTAATGTTATGTGAACATGCACTTACTCTTGTCTTAGCAATGCCTCTTATCTTAGCATTAATCGAACCAGTTTCATTAAATATGTTTTATTAAATCGCGAATTCTTTGCTCAGATGTGTGATTAAATGGAAAACAGCAACTTTATGACAGTTTTTTTACAGAACGCTATTTCTATAATAAATTGTTATGTTATTTGTTCCCCGGTTAATATAGTATGGCTTAAGCTGACATGCGATGTCATCGAAATCTCAATAGGCCTAAAGTTAAGTTTACATTGAAAATCCCAAAGCGACTATTGCAAAACCAATATTATTTAAATTATCTTTATAATAAGTCACAACTAAGGAAATAATTATAGGATTCCTGTAATTAATTTTGCTAGTAAATTGCTTTAAGGCATTGCTTTTAATAGTGGTTAAAATCGAATAGTTGATGATAATGGTAATTAACGTTTTAACTTAAAGAAATAGCGATGACGACGTTATGAAAACAGAATAAAAATTAATTGACTGCGTACGCACATAATAACTCTTTATTTATTCAGTATATCGACAAATACAGCAAAGTACGAAAGTGCTCGGGTTATTTAAATGCATTAGATAAAACGCATGATAAGCAATTTCTATTGCGTTATATTCAGTGAAATTTTAATATTTCAATCTAGCAGAGCAAATACGTTACACTACATTTGCAATGGATGTATGCATTTGATCTGTACCTAAAACGACAGATATTGACCTAAAATTTTATCAGGCAATTTTTACCAAATTTTGTCAACCGTAATATTAGAATATTATCAAATTTTAAAACTTCTTACATCTTAGTAGTCTTTTAAATTTAACCACGGATTACATTTATCCTCAGTTTATAGTTACTTATGTCGTTCTTAAAAGGTACCTAATTTCAAATTGAGAAAATTTTGTACATTACAATGTACATTGTCATGGATGGAGTAAGTGTTAACTTATCAGTCTTCAAAGCCTAAGGTCTCAGGTTCGAATCCTACCGGTAGCGACACATAATTGTTTGCTGGTGACGATAGATCACGTTAAAAAGGCCATGGCTCTGCAGAGAAATGTCAGAGGTTCGGAATTCACTTTTAATTGTAGGTCCACTTGCAATCGTTGTCTCGAATAGGTTAAAGTATTTCTCTCGCCCCATGCCCAACAATGGGTTATATGAACTATATTTTAAATATTGACAAACAAATTAATGTCCTGGCTTTTTATTATTAACTTGGTTGGTTGGTTATTTGGGCTGTTGCTGCTGATGGCAGCAATTCCACTCGGCGGTTAATGAGGCTCATCTATTGAGATCCACTAGTGCTGTCTTCGCTAAGTCGCCCAAGTTATCGAAGGACCTTGCTACTATACAGGAAAGTCGTCGTTTTTGTAGAGTTAGAATTCCCTGTGTAGGTGCGCTATGGATTCAATTTCTTCTTTATCTCTACAGCTTCAACAGAACTCATTCACTAGGCACTCAAAGCTTAGCTTACAATTGGGTAATAGCTAGTGAGGGCACTGAAGAGTGTTTAAAGTTCTTTTGAAGTTAAATTTCGACCATAGACTTTCGAATTGATAAATTGGAGTTCAACGCTTTTAGCGCTGCTTAACTGTCCACGCAAATGGTTATCTCAGTCCGTTACATCTGTTTTGCCTGGACAGTGAGTTCAGCTTTTATTATAGCATATATTGCTGCTTGGAAGACGGTGAATTCATTTCTGAGTCTATAAGACTTTTCTAAGGTATTACAGAAACCAGAGAGAGATTTGCATTTTCCGTAAAGACTCTAACTGCGGTTCTGTAGTTTCATATAATCTGTTGTGTGTTGTAGCCCACTGTGATTGAAGAGGTCTAGTATGACTGCATGTCCAAAGTTAAGAGCTTTTAAGGCTGCCATTTCTTTTTTGATGTGTGGTCTAACCATCGCTATGTACATCCATTGTACAATGTGCGGTTTCATAACCCATTTCTTGCCAAAGAATTCTTTGATTCCTTTCTGCGTCCTCTCTTTCACACCGTTTCCAGTTTAGTTTGAAGTCAAATATTACGTCCACAAACTTGACTTCCGGAGAGATTTTGAGGACACTACCGTCTTGGTGGTTTCCAAATGGGTAGTTTGTATTTTCTTGTAAAAAGTACCATTTCCGTCTTATGGGGATTAACCGTAAGGTCATTGGTTTCTGCCCATCTTCAGATGTGTTTTAAGTCAGAGTTCATAACAGCATTGACCGTTTGTAGGAATTTTCTTTTTGTCAGTAGTACAATGTCGTTCTGCTAACTTTTATCTGCATTCAGTTCGTGAGAAATTTTGTTTTTTCAGCTTTCTCCATAGCGAAAATAGTCGAGTTTTAGATTGTTAAATGTTTCCTCAATATCGAGGAAAGCTGTCAGCGTATATTCCTTATCGTGGATTTATCAATCGTTCTTGTAACCTCATGTAGTGCTTTGTCCACGGATTTACCTTGAGTTTGACCATGTTGTGCGCTTCATATATACTTGATTGATTCAAGGTTTTGCCTGAGATATAAGTCGAATAGCTTCTAGGTTTTTAATATAAACGACGAGAAGTTGATAAGTCTATAATCTTTGGCAGTTGTGTGGATTGGTTTACCTGCTTTGAGAATGAAAGCCACTCGCACCACTCTCCATCATTCCGACATGTATTTAGTGGAAAAGCATGCTTCAAACTCTATTTTAAGCCAAGGGGTAATATTTCCCAAGGTATTTTGAACCTTGGCAGGGATGATTCCGTCCGGCCCTGCAGATTTATAAGGATCGACGGATTTTACCGTCCATGCTGCCTTGTTCTCACTAGTGCAGTTCTTGATTACCGTTTGGTTTTCTATGCAGAGTAGAACTGCCAAATCATCTTGTGGTCGGAACTGGGTGGTGACGAGATGTTCGAGGATTTCTTGACTGTCTTTTGTGCAAGAAAATTGGAGAGATACTATACATTATACAAAATAATGTGGCAAAAAAAATTAAAGTATGTTATTACTCTCTCTCGATAGATATTACATAAAAAAAATTCAGGAATAATTGCTAATTCCCATAAAAAAACAAAAAAGAATAAAGAGAGAAAAAGAATAATATAAAGAAATAATAAATTTTGGATAGAAATTAGCATTAGGCATGTATTAATTGTTTTACATATTAATAAATTGTGCAAAACTTCATGTTTCTCTTTTATCAATATTTCATATTTATTTCGTCCGTCAACGATAATTCCGAAATTTTGACATTTTTTCAAATAGCTGACATATTGGGGAAAAAATTTTAAATATCCTTAAATGAACTGAAGGGACATTAATGAAAATTAAAAATACAGCTTCGTTTTTTGTTTCTAAAACTTACAACAGTAGTAATCATCAAGAAAAAATCACAAAAATGTTTAATATATCCTTATTAAAATTTTTATTTTTATTATTATTATTATGTGTCCAATTAAGTGATCACTCATTAAAATTTTATATTTTAAATAAAAAATATCTTATAATCTAATCAAGTTTTAAATAATAATTAAAAAAATACTATACTAACATATAATAAATATTTTTACGCAAAATAAGCAGTAAAGCCACTTGGGTATTAAAATTCAATTTTGCAATGGAAAAGTAGTAGTCATGTCACCGCACAGTATATTTACACGTCCTTACGTAGCGTTGTCCCATAGGTTTTGCCACATAACCATCGAGAACTGCCTCTCTTCCTTTTTAATTTCTTTTTTTCTGAGGTGTTCCTGGCTCGTTGCGATTCCCATATAAATGCTTCTCATCTCGTCCGCGAGGATGTCGATCGGGATCATACCAGCGATGACACCAGCTGCTTCGTCCGATACCATTCTATAGGAGCACGTAGCTCTTAAAGCACACAGTCTGTAGACTGTTGATAGTTTTCTTCTTGATTCTTGCACAGCTAATGCTTTGCCCATATTTGGAAGGCATACAGAAGCACAGAGCTGTTCTATCTGGTTTAGGACCACCAATATTTGGCAACATATTCCGGATACGATTTAAAATTTAGTCTATTGTCCAGCATTACTCCTAGGTATTTCAGTCATTGTTTAGACCTGATTGTTTGATTGCCCACCTTGGCATTGATGTATTCCACCGTTTTCTGGCATGTTATTAAGACCACCTCCGTCGTTTGTTGTGCTAGTTAAGACCTGCAGACTCCAGCCAGTCCTTAACCTTGGCATTAGTTTCATTTGTTGCCGCCTAAATTTGGTGGGTGTACGCCTACGAAGCCTATTACTTTCTTATCTTGGGGGATCTGTAGTTTGAGAACTTCATCATACATAATGGTCCAAAGAAGCAGACCTGGGACTGATCCTTGTGGTACCCCTGCGGAGATGTAATAGTATTCTGTTCCTGAAGTAACTTGGTATGTTCTTTAAAATGTATGTCGGGGCTTCCATTCTAACGAGGGAATTCTTTATGAATTCTCAGTTGCCTGCGCTAAAGGCTTGACGTCTAGTGTAACCACGGCGCAGTATTTCTTGATTCTCCATCTCCACCATTTACCTTCTATTTAACAGCGATGTACACTATCATTTTGATTGCATCTACGGTGGAGCGCGGTTTTCGAAATCCAATTTGGAATTCTGATAAAGCACTTCTCTCCACAGCTATCGGAGTAACCTGTTGTATATTATTTGCTCCAATATTTTCCCCATTGTGTCGAGGAGGCAAATTGGGTGGTAGGATGAAGGTTTTCCAGGTGGTTTTTCTCCTTTTGGTAGCAGTACCAGGTGTTTCAGCTTCCATTGTTCCCGCCGCTTTGTTGTCTACCATTTTTTTTGTGAGTAATGACTGAAGCTCTTCCGCCATAACTGTCGAGATTTTCCCTATATTAATTTCTTCTACGCCAGCAGGAGCAATCGTTGGACTCTGTAGGAAAAGCGTCGTTATGATTTCTCTGAGCATTACTGGGCATGTAATCTGGAGAGATTATTGTCCTTTTAGTTCCGCCATAACGACTCTGTAGGCCAACATGGGTTATTGTTAGCCTCTTCGGAAAGGCGTTTGAAGTTTCCTCTTTTACTGTTTTACTGTTTACTTGATGGCATTTTTCAAAACATTTCTTTCTTCTTAAAAGGTACTGAGCATCGGGTTGTATTCCGGTCTTCCTCTCGACCTTTGAATTTTGTGAATTTTGTCTGGTTTTCAGGCATTTTGCCCCCTAAGTGTCTGAATCTTTTCGTTCCACCAATAACATGACGAGCCTCTCATTTTGGTTGGCATTGCTGCATTGTATGCTATATCCATCAGTTGAGTCAGTTGCTTCGTTCCGTTTTCTCCGGATCCCAATTACCTTTAAGACGCATTCACTACTTCTCCGAAGGTCTCCATTTTGGGCCTGTTAATTTAGGCCGTTTTTGGCTCCAGTTATATTATTCTGTTATCTCAAACATAATGGCTTCATGGTTGCTTCCCCGACATATTGTATTCCGAAGTAGGGAGCTGCTTACAAATGTCAGGTATATAATCGACCCCCTTCCGGCCTTTCAGAATGTGTTTTTTATCTTCCATCATAAGCTATATCTACATCGAGCACATCAAGCGATTCTAGCGATTCACTCCCTTGCATTCATGACTCTGCTACCACGCCCACGCGTTAAAGTCACCAGCAATGACCACCGGTGATCTAGTGCGAGTATAGGCTGCGAGTTCATCTAGCATCTTTTTCCAACTGGGTGGAGCATAGCAGCTGTAGAAAGGTATGCGGTTTATTTTCGCTCGTACGAAGCCATCCGCTTGTCCCTTTCTATCCTGAAAAGCATGTTTTTACAAACCCATATCGCTGTCTTTTTCGTTTTTTCGCTCGCTGATTGAAACTAAATCGATCCTATATTCTTCCTTTGTTTGTTTTAGCAGATCTTGGGCTACCTCGCAGTGGTTCAAGTAAATCTACATAATCCTCATCATTTGCTTTTATTGGTCAGGGTTGTTCGAAATATCAGGCATTTACTGCTTATTGCCTCACAAATGTCTTCTTTGGTGGTCACTTCATCAAAGTCCTTCCACTCGACAGTTACTCAGTGCTTCTTACTTCAATTTCGTTACCAAGTGCTTAACCAATTGCCTCCTTAAAAGCCTCCGTTTTCTCCCCAGTAGCTTTTAATTGCAGCAAGAGTTTGCCTTTCTAGCTCGTTCTTATCTTTGAGACTATTTGCACTAATTCGCCTAATTTAGGGTCCGCTTTTACCTTGCAAAGTATATCTGCATAAGAGAGTTCACCTTTTGTTTCTATGACGATTGCATCGGACCTGGGTTTCCTATGCTCCGATTTTTTCCGGATAGCTCGTTTACTATTTTTTGCGCGGTGTGTCCTGCTGTTTATTCTTGCCATCTATTCTGAGGACGGGTCGACGTTTTGCTTTCGACATTTCTGCAGTGGGATCCCGTTTCCGATTTTGCTCCGCCCTAAGCCACGGTGGCGTCTGCGAAAACTTGCTACTCCTATCCGCTTTCTTTGCTTGCTCATCTTGCAGTTCAATTGCGGAGAGTTCGTACAGAGCTTTAATACTTTCTATTGCATCCCTCATTGGCTGGTGTAAAGAACGCCTTTTACCGTCTTCCAGCATATCAACCAGTTATTTAACTTGCTCTCCAAGCTGGCAAAGACTGGTTGCTCTCAAATCCGGATGCCAGCTGTGTCCCTTTTTTCTTGTTAAGCCTCATTGTATGTTATAGACGGCGTGACTCCAGGAGACCTCATAGTTTTTCAGTGTTGTTGGTTTTCAGCGCTGATGGTGTTATTTTCTCCTTTAGAATTTGTTTCTAGAGCCAGATAAGAGCTGTGTGTGTGTTGGTGTGTGCGTGCGTGTGTATGTATGAGTATGTGTGTTAAGTTAACGGTTAAAAGTTAAGCTTGTTTCTTCTATAGAAACGCCGATCGTCTTAAGAAATTTTTATATTTCTTACGTTGCTCGAGTTTACAAGCAGTTTGGTTTGATTTTTATTTTGAGAATGCACTCGGGTCATGTGAATATTTGCTGCACATTTTGTGAGTATATATTACTTTGCATAAACTTAGATTAGCAGTTAAAAATGGGCACAATACTTCTAAAGCTGATACTATCTAGTTGATCAACCAAATATCTGTCTTGCTTTTATTAGGAAGAAGTAGAGCTAGAGGATAGATGACCACAGCTATAATAAATCAACTAAAAGTAGTAATCACACACGCTATGTTTAAGGTGTTAAAGAATTTATTAGAAAAATAAGGCGAAGTAATATTATAAACAGGCTTTTTAAATATTTTGTTTCAGACCTATTAAATCTATTTGTAGAGATAGTAATGAAATCCACACTTTAAAAATAGTTATTTTTTTATAAATACCTCCTGTTAAACTACCATACTAGTTTGAACTAATATTAATTGATTACCGAAAATTTATGACGAATTAATTTTAATGGTTTGATTTCTCTTCGTTCTCCTTTGTATATTATTCGTAGATTTGCCACTTTTGATCGCTCTATATTAATTTTTGCCACAATATAAATTTAGGTGTGATATAATATCATGTAGTTTTGAATACATGTTGCCAGGTACAACTTTTAAACGGTGCACAGTGGTGCCAAATTCGAAAAAGCTAGCGAAGATAGGAAGGTGTGCATCGATTTCCGCAAACATTTGTACAGAGCAGTATTGTTGTCGCTGACGAATTTTAAATCAAATTAAAAAAAAAATGACGGTTACAAAGTGATGGGCCTATTTTCCAAAAAAATCATTATAAATGCACGAAATTTAGTATAAGGGTCCGAGGATTACTCTAAAAGAAGTGATATGGTCAAATCTTCGTAGTCCGTACAGAAACCTTATACAGTCATTGAAAGTGACCTCTAATCGACGTGTACACTGATTGTCTAAGTGAGAAAAACCAAGCTCCCAAAGTTGAAATGGAGCAGTATCAATGCATTAACCAATTGCAGAAGAGTACTTCTCCGGATAATATAGGCTGACAACCAAAGCCTGCGTAATCCAGCATATATCTTGCCAATCCTCGCACTTGCGTTTTCACAGCTGAAGAGACTGAATAAAAGAGGTCCCAGTATTGATCCCTGTGGTACGCCACGTGAAATATCCAAAGAACCAGAAATTACGCCAGCGGTCTGCACTATTTGGGAGCGATCTGACAAGAAATATGCTATCATAGAGGCAGCATACGAGCTAAAGTTGAACTACGAGTTTAATTTGCGAATAAGTAAGCTGTGGTTAACGTAAAGCCTTAGAAAAATCCAGTAATGTTAAAGCTGTGAAGTAATCATTGTCCAAGGCTTTTCTTATGTCAGTGGATACCCTGAAGACAGCCGTCTCACAACTATGAATAGATCTGAAACCAGATTGCCAACAAGATAGCAATACAATCCCGTCCACATAAGCCAGTATTTGTTTGAACATAATCTTTTCAAGTACCTAAGCAATAAGTTGTCAGGTCCAGTTCCTGTGGATTTAATTGAGCTCACCACAGATAGTAATTCATCTAGATTTACATTTCGAAAATAAAACGTGTCTAACAACACGGCTGATACCCACTAAGGACTGTACTAGTGTACTGTCCTTGATCTTAGCATCATTAAAATCAAATCCAACCCCCTATCTACATATTTAATTTAATTTAATTTTAATTAACTTTTTAATGATTAAACAAACAAAAATACCTTCACCGAAAGAATTCAGTTTCAGGAATTAAAAGTCATTAATTTGACTTAAGAAACTTTCCACATTATCCATAAACTTTGTTTTTTCGATTTCCGAGCGCTTGATTTTACGCAGTTGTAAGCTGACTTTGAACTTTGAAGTATTATCATAACTTAAGAACGACTAAACGTTCCCAAACGTCAAAATTAACTAACCAAACTCTAATTTATTAACCTCAAAGTCAAAATCAGCAAAAGCATAACTTTATTTTTCGACTTTTCGCAAGCTTTTTGGAATTTTGGGACCACTGTGCGGCGATGCCGGGGCAGCAAACTTAAAGAACAATTAGGCCTTCAATTTGTCCATGAATTGTCAAAAGCGCACGGAAAATGTTCCATCCATATTGTTACCCTGACAGCAACTTCATCCTTGATTTTGTGCCCGGAATAATGTTATTCTCTCTATAGTAACTTTTTTCGCTCAGCACAAATAATTCTACTTCTAGTAATTAAAAATTTTCCAGTATATTTATAGAATGTAAGCTTCCTGGATCCTTGAGGCTTACTGCTTAACAGAGACCATTTTCGAATTTTGGGCTTCCTTTGATATAAATTAAATTCCTGAATCTTCTGACCAGGACGCAAGTGCGTTTTGTATAATCTGATAAAGTCTTAAGGGGCTACATTCGCCTTGAGACATGAAGAAGTAGTCGATGAATTTTCTTGGGAACTATTAATAATAAATAAAATTTTTTTAGAGATATTTAAAACCGTAAGAGATATCCCGCCGGAAATGAAGAGTGTATTTCGCCGTTTTCACCGTTTTTAAAAACACTGTTTTGAGAAAAAACGCGTTTACAATCTGAGATAAAATGCTACTGCAATGCAAACTGAGTTGAAGCACGTGATATAAAACTTTATAACTTTCTTATACTGTAAGTATAGGTAAGAAAAAAAATTTTGTGGAGCTAGGTAGGTGGATGTAACACCTCAAATTATTATTTACGAACATTTCTTTCACTCGTGAAATAGTTATGCGCGTGTATTTTTTTTTCATTCCGTGTAAAGAATAGAAGGAACAGAGTAGGTGCCGCAATAAACAGAGTAGAAATAATATGTAAATATATAGGAATATTTAGTTTTTTATATTAGTTAAAAAGAACGCAAAAGACATAAGGCATTTCACGGGAAGCGGACAGCGAAACAAATGTCAGGCTCTAGATTTTGTTCATATTTGGTTTAATTGTACTTCTATATGTCCTGAATGAATGTACATTTTTATTTTTTTTTCTATGAAGCCTAGTCGTCCTTTTATAAGCCTTTAAAGAATTTACAAAACGGAACGGAACGGGTTTTTTGGTAGAAAAAAAGTAAATAGTGTTATTTTACAGACAAATAAATGTTTTTCTTGGCAGTTATTACAGAGTTGAAAAAAAAAATTTTTCGTACATAAAACCGCAAGTAAACATTTTAAATTGGATTTTACTTAACTTCGGTATTTTTAAAAAATTTCATTTTTATCTCAAAATGTACCTTATAGTTCATAAATAATATGTGTAACATTTTAGAATGGGATCTGTATTCGCTTTGGAGGTAGAGAATTTAAACTTAAATTTTTTCATGTTTCCATACAAAACAATCGCATTGGCGAACGGCGCATACGCCCTGCACTGTGTGCGAATGCAGATGCCATTACGAAACTGAACAGGCATTTACTATACATTTTAAGTTATTTTTTGAGCTATTTAAAAAAAATTTAAATGGTCGAAGTTTGTCAAAATTTAATTTTAAATATTAATTTTGGATTTTTTACATGAAACAAAAATCCAATTTCGAATTCGATTCCACGACTGTGAAGACCATGCAATTTCCTATTTTATATATAAGTTTTTTAATATGAATTACCTTTGAAATAGGTCATACATAACTTTTTCCAAATTGTTGGATGTCCGCTTCGCATGAAAGGCCCCATAATGCAATTGGGAATAGAATATTCCGAACGAATACAGAAACCCGGGTAAATCTTGCTACAGTTGTCAGATTCACGTGAGAAATAGAGGTTATGAATGGGTGTGCATTGCTTTTTACATTTTTTTTCTCCCACTTAACATGAGTTTTGAGATAATAGCTTTAGTTGCCATAGTTTCCTTGTGAAGTGCTTTTATAAGTCTAAAGTTTTCCTACCTATGGATATGTTTGCGATGATGCCACGCCTCCCCACTATTTCGCGAAAGTGGAAGATTTACTTTCACAATTTTATACACACTCATAATATTTTTCTCTTTGAGTATTTCGTTTTTGGGGTCTACACCTAGGGGATTTTGTCCATCTGGGGATTTGTCCACTTTGGCGATTTTTCTTCTGGATTTTGTACCTCTCCTCAAGTATCTGCGTAAGATAAAAAAAAATACCAACTTTATAGAAAATTCACTTCCAGAGCAACAACACCACAAAACAGGTTTGGTAAAAAAAGATTCAAAATGCATGCAGAATTACGTTTAAAATAAAAAATATATATCATCTATAACAAAATGAAAACAACATTTTTTTGTGCCTAAATATTATAATATGATTAGCAAAACACATAACTAAAATTTGCATATTTGCAATTTTGTGACTTTAAAGACTTTCATTAATTTGTTACTATTTTTAAAGTGCAAACTTCTTACCTGTTCTATTTAGTCAATTTATTCTGATGTTACATTTTTAAGTAATTATTCATTCATGATTGATGCAAATTTTTTAAAAAAGAAGATATAAAATTGCTGTTTTGAAGAAACGCGTAGGCGAAATTTTACGATGAGGTTTTATAAGCTTGAAATTAACAAAGCAAATCTCAAGGAAATTTATATAACGTTAAATCAATTTGGAATGAATTGATTCCGGGCTTTAAATCGACTATTTTGCTAATGTGTTTTCAAAAAACTTTTAATATTTTTTCTTTTACTGGCAATAAAAATCTCTATTTTGAACCCTCTTTAAAGCTTTGTCTTTAAACGAAGAGAAATAAGCCGCTGGTTGTTCTAAGAATTAAATATGCTACTTTGCGCTTAGTAGCCTTTGTAGATTTTGTTTTGGGTTTAATAGATACGTGACTACTTCAGAGTTTCAGACAAGTCTGTACGGCGGCGGCGTTGCTGATAGGTCCCTCGAAGTGTCGCAGATAAGGCCTGGCTGGTGAATGTATTTTCCGTGTCCAAATTTTCAAGCATGAACTTGAACGATGCTTCAACTGTTCTTAGTTTGGCATCTCTTCTGAAGAAAACTTCAAACCCCATTTTGACGGGTTGCAAGTAATTATTCATTCTACCTATTCTGGCCCATTCCCCGTCTGTAAAATGGATTCCCGAACCAATGTAAATCAGTATTTTATTTATGCAATTTTTCACAATTTAAAACCATTGTTTCACAATCCAAAATAAATTTAAATCTCTTTTTCAAATACATATGTTTTTGAGCATTTCTTTAGATTGTCATTTTCATTGTCTTGCCACCACTATCATCGTCTTCTTCTTCATAATACAACTGTTGGGCACGAAGCATAAGTGTGCTGACCTTGACTATTATAAGGCCACGTCCGCCGTCATCCCCATTATCGCAAGTCCAACGTAAAATTTTAATGTTTGTATGCGTTCATGTCTTGATTTGTTATGTTGGGACTCAATTGCTTTAGCGACTACATATGCCGCTGTCTTATCTGCGCAGTATAATTTAAATGTTAATTAATTAATATTTGTTAGTAATGAATGAGAAATATTGATTAAGACAATTTAAGATAACTGCCATGAGATTTCTTTGCTTATTTAATTTTTCTAGACCACTCGTGGGAATAAATCTGAAAGAATTTATTTATCGATATCAAATTAATGTTAAAATGTTTATAAAAGCATTTCCACTGATCAGGATCTCATTACAGTTTACTTTACACTTTATGAACTGAATATATTAACAATTTAATAAAATTTGTAAGAAGTGCTTTTCGTAGAATATTATTCGGAGTGCCGGCTGTAAAATATCTTATTTAGTTCTTAAAGAATGGACAAGGACCATGTAACATGGCGTAAAACAAATACTAACCATATTAGAAACAAATACATTTGTCAATTTTCCTAGATACACTAAACACTCTAAGGAATCCTGCAAATTGCTGGATCATACAAGCCGTTGGCATTCAGAAGTTAAGATATTTTCTCAGTAATAATTTTTTTAATTTTTGCTGCAGCTCTATTTTTGACAACCAATCGTGTTAACAAGCGGCTTTTTTTAGTAAATTTCACAAATGCTAGATGAGACTTAGTTCCAGCAAATTTAACGGCCAAGGTAAAACATTAACATCATTGGTAAATGAGTAGTTGATAGTGCATTGTCTGGTTGAAATATAACATTAAATAACTATTCTACACTAACTATTTTTGTAATAAACAGCTCTATTGTCTCTTCTAACACAGTCGAACTATTCATCTTTTCTTCGTACGTGAACAGCATTCCTACTCCTAATACTGCCAAACATGCTCACACCATAATGCTGCTAGAATTATAGGACTCTCCGACCGTACGGAGTAAGTAAGCAGCACTACAGAAACACCTTTCTCATGCAATGCCACCATCTAAGCTCTTTCACGTGCTGTTAAATATCTAACATTTGCCATAAAAAAAACATTAATATTCATAATCTTTAACACACACAACAAATGCAGAATTTACAAATTTTCGGAATAACTTTCTGCTACTAGCGAACACTTTCAACAATTGACAACAAATGATGAAAATAATAAAATAAATTATAATAAAATATTAATAAAACCTTTATCTTTAAACTTTCTGTACATAACGCAAAAAGAATTTTCAAATAGCTGCACACTTTTATCTTGTTCACTTGATGCTCGCGGTAGAATTCTATACCTAATTCATGCGGAGGGAGATTGTTTCAGAACTACACCAGCACGGTCGGTCAGTCTAGCTAATGTGGATAGACGTGTGCTTACAATTATTATATGAAGAGGTTATTATCACCAGAAATCCACCAGTATCCATAGAGGAGCTCACTTTTAAGTTGGTTGTATAAAGGATTGTTGATTGCCGATAATTGGATTAGTTTTAATTTTAAGCTTCATGTAAGTAAGGCTTGGGCGCTCCGTTGCACACTTATGTATTTATGTATTTATTTGTAGGTATATATTTGCATATAAAGACATTTTTCTTATATATTATTTGTTACTTTCAAACTCAACCTAATGCGATAAACAAAGCTTAAAAAAGAAGAGGATGGGCCTATGAAGAAATCAAAACCGCACGAAACACCGGGTAAATCGCTATACCCTGTTCACCGATACTAGTTAATATTCTCACTATGTCTCACTTGCTCAGTTGCTCAATATGTGTATGTAATTTTTGTGTGGTTCCAAATGAACTGAGACGGTTTCGCTCAGTTATCTCACTTGTCTCAGGTCGCGCGAAAGCACCTGTATTCAAGGTTTTCTTATAATGAGCAATATACATATTAAGAATGAATTTTTAGTTAAAGAGGTTTCCAAGCACACTGCCAACTACATTGTTTGGTGGGGTAGGAACTCATGCTACTCACTGATACAGATAACACTATCATATTATAGAGATTCGAAACGCACTTATCTAACATTAACAATATTTTAGGTGCGAAATTTAAAATTTTCAGGATTATTAAACAAATTAATGATGATGCGAAAAAATTTCTACGTGAGCTTGCTCAGTTTTATTTTAGCGCGTCGGGTCTTGTCTTAAATGTATGGGAATCGGAAATAAATAAATCGATTCGAACTGAATCGGTCCCGCGAAAAATCGATTCAAAAATCGCCAGATCGAAGGCTAATAGATCGATCCGTCGAGATTGAATCGAAGATCGCCCATCCCTATAGTCGACCGAGAGTGATCAGCACTCAGTGGTGGGTGGTAGGTGGTTTTGCACGCGAAGTTCTCCGATGCAATACGAATTCGAGTATGTAGCCAGATTAATTCAGTGTTGCCGCCGACCTTAATTATTTTGTATCCAAATTTTCGAAAAAATGTATCAACTTCTACTTTTATGATATAACTTGCAAAATTACAAGACAAGGTTAAGAATTTATTTATTAACTTTTACCCATTATTACATTATTGTAGGAGTATTAACAACTTTTTTTAAATTCACTCATGCACAATGCTCGATAGCAAGCAAATATACCAACTCTTCTTGAATTTTCCTACTGTAGGTAACATAATTGGTATCTGCTAAACTGTCCTTCCAAATAAGTTTGAATAAAATTCTATGCAAAACAACAACTTTCGAGGCGGTATAAAAAAAATCTGTAAGCCTTATATGTAAATTAAGATTTAATTTTATTTAAAAGCTTTTCTTAGTTTTAACATTCCCAGAAATCTATCCTGAACAAAAGAGCTAGTTTCATCGCAAACCTTTGCAACTAGCACAAGGGCTTTGGACGTACTTATATCCGCAGTTTCGTCCACTATACGAGAAAAATGCCTCTTTTCCAGTACTGCAAAAATCTCCCCAAGGCCTTGTCTTCCAAAGAGAACTAGTCAACAGTAAGGTAGAGTCGCCAAATATCGTCCCTTTTTTGTAAAACAAATCTAAAAAAATAAAAATAAATACTACAGTAATAAATGAAACATCAAACGTTAAGTTCAATATTCCTTTATTCTTAAAAATAATCGAAAATGGTTTAACATTGTTAGAAAAAGTTATAAAATAGCTTTAACAAAAATACTCAAATTATGAAAATATATTTTTGGGCTCCTAATTACGTCCCGGGGACGATATTGAGATCACAATAATCAGTACGTGAATTAGGTAGGTAGGTACTTCTAATTCTCCATACAAATAGTGCAGCATCCCATAGTTTTCGTTTCGGCATCTAAAAAATAAAAAAAAAACTTTCTCAAGTTACATGCAAAATGAAGTGACATGACCGTTGTGTTCACTATACGATAGATCCTAATACCGTCCCGGGGACGATTTAGGTTCACGTAGGGGGACGATACTAGGAAATTTCTATTTATTTTGTCGCATCCATTTAAGCAAAAAACGTGACATAACCTGAAAATTTTACTTAATCGATTAACATCTGAGATATTAATAGTTAACTTTGACAATAAAATTGTATCAATAAGTCAGTTATCTCAATATTTTATGGAATCAGAGAATATTTAAATGAAAAACTTACCTTGAACCCTTTTTCTGATTTTCGAATTTCTGTCTGTACGAACGTCGTGGCCCACTCACTTCTACACAATGGACCGACTGATGCAACTAGCTTTCGGTTCGGGTCACTGATAATAGATGGCGGTTTTTGAAAAAAGAGATATTGAAGGGGACGAAATTAGGTTTGGGGACGAAATTTGGCGACTCTACCTTGCTAGTCAACTATAATGAAATGGAATAGATTTGCCGCCGTCGTGTGTTCATAAATTAAAACGTTTTTTTAAATTTTTCTCAATACTTTAAGGGAAAATGTATCCATTGCGGAAAAAACGTATCCATGTATCCGAAAAAAAAATTCTACAAAAAATGTATCCAAATGGATACATTTGTATCCAAGTAGCATTACTGGAGATTATATCTTTCAGCAGTAGGCAAGGAGGAAAAATAAGAAAATGTTCTGAGATAAAATCATGGCAACAGCGTGCTGAGGAAGCGGGATGGAGGCATAGGAATATGATGGGCAAATAAAGCAGAGAGCAATACTCCATAAGAGCGTGTACTGCCAATCTTTCTGGAACAGATTATAGTTTAAAATAAGTTTGAATAATTAAGTAATTAAAACACAATTCAATTCAAAGTTCATCAAAGATGTGATTTGCGATTCTCACAATTTGCACAGGTAGTGCATCTAAAATAAGTATTGATTCATTATCGAATAATGATTAGAAAAGAAATGAAAATCCAATATCCTCCTTAAACACTGACTTTATTTAGTTCAAGCCTAACTTATTCAGTTCAAGCTATTAATAATTACAAGCGTAATCTTTAGATAAAGTCAAGCGACCGTTCAGAATAAGCGTATGAGAGTGACTGACTACAGATTAAGCAAATTAAGAACATTTGGAAAGTTATTACATTGATGGCAAGTTCAAAACAATAGCAAATCGTAACGGTAAGAAGAACAATAGATTGAAATTAAAATATAAAATATTTTAAACAGATGTTTCTTATTGTTGACGTCTAGCAGCTAACAAGTATTATTTTAATTATTTTAAAGATGGTTATATCTAGCAGGGCCTGATGAAGGCGCCTTAGCAAACATATTGTACATTTCTGAAAAAAGTGATGCAATAACGAACGCCGCTGTTAAGTTTTAGCTCGCGGCCTACTACAAATTACATTTTGGAATAGTGTCAGGAACAAACCGAACGAAACTGCACATAACAGTAAACATCTTACCTGGGCGCGTACTAAAAATTTCGTACCGTGATAGTACAGAAAAAAAGTTACGAAAAACCAAGTCGCAATAAATGACAACGAAGATATTATACAATATAAAACTACCTAAACATTTCAGCTCACGACATCATAAGGAAGAAGGATTAAATACCTTTGTTGTTGTTGTTTTATTTGTTTGCACTGACTTCAAAATGTCGTAATAGATATAAAATTACATATCATTTTATGCTTTTTGGAGCTTTTTTACACTATTTTATTGCTAATTTTGGAAGGTCGAGAACAAAAAAAGTAGTAAAAGACATGTTTACTTTTTAACCATTTGGAGAGGAGTTTAATGACAGTTGTTTAATTGACAAAGCATGGGGTTTAATTTCAAGGCAAGGGCGTTTAATGACAAGGTATAGATTATGATATAGAGGACTGCAGCAACCCTTGATATAACCGTCCTAAGGGGGGATATCGGGCATGCCGCAATTAGAGTTAACATTGGTCGATTTTACCCTCTTCAAGGGTTCAGAAAACCATAATTCCGGTATGTACTCGTAGGATCGTGAACAATTTCTTCCTTTTCATATGTGGCTTGACTACGATCGGTTTCCAGTGACTGGTCCATCAGAATAATATGTTAGTATCCTTCCGGGTTTAGCTGCTGAATTGCTGTCGAAGATTAGTAAACATTTACTGTAATAGAAACCTACTTGACACTCGAGTGTATTCACGAAAAAATTCAAAATTCGAGAGAAAAAAGAAGTATTAAAATTTCTTTACACGATCGGCGTTTCTGATTAAGAAAAGTTAAACTCCTTTACTCCTTTGGCTCTTCCTCCACATACACTTTGCGTCCTCTTAACCCTGCTTTAACCCTTCCCTTGTCATTACACCCCTCTTAAAATACAAATCATTCCTCTTTAAGCACGCAGTACCGAGCATCACCATGAAAAAACGGTAAAAATGGTGGTTTTTCCCTGTTTGCCCGGATTATGGGGGTAAGAACTTGTTTTTACAATTTTTTTCGCATTTTGCACCCTTAAAATCGGGGAAGGAGGAAATAGGTTTTGTAGGTGTAACAAATATTAGATTGTTTTTTCGACCCATTCACTCCACTCGAAGGTTTTATTTATTTTTATTCCTAATGCATTAACAGTTAATTGTTAAATATTGCTCATTTCTTTATGGAAAAATAATTATGAATTTTGTGGTATCGACGCCTTATATAATTCAACATTTTTAAAGTCACTTATTCGATTTTAAGGTCCTTTGTGTAACTGACATGTGTGATCTTACGCAATGAGACATAATTACTTAGTATGCTGTGGTAAAATTCTATATGCATAATTTGTAGATAAATACATATTTGACCCAATACAAAATTAAGTATACAAATCAATGATCTAGAGCAAAAGATAAATAAGTGACAATTTTATGAAGGGTAGTTAATATTAAAGTCTCACACGTCCAGTACTCCTCTCAATTACAAATTAATAATTACAGAAAAAACTATTTACATATTTGAAGCACATAAGCGCAAAATTAAGAAATTCAGTTGTGCTCTTTTTTTCTAGACCACTCAAGTGATATTTTCATAAAATAAGTGAAAATATATTTTGCCTTGTCTCCCAGATATCATTTAAAGGTTGGTCATGTACAACAATATGGCGATTGCGTATGACATATTTTTAATACTCAACTGCCAGTCTACACATACACCTAACCGATGCTGCTACGTCGAAATGCTCAAGCCTAAAACTGAAAAACAAATGTATGCTGTTTATGTTTGAATCGAGGTATGTCATCTTTTTAGATGCTACCACATCCTCCCCGTCGGAACGATAACGATTGTATAAAGAAATGAAATGTTCTTCATCAAAACTGCAGCAATAGCCTAAAATTGAATTATTGCTATATGTTTGTGAAATCCTTTATCAACTTTTCTTTTCTTTTACGTTTGAGGATTTCATTTTTTGGAAATTATTGTTTTTGGAAATACATGTGAAATAAAAAATTAAAATGGATGCACGTTTAACATAGAAATCGATGCAAGCACTGTAGAAACGTAAGAAGTATGTACCTATTAAAATTAAAATCAGATTAGTTATTGCTCATCATATATAATTGTTTGGATCTAGCGTGGCCTAATCCAGCTTTATTAGATAACACCGCACTGAAACGAAGAATTCTTTCTACCTAAAGTAAGTAGAAAATGTCGTGCAAATATAACGAATCGTATTCAATAAGCTGAGAAGAACCTGTTGTGAGATTTTCTTGAATTTCCAGTAGTATTAACTCTTGAATATCATCAGGGACTAGTTGTTATCTGACCACCCATTATCCGGAATTTTATAAATTGAACATAATCAAATGGACAAGCTAATCATTGTGGCACAACGGTGGGACTTAAGATGAAACCATTTTCATGCCAACTAACCGCTTTTGTCTCAAAATTTATTAGTACCACTCTATTTTTTGTCATTAGCATATGTACAAGTGGTTAGGCTAGATAGCGTCTGCAAAATTCTGATTATGATTATCAAGCTATTATCCGATCTGTCTCGTAGTTATGATTTGTATTACTTTATGTAAAGTATAATGACTTTAAATACAATTTTTTTGCATTGTTTTAGTCCAGATTGGTTTTTCGATTTACTTAAAACTGCTTTCTAAATATATTGAGTTTTCATCTCTCCACCATGAATAGGAAATAATGTACCATTCCTCATATCCCTGCTATAGCAAGAATCGATCCATGAAGAAGCACAAAACTTAAAATTCGCATTCGTTAAAAAGTTGATCAAAAAAAACTTTATACACTTCACAGAAAGCACAGAAAAGACTCCCGAGATATGCATCTTCTCGCACTTTGCACAGATAAAAACTGAAAATCCAGGTGAGAAGGAGTGCGTTCAGTTGGCAAAGACCGCTAGAGAAATTTCCGATGAAGAGCTTCAACTTAATGAGAAAATTTAGTGAAAAGAATGAAATTTCAGTTTTCCCCAAAAGTAAGCTAAAATAACCTAAAACTTGACTGCATATATTTATCTTCGGCGAAACTTTTCGCTAACTCAACTGCGGAAATAGAGGAAATATGACGCACAAGCACTGGGAATCAAGTGAAATTGTTTCTTTTTGTTTTGTATCAGAAAATTAAATCTATTGCCAGCCGCAAATAATTTATAAGATTTTCGCGATTTAATAGGAGTGCACGAGAAGAGCTCGTAATTTTTTAGTCGTCTCAAAAACTGAAATAGAAATTTATCAATAAATATGCTGAAAAAGAACAAGACGGGCGGGGCGAAAAGTTAATACTGCTGGTCAAAATGCTTCTTAGCCGCGTACATGAAATTATAAAGAAAAGCTTTGCGGCGAAGATCTGGGTCTCTGATAAGAAGTACCCACCAACAGCTTGAGACCGCGCACCAACATGACAAGCCTAGCTAATTTCTAATGATCAATAATTGGCCTTGCACAGCGGGTTACCATATCGCATAAATTGGTAAAAGTCGTGAAACTTAAGATCTAGCCCAGGTACGGATGTTTTACAGAATGACCAGATTATGAATTTTGCGGTATCGACGCCTTACATAACTCAACATTTTTAAAGTCACTTATTCGATTTAAAGGTTCTTTGTGTAACTGTCATGTGTGATCTAATTACGCAATAGAAACGTGATTACTTATTATGCTGCGGTAAATTTCTATATGAATAACATAGCATACACAGGTTTTTGTATGAATAGTATACAAATAAACATGAAAATGGCCAGTTTTGTAACAAACCTTAAATGAATTTTGCCATACTAAGATCAACTGGAAGTCCCTTTAGAAGTACAAAATGTGTAAATCGAAACAATTGGATAACTCTCTTCTTACACACAAATAAGGACAGGATAAGAAAAATGTATTTTCAGTGAAAACGTGATCCTTATCATACTGAATTATTTGCAGAAATTCCCATGAGAGATGTTACAATTGTCCACAAAACCTTTTTAATCGACGATCTGTCAGATAAACATAACATCAAAGTAATTGGGTAATTTTTTTAATAACTACAGCAAAACTAACTCGTAAGGTACTTTTATTTAAGAAATCAATTTTTGGGTATTAACACTAAAGTCAAAGATTACTTACTATTAGATAACCAGCTCCCTCAAATACCCAGCTAGTCTTGAAAAAGTAACACTGGCACCACAGTAAAATGAAATATATCCAGATGTTAAAGTCATAAGAATATACATGCAAATAAAGAGTACAGGTAGTGTGCAGTCATTTACTCCAGTCAAAATTATTTGAGAGAATCACTTATTCCTGTCAAAATTCTGTTCTCATCCGGAGAGAATCACATACTCCTATCAAAAAAGTATCGCCAAATCTTGTCGAAGAGAAAAATGTACCAAAAAGTACGACCAATAAAAAGAATTCATGTGAATCGCATGACTGAGTTAGTTACTTATGTGCGTAAACTGTCGATGTATTCTGATCTTTTAATAGGGCGAAGTACATTTGATATTTGGAAATGCATATATGAAAAGTATACGTGTCTCTCATTCACAAACTCTCCCGGAAAACAAATTTTTATTTCTGACTGCAGGGTTGCCCAATACGGGAAATATACAAAAGCAACCAAAAATTGTTCACAACTTTGTTCGAAGCCGTTTATCTAGTAATAGTAATCTTTGCTACAGTCTTGAAAAAATTTTGAACTATTTTACTGTTACCATTGTAAAAAAAATTAATATTATAAAAGGTTCCGAAAAAGAAATCAAAATTTTTAAAATTTTATGTTTCAAGGTCAATATAGTATTTTTACACTATTTTTGAAGCATCTACGTGTGTTTACGTACGTACCAATTTTTTACTGCACGCAATCTGCCGAAAAAAGTTATACTGACTTCGTTAGTGTGGCAATCGAAACGTATATGTCGTCAATATTGCCGTCTTATTTTAAACAAAAAGACTGAAAAAAATTAGTTCTAGTGGCAATCGATACCTTAAAATATTAGATTGGTATTTTCATAAAATGTTTATCAAATAATGCCTAATTATTTTTATATATAGTAGAAAAACAATTAATAATCAAAAATAATAATAAATAAGGGTATGAGGCGAATAATATTACTACTACTGACTTTTCTGTGTTTTTATTATTATAAAATAAAAAAAGGAACTTTCTACTGGGAAGTTGGCCGCGTGATTCTGAAGGGTCTGATTTAGATCTTTATTTAGTTTAATCGTTTTTCCTACTGATGCACGAGAAATCGCTTAAAGTAGCTCGATTTACTTATAAAAAGAGCTTCTCTTTAGTTTTTTTTATATTTTATAGACTTTACAATATATTATATTGTAACATAAATGGGGCTCTTCGGGCTCGGCGGAATAATTAAGACAGTTATTTTCAATCACAAATGTTGACAATTTTATTAATTAATTAGTTCGTTTAACAGTTTCCTTTACACATTCTCTTCACAATACAACGTTTCACTTTAATAATTAGAACTTATAATGGTTAAAATACAACTAACTATTCGCATTATCACATGTAAACTCTTCGCAGTCTAAAACACGACTAAACTAACCAGGCTACTGCTCAGCCCTATTTAAACTACTTAGCTTAATTCTAGAAACTTATGCCACTTGGTTCTATATATTTCCGTTACACAGTTTCACCTCACTTATTCACCATGGGTTCGAGTCGTCCTTGACTTTCCAAGTTTGACATTTCCTTCACTTGATTTCTGGCACGGTTGACTATTTCCCTTTTCGTGGCCTACCTCGTGCACGTTACAATAGGTCTGTCTGTTTGAGTAAAAAAGCGTGGGTAAAAAGTAAGTAAAAACTTTATTGTGGTATAGGGGATAAAAAGGAAAAAGTCACCGGACACTTTTTGGGTAAATTGATGATAACTGAGAACTGTCAAAAAATAAATTAGTACGTTATCTTTGTGATTATAAAATCGCTTGTTAAAGTTGTAAAAAGACATAGAGAAAAATTAATAAGGGCTTATTAAAAAAGTTAATAGTTCCAATATTTGCAAACTCCAGTAGTAGTGATAAACTTTCAAGAAAATCTTCTTCTTCAATTTAGTACACCCTCTAGATCTTGGGTAAAATATTTAGGGGAAATACGATCAGCGTCCAGAAGTCAACAGACACAGTGTGGACTAAAAGTTTTCGTTCTGTGTAAAAACTTTCGAGTCAACAGACAGACCTATGTAACTTTATTGTTTTCTTTATTACGCAACACAGCATTCCCCTAATTCAATTTATCCCAAAAAGTGTTTTTTAATCACATCAAGAGGCATAAAAATGTCCTTAAAAATTTATAATTACTTTTAATAAATCAGATAATAAAGTTTATAAAGACCACTCTTTTATATTGTTCTGCTTAAAACGGCTCAGTCTCAGTTTTCAAGCATTTTCCTAATTGCATGCCCGGATTCAAGGGATTTTGGTTGCATTTTAGAAGACATATCTAAACACACTGCACTGGGATAAGTAAAAAAACTTTCAGTAACTTTTTTTTCAGTTTATGAGAGAGAGGTCCAAAAATATTATTTTTCCAAAAATTTAATAAACTCTGTTTTTGGTAACGTCCGTCTACCAAATTTCACCTTAATAGGTTTATAAATGAGAGGATAAAAGGGCTGTGATTTTCTACAGATTTTATCAAGTAATAAATTTAAAATAAGCAGTAAAAGGAATAATGAAAAACAGTAAGCTTTCAATTTTACAACGGTTACCACTGGTAACTAAAGTGTGATACACATATTTGTCTATTTTCTGTTTGTAGACATCTATAATTTGTCTATAATTCCAGCACCTTAGCTATTATCACTATTAACACCATTAGGAAAGAATTATTAATCGAATTTTACAGATAGGGTAAAAGACAGTCGTAGATACATCAAGCCGGAACAATAGTGTAAGATATTCGTAGTATTTATAAAGGGCACATTGGAAAAGAAAATGGATTTCTGCTTTGGTATCTACGAGAAAGAGGGCAATGGTATACTCACGATTTTATGAAGAAATTCCTTGAAGCTACTCATTCGCTGGATGAAGATGACGATCCTAAAGGATTTGTTGATGAAATAAAAGATTTAATTGTAACAAAATGGATAAGGATCGTGATGACTTCATTTCGTATAATGATTTCATTACTTCCGCGCAGCCCCGCCTTTTATGAAAGTTTTGGGTCAATGCCTTCCCGATAAAAATGCAATAATTAAAGCAGCACATTATTGCAATATAATGCCAGTTATTGACAAATATAATATTAAAAATGTCTTTGCTTTTATCTTGACAGAACTTTATTGCTTTCTATTTATGAGTGCAATTATAAACACTTTTTCGTTGTAAGATATGTATAATTCCCATTACTAAAACATAATATAAGTTTACAATAAGGTCATTCCAGTAGAGCTTATAATTTGTATTACGTACCCTAACTACTTCCGACCCCCGTCTTCTTGACTGACTGCAGAGACGATGCTTATGTTTTTCATATACCGCGCTATGTAGAAATTCCTGCTTCAAACGTGATCAATCACTCTACTCCCTTAAAACGATTGATGATTATCACTTTTGTCCTGTAAACGCTTAACGAAAATTGTTACATTCAATAAAGATTATAAGATCATTTTGATTGGCTGTGATTATCCTGCCTAATAATCCTCGGTCAAGTGCCCAGGTGGGCTTTTCTCACGATCCCAATAGCCTCAAATTATCATGCAAGTGCAGCCGAAAGAAAATGAGCTCTAATTGAAAGCCGACTGAAAACCTTGCACAAAAGTAGGCTTAGTGGTCCCAATAAGGTAATTCTCCCAATAAAACGTAATCAAGCCCAGCCCCTCAAATATTGATCCGAGAGATGTAAAGCTGTTACTCCAAGCGAACAAGAGAGCAATAGAAAAAAAGCGAGAAAATAAATAACAAAGAAAAATACAAGTGAAACGTCTGTGCAAGGTGAGGTGAGACTTACGCTTAGTAGCGCAGCTAAAACTGAACGGATTTGCATAACAAATACTAAAAGAACACACTGGAGTAGCCGAAAAGCCCAAGCAACGATAAAGTGACGTGAGTTACCACCGACAATTACCGTAAATTAATTTTCAGGCCGCTGTTGTTGCTGCTGCGGGCTACTGACTAAAGCCAAATATTGAAGGCCTGGCTTAGCGCAAGTGTTGTCATATGGTGCCACCAATTTTGCAGTCCACGGTAATATGAATCGCTAGCCATCCGCTCCGGTTAACTCTGAATTATTGAAAACGTAAATATTGACACAACGAAGCGTGTGGTGCGCTGTGGGACTGCACTAATGCCTGTGTAACTTCAAAATCGGAATATCTTTTTCTTTCATTTATTGAAATTCTTTTCTTTTTCTCTTTAAAATCCGTACAAGGAATTACAAACCAGATCAGACTTAAGCACAAAAACGACCGCCTGATGAATTCACTGGAATGGTTGAATTGCAACCACAAACAATCACTGAAATTCTTTTGCTTCTTTTCAAGTGCCAACGGGTGCCGAAACAGGTGAACACAGCCAACCTGACATGAAAATTAAGTGGAAGTGATAATGTGATACCGTGAGAAAATACTTTTTTACAAGGCCGTGCGTGGAGTGGTGGCAAGGACGAATAAAGGAATATTCCATCAAGCTTGAGGGTTGTGATATTTTATCTTGTAATATTCATGGAATTAAGTAGCTTAATTAAAATAGACAATATAATCTTCTGGCTAGTAATAGGTCAGTTTATACCACTGGCGTGTAAATCAATGAACCAGGCGTTGTCAAAATACGAAAACAAATTAATCAAATTCGGACACTGACCAAAATTAAACAAATTCGGTGTCAGAAAATCTCGAGCAAACAACATTTTAACATAAAAAGTATGATAGCAACCTTTGTTTGTTTTCTGCATCTTCACGATTTCTTTGACATATCGCCGGGTAGTTAAATCATAATCGCGTTTTTCAACACGAAATTATGTACTTTGCAATAAAAGTGAATTAGTAAGTAATGGTTCGAAGTATACATCGTTAATTGGCTTACAATGTGTAGATAGTTTTGTAAAAATGTTATTGTTTAAGTGCGTTCTCGGAGTATAGTTGTCCGTCCCTCCCTGATCAAAATTGGTCTCACTTTTGTGGAAAGTATAAGCAGTGCAATTTCTTTGTAAGTAATGTAACATCCGCCCAGCGATTTTAATTTGATTTTAGAGTCGAATTAGGAATCTATTAAGAAATTATTTTTCATTCATACTTGCACAGTATCTTAAATATATTCCATAATTGCAGCATTTCAAAATCCCTCTCGATTTCACCTAAAACTTAAATTGAAAATCACTTGCAAGGCAATAAAATGCATCCAATTCCAATTGATTGGCAAAAAATGCGCTTTAAACGTAGTGCCTGTTTGGTTGCGCTTCATAATCTCATCGAGAAACGTTGCAAATTTCCAAGTAATCAGCGTGAATATGTATAGCAATCGAGCAGAGCAAGATATCCATAGAAAAACGAAAAAGCGGCAAAACCAATCCACAATACAAGTTTTTGGTAGTTCGTAAAAGAAAAAACTTACCTCAATTTGGGAATTTCCAGGGTTCTCTGACATTATAAAAATTTGGAGCTGTGCCGGTGCTGAGGCAGACAATTACCCCGCTCCGACGAACGGTCAAGTCAAGTGCCCACATAATTTTACGAAGTTCCCGTAATCAAAGCTAGTAGTAGATTGCTGCAGAGAAACAGATCACCAACGCGATTTGGCGACCTGCCAACACACTTCCATAACAGGAAAAAAGACTTTTTCACCTGTTGAAATTTTGCCAGTGTACTTTGACAACGAACGGCCGATTTTTGTCGTTTCTCGGTCTTTAATTTTCGGCAAGATGCTTTGGTGATAGTGAGATCTATAACATAGCCTATACTAAATAATTATGCAATTTCTTCTTGCGGTATTTGCTGCAGGTACAGTGGAAACATACTTCTCGTAAGGAGAAACAATGTTCATTAACCGTTGTATCTTATCTCTATTGGAGGGGAAAGCAAACTCGAGAAGGTAGGTAGCTAGCCAATGGTCAGGTATCGCAGTTAATTGTTACAGCCTTTTCGGGTTCATTAATTGATTTTTTGCTTATTATATGGGATGACAAGGTCCAAGCCGGGCTGAAGATTTATAATTACGAAAATGCTAATTGGGAGCGATTTTCCAGTCAACAGCGCCAGTTTTTGTTGATGATGGGAGGTACCATGAAAATATGGCAATTAGCAATCCGCTTTCCACTAGGCGGTAAGAAACAAATCGGACGGTAATATTTTAGTTGCATGCCTTGGGTATTAAGTGGAGATTTAGAAACACACACTTCCGGCAATTAGTCTAGCCCTAGGGGAACATTTGCGCTATTTTTACTAGCAATTAGATGTGAATGTTAATGCTTTTCACACCTCAATTATACATATTGTCCGACCAACATCTATAAAACAATATTTTTAATGAATTTATTTGTCTGCACCTGAATGGACGTGAGAATGAAGCACAAAGTAATTGGTGTCATCGGACTTAAGCTTAAATGCTGAGACTGTTTAATTTCATTTTATTTTCGAAGTTTAAGAAAATTTTATTGTAGTTGTACATTAGTGAAAAAAATATACAACATTTTATTTCAAATGGAGATATTAATTGATTTGGTTGTAAAATAATTGTAATGTTTTTCGTTGATATACATACAACATTAGCAAGTCTAAATATAACTTCCGATGGAGTTTGCTAAGGCGTATAACGTTTGGGCAGAATGCAATATAGGCCAATAGAAGCTGTTTTATCGAAAAACCGAAAAAATGATTAAAAAGTGGAGATACAATATCTGGGCACTTAATCATCGATATCAATTATGCCTTAAAAAGTTAAACGTATTGTATGTACACATATTGTTGTCCTCCAAAGTGGCCTGTCGAGCAACAGAAATGTGATGATATTGCACATCCCGCTGAGTTGTGTGCTTTATTATCGAGTAGAGCGCCAGTCTCGAGTTTTGACGACACAAGCAATATAACTCGAGTAATTTTTCATGTAATCGTTTTTTAATTTAGCTTTGTAAAAAGAAGAAATGTTTATCTAAAAAATTATTCTATTTCTAAATTTTTTTTAAATATTTATTATGATCTAAATGTGCCTTTGAAAATTGAAATGCGTCGCCATCCGTTGGTCAGTGCACGCTACAGATCACAATTCTAAACCGATTTCGGTGATGGTTTCTTCTATCCGATTGGATAACTAACAGAATAGAACCCTTATGATGATGATCCAAAATATTGTTAACGAAACGACATTTTTACAAAGGCTGAAGTTAAATCTTTACACAGACTTTTTTTTTGTGCTTTTCTCGGGGGGAATTCTAAATTAAGCTAGTGGGGTGGGTCCAGATTCTGGGTGTCGCATCATTGGTGCGACCCTTGAGGTCAACACGACGAACTTCCCAGTTAATATTAACAATATTTAATTGTTAATAGCGATAAATTTCATGATCATAGTAGAAAGGAGTAAGTGAAAACTCAATAAAATTCACATTATTCGATTTATCGTTTTATTTATCATTAATATCAACTATTTATAGTTTTTCTTACCATTTTTTTAATTTTACAATAAACTATAAAAGTTCAAGACAAAAATATTTGATTTTTTTTAAGTATCGAGTTGTATCAGAACCAATTAGATCAGATGAATCTTTATCAAAAAAAAAATCACTGTTATGTCATTTAAAAATACTTAAAAAATTGATATTTTAAATTTATAAATAAATAAATTAATGAATTTAATTTATCATGGTAATTTCGTTATAATTAGATGCAAAAAAAATTATAAAAAATTATTCCGTTATAGCACTATTTTTTGATGAAAACCAAATAAATGCACTCTGTTTGGAATTCATTTGTTATTTATAATTTTGAATGGTTATAAACCATTTATAATTGATATAAACAATTATTAATTGTTATAGACCATTTTTAATTGATATAAACAAAATTTATTCATCAAAGAAATCTTTTGTGGTAAAAAATTTTAATTGTTTATAAGAATTTTTCATTGTTTATAAGAATTTTTCATTGTTTATAAGAATTTTTCATTGTTAATAAGAATTTTTCATTGTTTATAATAATTTACAATTTCTATGAACAATCTTCAATTTTGTATTCAATTTCCAATTTTCATAATCAATTTTCAACTAGGTTAAACCATTTTTTATGATTATAAATTTGTTATTGTTATAAACAATTATTTATTGTTATAAACAATTTTTCATCATTATAAACAATTTCTGTTTAGAATAAATTGTTATTATGCGACTTTTTGATGTCCCGATCGTCATCAGAACAAATTATATCGAAGAAATCCTTTTCAAGAAAGTTAAAATCAATTTTTTCTTCAGTTTTTTTGTTTAAACAAAAAAACGGCCCAACCGAAATTGATTAAATTTCCTTCAGCTCTTATTGATAATAATATGTTTCGAATGGCACCATACCGAAGTCGTTATCATTTTTTGGTCGCGTGATTTCACTGTCGAAAAAAGTGGATCCGAACGTGTACATGCACACACACACACACACACACACACACACACACACACACACACACACACACACACACACACACACACACACATGTCAAATGGGAACTTGATAAAAATTGCAAGTGCGCCTTTTTATCTACTGAGAATCGTGAGAAATGTGATTTACATATTTGTACATTAAAATTCCAAATAGAAATTTTTACATTCTGGGGATTGTGAGAAATACATGTTTTATTTGAATATTACACTTTTCTTACAGCTATGTATATTTATAATAAAATTTGATCGTTTGATCATTTATTGTCATGGTGAAGATTGAACCTGCATCTGTTTTTTTTTATTCTTATTTCTCCAAACACTTTCGAGCAAACAAATAACTGTTTACCATTCAGAATTCACCTTTCTTATCGCAGAACGGCGAATTCTCTCTCTCTAGTAGTGCTATAGCCACATGCCCATTTTCCATGCGATCATTAGCTTCGCAGTACTTCTGCGTGAACAACTTTTGTTGGGTTTGGCTTGCTTTGGAAGACACCCGCCTACTTCTTTTTGGGTTCATATGCAAAGATACAAGATTTGCAACCTGTGAGATGTCAAACAGGGCTTTGAGCCAACACGATTGCATTTTTTGAGAATTTCTGTACACTAATCGACACGAGTCTTTTTTGAGCGATCGTCAAATTATGCGGGAGCCAATGCGAACAAAGCTTTTTCACGGCTAAATGTTGATGCACAAAATATTATGTATGCTTGTCATACTAATGCCCAGGTACGCGTCAATTTCACGATACGTCACATAACGATCTTTCTTTATCAGTTTGCGCGGAGCTGCAAATAAAATGTTATTAATCCTTCTTTTTCTCTCACTCAGAACCAAGATTACGCTAAAACAAATCTCAACCTCGAATAAAAAATAACTCGGACTACTTGAAACGTCCTATACTCTACACTCTCGAAAAACATTGTATTTTCCGGACTCGTTTCTAATAATCAAACAACGTTTTTCGTAAATTTCTTTTTGTCGTAAAAAGCATACAAATTGCAGATAAACTCTTACTCGAAAACTGTGTACCACATAGTAGTAAGGAATGAAGTTTTTTTTCGGTTAGAAAAATATATTTAGAATTGGTAAAAAAAATTATATTATATAAAAGTATATTTTGTGATTCGTATTGGATACTAAAATATTATCCTAATTTGATGTAAATATAATGCTGCTAGATTTAATTTAAATTAGCTACATTATCTTATTTTAGTAATCAATTACAAAGATTTATATTTAGAAACTAGCTGGGTCTGCCCGGCATTGCTCGGACTTTTGTAAAGTGAATGTCGCTTCAATTATTGTCACATGTTACTGGCACCCTGTACCCTTCACTCCCATTCCTATCTTCCCCTCCCCGCCTCCCCACCCTGATTAACCCCTCCCGCACTCGCCCAACCCTTTCCAACCCGATCCCCTGCCCACCCAACATTATCTAACGGCATCGGGAGTTATTCATTCCTTGGGGTGTCATACCACTAAATTATTTACCGGCATTGGGAGTATTATTATTCTTCTTACTAACACCGAAAAGTATAAATTTGATACTAATATACGTCGTTTCGCTCATTTGTACATATGCCCCCCCCCCCCCCCCCCACCCTCCCTTCTGTCCTTGGTAGCAAACGTAGACTAAACAACCTGCCGCACTGTCTAAAAACATCCGGGGAGTCATTACTTGTCTCAGCTTCACCGAAAACTATATATTCGACACTAATATCAAATCGTGTTCGATTATTTGTACAACTCACTCTCTTCCCACGCCTCATCCCTAAAGGTGTCTTATAACCAAATTATTAACACCCCCACCCTCGCAGAGACTAAATTATGCATTAGCAAACCCTGAAATTTCCCGCGAAAGTCCTATCGTAATCGAATTAGCCGTTTCTTAAATTAGCCCGGACTAACAGAGAGACTGACAGACAAATATTTAAAAAATAATTGAATGCTTTTTTTATATCATTTAAATAACCATGTGAGCTTATAAAATGTGAATTATTTTGAAATCAAAAATAAACAATCCAATTTTATTAATATTTATAAAGAAGAAAATAGATAGGTTCAACGAATTTTTGAAGTTATCAAAGGGTGGCTTCATTTAACGTAATAATGGTAGTTATCGATCATTATCAATAGCTGAACAATTAATTCAGGTTCATCATAAAAAGATTTTATAATTTTAGATGAATTCTTAGTCAACACTTCTAGGCGATACTTCGCAAATATTGTGACCCTATGCAAAACATTGTAATATATTTTCTCAAGAGATATATTACCTCAAAATTACTCAAACTTTTCTAAAAGTATTTGATCAGTTGTATTTATTAAAAAATAAAGTAACAAAAGTATTTTAAAAAACAAGTTTTTATTTGTTGTTACTTTAAAAATAGCTTATAGTATTTTACCCATCGAATTCTTTCATGTGATAACCATGTCAAGAGGATTGTGAAGAAAAAGGTAATGTCGGCCATCTTAGGTCGCCCGCCTAATAGAATTTAGAATGACGTCACATAGCTTATCATACTCTACCGGTCGATTATATTGTCATCAGAATCAAAGCTGTGTGCAAAATTTCAGCTGAATCAATTGGGGGAACTAATTTAAATTTAGTTGCAAGATTTGACCCAAACATACTAGCTAACTAAGAAGTGAAGTTAAATCAAAGCTTGTAATAAAAAGGTTCAGGTCCTAGAAATAATGTCTGCTAAAATTAAAACTCATTATACTTTTTTTACTGGAATTTTAAAATTATGTACCGTCGTTACCGCAATTACATATTATATCTTCCATAGGGAAGTGTATTTTAATTTAAATTTAAATTCCTTATCCCTTTGTTCACATTTTCGAAAAACAAAAACTAAATTTCGAAAACCAAATAATAAAAGAAAGCAAAGAAGCCAAAATTATTTCCTTGGTGCCAGAATTATTTACAATCAATGATTGGAACCTTGGTTTATCCACAAAAATAATTAGGAAAAAAAGCTGAAGACATTCTAGGATCTCAATTCAACAACAATTCTCGCGGCAAGCAGAGATGATCCTACTACAAGTACAAGGCGCTTAGCTTATAGCATATGTGTTAGTGTGCGATAGTATGGAGAGTATAACGAAGCCAAGGACTAAATCCTTTCCACGTGACATCATCGCAGGACAAAATAAGCCATAGAGAATTCTGTAATTGGATACTTCAAGAAGACTCTGATGCCTGAACATTCTTGGATAAGATACTGTGGACGGATGAATCACATTTCACTAAATATGACATAGTGAATTTACTTAATACTCACTTTTGGAGCCCAGAAAACCCAAAAATTGTTCGGCAGACCTCGTCCCAAAACAGATTCTCTATCAACTTGTGATCAGGAATTGTGGGTAATCGACTTATTGGTCCACATACATTACCGGATAGGTTTAAAAGCGGCAGCTATTTAAACGTCCTGCAAAATAATCTAATCGACTTAATGGAGGATATAGCCTTGGAAATACGAAGAAGTATGTTATATCAACATGACGGGGCGCCAGCCCATTGCAGAAGAAAAATACTTCAGTGGTTAAATGGTAATTACAGGGATAGGTGGATATGGCGGCGTGGTACTTTTCCTTGTTCGTTCTCCCGACATAACCACATTTGATTTTTATCTAGGAAGTGTCTATTTACCACTCTCAAATACACGGAACTACAAGTAAGTACACGATAAGTGCAAATAGTTACTTCCATATTCATATTACTGGTAATAGTTTATCACAGCCTGTTCTAGATAGAAACCTGCAGGGGAAGGGGGGCAGCTCCCCCACTTAATAAAGCAACTAATAGCCTGATTAATACACATCTTCCTCTCAGAACGTCTAATAAAAATTGTACGTACTTTCCGTGTATTTCCGTGTACTTCCGTGTACACGGAAATTACACGGATATTTGAGGGTGGTAAATAGACACTGCTCAGGGTCAGAAGTTGCAACAAGAGATAAACTAATAACAAAAATCTTAAAAGCCGGAAATAAAATTTAATATAATCTAGCAGCAATTGACTTGAAAAGAACCCTTCGAAAAAGAACTATTCTATTTATTCGAAGCGATGGAGGGCATTTTTAAAATATATTAAATATAATTAATTTTATTTAATTTTGCAGTACTATTAACAATCTAGTCCTTTTCAGCACTTCTAAATTTTAACACAAAAAGTAAAAGATCGAAAATTTAGGGGGCAGATAGAATTTTTTCTTAGGAAGGCAGGAATGAGCTGTAAATGTTTTTTTTTGCTAAAAATGTTTTTCGCAATCTTGGTAAAAGCTGTCAATAATGAAAAACTAGAAAGATCCTTCATATATAGAAATTGAAGCCTCTTTTATTAGCATACTCATTCTGGCTTAAAATAATTAACACAACGTCGGAGCTTAGAAATGCGAGATGTTATGATTTAATTAAAAAAATTTCCAGACATTTTAATGATTATTACCTAAAAATGCTGTTTGTTCGCTGCAAAGAATAAGCAGGCTTCATTTTTTAAGGTCCAATTTTCGTGGTTTTACTGAAAGTGAAATTTTTTTAAAAGAAACGAAAAACAAAGGCCTTGGCAAAATTATGTTAATGTGAAATCAGGAAACTTTAAATAGAAGTGGTGTATCAGACAAAAAATATAATTTCTCATTCACTTAACATTACTAATAATTTCAACGAAGCATTGATAAAAAGACTTCACATATGGGTTTTCCAAAAGGAAAATAAATTAAATAAATGAACTAAACATTTTGTTAAATACATCTATTAGTCCTACAATTTTCATAAGCATTTTATAAACTCGTTTTGGTCTTAAGGTAAGCACCTCGTACATAGTGTAACGAAATCTGTCATTTAGTAACAATTCTGGGACTTATACGCCTTCTAATCTCTAGTGCAATTGATCTATCTCGAATTAATTAAATGTTTGGTTGCAATATGATCAATTGCCATATTTCGTTATGTGACGGGTTATGTATGTGTAGCCACATAAAGTTATTTAATAAAAATATCATGTAGTAGTTTATTAAAATAATACGAAATTATGTAGCAGGCATATCAATATAGGTTGAACTGTCGTAAATAAATATTCTGTCACAGCTTTAGCTTTATATACTTTCATAAAATGTCGGATTTAGTGATCATTCTTTATAATATCAAGAAATTTTCGTGGTGGCCGATATACCATAAACTAGTTTGGCTATTAACAGTAATAAATAAAAATAATTTTTAAAAAACTGTCAAGCACGTTAAGCAAACAACAGATATTCTACCTATACAAGCTATAGATTCTGCTTCTTTATTGTGTAACGAGCTGAAAGGCTTAGATATTTTAAGAGAAATATTTTTTTCCTGCTTTTATTATCTTAGTATCCGAGTATCATTAAAAATGATGCCCGTATGGACAAAGCCATTGCAACAGTTGCAGAGGTAGTGCAGATCGGATAGATTGCTGCTCGAGGTTGGGAAAGGGAAATGCGGTGCTACCTCAAACCTTTTTTCATGGTGCTAATAAAACATACCCCATACAATAAAAAATAATCATCGTAATGCGACTTCTCCCTCCTCTATTCGTCACCATCATAGTTGCAAAGCATGATAAGGGGTTTTCATAGGGAATTGGCTTCAACTCACAGAATGAAATTAGAATATCAAACTTTCCTTTAGATGATTTTTTCAAAACTCTAATTTAATTTTAAAAAGCTAAACATTTTTTAAATAAAAAATTTAGAAATTCTCCTTCCGAAAGTGTCAGAAATACAGAAAAATATAATATCCCATATTGCGACTGCTTCTTTGCAATAAACGGAAGGGGTCTATCACACAGTTTTTGTGCAAAATCTTTTGAAATCTTCAGAGACAATTTTATATGTAGTAAACAGGAGCATGAAAAGATGAGCAGATTCGTCAATAAAAGGTTTGACAAAGCTTTGCCCGTTCCTCAAACAAACACATGAAGAGTTAATAATAATAATAATAATGTTTATTTATAAATTTAAATGATACAAACCTGCTTTCGTTAAGGGAATCAAATTAATAATAACAATAATTACAAATGTATTTCATCTAACTACTAAACAACAACTAATAAACCACAGCAATGACTTAAGGTCGTCTGCTGAAGTTGGGTAACTCTAATTCTTAGTGAGAAGAGCTATTTTAAAGATGAATACTGCATCCAAAAAATTAGATATATATGTATTTAAATGCAGGGGCGCACTATTTTATTTGAACGGAGATTCCTGGAATGTACAAGGTAGCTCTGAATGTTCTCTTTGTAATCTTCAAGAGGAGGAGAGTATGTGGAGTATTTGACGACTTAATTTCGTCATACGCACACTTTAAACATCCAGCGATGTGGATTCTTCACTCATTAAGTTGGATGATACAGAATTGACTGTACTTAATTCGAGTTGGGTAGACCAACTCGGATGTGTCCGCAATATGAAGGAAGCTATCATAGAGATGCACTCAACAGAGTATACAAGGACAAAAAGGCGAACTAACAGCAACATCACATCGGAGGATAACACGACGCTCTACTTCAGTAGAGGTAAAACCAATACACTACTTCCACAGCTGTAGTAAAGAATTCCTTTTAGATGGTTATTATTTTGATTTTATTTTATTCTTTTAATCTTTTTTAAGTTAATACATATTTGAACGAAAATTCAAAACGAACTTTTATAACATTGATTATCAAACGAACTTTTATAACATTGATTATCTCTCACTGATCTCAAACGAATCCTGAACTGACTCTGATTCTAAACTATTTTTCCATCTATCAAAAAAAAAAATAAAATTGTGCAAAGTGTACTTAGTGTGAAATGTGCAATGAAACGTAGAAAAATTGCAAAGTGGAAACATAGAATTCCAGCAGTGCTCAACATGTAAAAATATTGAAAACTATTACTGAAATTTGCCACAACACTCCCCCGCCAGCCAAACCTAGGGTTTTAGCGGTATCTGACAGGAGGTTTAGTAGTTCGACCAGTTCGAGTAGTTCGTTTTGGTAGAATGGTATTACCGTCCGGTAGAAATCTGATTCTCTTTGGAGTCTGCACGGGTGTTTCGGGTGTGTGGATTGAAAACTCCGGACTTACAGGCACTGGCTGTAAAATGTTGTCCCGACTTTCTTGTTGCGAGTCTTCAGGCGCTGGCTGAAGCATCTCTGGTGTTGTAGGTGATGATGTCTCGTTTGAAGAAGCATTGTCCGAATTAGCAATTTCAACGTAACACGGTTTTAAACGATTTAAAGAAATGTTGATATCTTTGTTTCTTACTTTGACCGTAAAGAAATTTTCGAAGCGTTTAGTGACTTCATAGGGACCCTCGTATGGAGGTTGTAAAGAAGCGCGGACTGCGTCGTTTCTAACGAAAACGTGAGAACAGGTGTCTAAAGCCTTGAATTTAAAAAATTTTGATGTCGAGTGATTGGTGCTGGAGACTGGTCTTAAATTAGTAAACGTGTCTTTTAAAAACTGGATGTAGTCGACAGGAGATTGTTTAAATTTAGGTTCTGAAAGAAAATCACTGGGTAATCTTAGTGATTGACCGAAAACCAGTTCCGCAGGTGAACCAGAAAATCCTTCCCTAAACACAGAGCGGAGGCCTAAAAGAATGGAAGGTAGAGTCTTAACCCAGTTTCGTTCTTTGTTAGCCATGAGTGCTGCTTTAAAGGTGCGATGCCAACGTTCAAGGAAACCGTTGGATTGAGGGTGATAAGCAGTAGTTCTATTCCTCTTGAAGCCCAATAATTTAGAAAGTTCGGTGAAAAGTAAGGATTCGAATTGAGTGCCCTGATCCGTAATTATTATTTTGGGGACACCGAATCTGGCTATCCAGTGACGAAAAAGTGCTTCCGCAACTGTTTCAGCGTCTGATACTGTCTGATAAAGGTATTGCTTCTGGCCATCGCGTAAATCTATCTATGATAGTAAGACAGTATCGGAAGCTGTTAAAGACGGGAAGAGGACCAACGAGGTCAATGTGAATATTTTCGAAGCGCTCCGAAGAAACTGGAAATGTTCCGAAATTATTAACCACATGACGAGAAACTTTGCTTTTCTGACATGAAAGACAAGCACGAGACCAGTTATTGATGTCTTTGTTAATAGATGGCCAAAAGAATTTTCGCGTTATTAAATTTCTCGTGGATCTAATGCCAGGATGAGCTAAATTATGTAGAGTTTCGAAAACCTTTCTACGAAAACTTGAGGGTACAAATGGACGAGATCCTTTTGTAGAGACTTCGCAAAAAATATCTTTATCAGTGCCAAAGATAGGAAGCTTTTCGAATTTGTACTGGGAATTTTGACGGAGGTGGTGAAGTTCGGAATCTGAATCCTGAAGTTCGGCCATAGCCTCGAAGTCAATGGTACCAGGGATTCGAATTTCCTCAACACGAGATAGAGTATCCGCCACCGTATTGAGAACACCAGGAATGTGCCGAATATCGGTGGTGAATTGACTAATGAAGTCAAGATGTCTGAGTTGACGAGGAGATGCTTTATCTGGATTTTGATTAAATGCGAAAGTTAAAGGTTTATGGTCCGTGTATAAGATAAAAGAGCGACCTTCTAAAAGAAAACGAAAATATTTGATAGACTTGTATGCCGCTAAAAGTTCCCTGTCGTAAGCACTGTATTTGCATTGTGCACTGTTAAATTTGGAAGAGTAGAATCCCAAAGGTTGCCAAACATCATCAATTTTTTGTTGAAGTGCAGCTCCTACAGCGAAGTCAGAAGCATCAACCCAGAGGCCTAGCTCGGCTGCAGGGTTAGGGAATGCCAGGAGAGCTGCCTCAGCAAGCTGCTTCTTTGCGACTTCGAAAGCCTCAATAGATTCTTCAGTCCAGGGAACCCGGTTAGCGCCGTCTTTTTTAGAACCTGTAAGATGTCTGTTGAGATGTTGGTGACAGGACGCTGCTTTGGGGAGGAATCTTCGGTAAAAATTCAACATCCCCAGAAACCTACGAAGTTCCTTGACTGTTTTGGGCTTGCCAAAATTGGTAATTGCGTCCACACGGTCAGGCAAAGGTCGTATTCCTTGTGAAGAGACTAAATGACCTAAAAAGTTGACTTCCGGTTGAGCGAATTTACATTTATCGACGTTTAATATAAGACCGAATTTCTGAAAACGTTCAAAAATAATTTTCAAGTGCTCGTAATGCTCAAGTTGCGTTTTAGAAGCAACTAAAATATCGTCCAAATAAACGAAAGTGAAAGAAAGATCCTGTAAGACTGTATGGATGAATCTTTGAAAAGATTGAGCAGCATTGCACAGTCCGAAAGTCATTCGTGTAAACTCAAAGAGGCCGAAAGGGGTACAAATAGCAGTTTTAGGGATGTCTTTAGGTTCCACTGGAATTTGATGGTAAGCTTTAGCTAGATCTAAAGTCGAAAAAATTTTACAATTTTGAAGGTGATAAGTAAAATCGTGGATCAGCGGTATTGGATAGCGGTCAGGAACTGTACGGGAATTTAATCTGCGATAGTCGCCGCATGGTCTCCATTCACCATTCTTTTTGCGAACCATGTGCAAAGGAGAGGACCAGCAACTGCTAGATGGACGGCAGATTCCTTGCTTAAGTAAGAAATCGAATTCTTTCTTAGCCGCTTGTAACATTTCCGGAGATAATCTACGAACTTTTGACATAAAAGGAGGGCCTTCAGTAATAATGTGATGAGTCACGCCATGAGACACAGATTTGACAAAGCCAGAATCAATAGTGATTGATTTGAAATTACGTAACAGCTCGGAAATGGTGGGGTCATCAAAAGATCCGACTAAAATGGAAAGATTTGATGAGGTGCCCCTGAGAATGCGAGCTGAGGAATTTAGATTTGTCAAAGGGTCTAAGAGGAGTTTCTTTCTAATGTCTACCAGTAACCCATAGTGGCAGAGGAAGTCTGCGCCTATTATAGGTTTGGAGACAGCGGCAATAATGAATTGCCATTGAAAAGTGCGGAGAAGGCCAAGATCCAGAGTTAAAAGTTTTCTACCAAAAGTTTTGATGGAAGAAGAATTTGCAGCAGTTAACTGTAAATTTGAAGGATAAAGTTTATCTAGAGAGTTGGCGGGAATCACAGAAACATCTGCACCAGTATCGATTAAAAAATGTTTCTGAGTGGATTTGTCAAAAATGTAGAGACGACTATTATTTGCGCCCCTTACCCCTGTCGTCAAAGGAGGAGGGCTGATTAGTTTGTTGAAAATGTTTCGGATTTGGTAAAGTTGCAAGGTGCTATACACTTGCGAGCCTTGGTACCGTAACGAGTGTGGTACCAACAAGATTTGGATTGTGTATTTTGACGAGGTTTAGAATTTCCATGAGATTTGGAATTTGATCTATTACTAGATAAATTCCTAGAGCGCGAAGAGTCTCGGTTGAATCTCGAGGAATTTTCCACCAATTTTGTAAGCCTGGCAACTTGTTGTGACAAGCGTTCCAATTCAGATGGATGTGTTTTCGCTTCCGATATGGAATTAATTTCTAATTTGAAATTAACTTCCGCAATTTTGTCGGCACATGCGGCCAAATTCTCCAGGGTTCCTGGATTACTTGAGAGAATGGCTTGCATGTGAGACGGAAGCCTTTGCATCCACAACGATTGCAGGATACTGTCACTAAATTTGTTGCGCGCGAGGGAACGCATTTCCCGAAGAAGCTGAGACGGTTGAGAGTCACCCAAAGTCAACTCATTTAAGAGCTGTCTAAGTTTTTGACTCTCAGATCCAGCGAGACGATTAATCAACACTTCTTTAATTTTTAGATATTTTTCACTCGCGGGAGGGCTTGAAACAACGTCACTTACAAGCCGAACAATGCTTTCGTCAAGCGCACTGATTACCGTAAAATACTTCGTTTTGTCCTGAGTAACTCCAGCCAATTCGAACTGGGCCTCGAGGTGGTTGAACCATAAATCCGGGTTATTCCGCCAGAAAGGGCCCGGTTTAACCGAAACCGCCCCAATAGTACTAGTGGAAGAGCCCGAAGGGTAGGTGTTGACAGCAGGAGCGTTGCTCGAACTGTCAGCGTACTCAGAATCTGACTCAGGCATTTTTCTACGAATCAAAAATGATTGAAAGAAATTGTGTAGAGATGTGTATATATATATATATATATATAAGGAAAAAGAAAAAAGAGAGAAGTCTATCGCTAAAACTAACACTACTCAAACCTGGCTACAAATAACATGATCTTCTTGATGTTGTTTTATAGATGTCTTGACTTAGTTGATGACTTGAAGTTGGCTTGACGTCTTGGAGAATGTCTTGACGTTTTGAAGGCAGTGTTGGTTGCTGGTTTTAATCTTGAAGTAAGTCTTGACGTTCGGCAATTGTGATATTTTATTAAATAATATCCAGTTGACTATATGCGTGTGGTTTGTAGGGGTCACCAGTTGTGGAGTATTTGACGACTTAATTTCGTCATACGCACACTTTAAACATCCAGCGATGTGGATTCTTCACTCATTAAGTTGGATGATACAGAATTGACTGTACTTAATTCGAGTTGGGTAGACCAACTCGGATGTGTCCGCAATATGAAGGAAGCTATCATAGAGATGCACTCAACAGAGTATACAAGGACAAAAAGGCGAACTAACAGCAACATCACATCGGAGGATAACACGACGCTCTACTTCAGTAGAGGTAAAACCAATACACTACTTCCACAGCTGTAGTAAAGAATTCCTTTTAGATGGTTATTATTTTGATTTTATTTTATTCTTTTAATCTTTTTTAAGTTAATACATATTTGAACGAAAATTCAAAACGAACTTTTATAACATTGATTATCAAACGAACTTTTATAACATTGATTATCTCTCACTGATCTCAAACGAATCCTGAACTGACTCTGATTCTAAACTATTTTTCCATCTATCAAAAAAAAAAATAAAATTGTGCAAAGTGTACTTAGTGTGAAATGTGCAATGAAACGTAGAAAAATTGCAAAGTGGAAACATAGAATTCCAGCAGTGCTCAACATGTAAAAATATTGAAAACTATTACTGAAAGTTGCCACAAGTATCTTTCACTTTCTTTCAATTTGTCCAGTTTTGGCAGAATTTCGAATAATATATTTAAAAAATAAAACTTTAACTAGGCAACAAACGTTGGATATTCTGAACGGGAAAGAAAGTAGTTGGCAAAATTTGTTTAGTTATCTAAAAGCTGCACTTAAATATAGGAAGTTTCTGGTAGACGAATTCAACTCTTGATTTAGTTTGTAATAAATATCACATAGCGAATTAGATAAACAATGTTAATCTTTAAGAATTAGAGTTACCCAACTTCAGCAGACGACCTTAAGTGATTGCTGTGGTTTATTAGTTGTTGTTTAGTAAAACATGAAGAAGTATTACTATGGGTTCATGGTTCACGATTCACCAATATTCATAGAAAGTCGTAGATTTAAAAAAATAAATCCACTATAAAAGATCTGCCATCTTGGATTTTGAAAAATATTGTCCCAGATTCGTGATCAGCGACTTCCAAAACCCCTATATACCAATTTTCATAGGAATACGTTGATTGCGGTAAATAGTCCAACATATTGGTTCCGCCATTTTGGATTTGATTGGAAAATCCAGCACCATATTTGTGATCAGTGACCCCCGAAACCTTGACATACCGGTTCTCATGGGAATCCGTTGATTAAGAGAGAGAAAGTCCGCCATATTGGAACAACCATTTTTTTATCGGTGATTTTAAGCTGATTTCATTCTTCATATTTTCTGAAAATATGTTTCTGAAAATGTATTGGTAGTTATTATTTTGACTTCGGCAGCCACTCATCTTTCGAAATTGTACTGCACGAGCTTTCATTTGAATTGAATTATTATTTTGAACCAATGAAATTTTTAAATGTTTAGTGTACACAGGTAATTAATATTAATTATTACCGCAGAAAAGTTAAAGATGTAAGTGTAATATTGTTTAATTACCGATATTAACTTGTGTTAGCCAGAGTTCACACCCTAGTATCCTGGCATTCTGCAACTCATACTTAATGGAAATTTTGCTATAAAAGAGGGCCAGTCAGCAAGAATATCGATTATAGTTGAAAAACAAATCGACAACTACGGTTATTTAAAACGGGGCGTTTCTGGGCCAAATTTTATAGGCGAATGAATCGCAGTTCTCCGGGGGTGGTATCTCAGGCTTCCACAGCCTCCACAGCAGGTTGGATACTAATCCATATAGGACAAGAGGATCTTTCTCCAGCCCAAATTTTGAGCCAATATTTGTGCTGCTATCATCGACACCCATTTAATTAGACTGCTTAGTAGCCAAATTTATGCGGACTTTTTGGAGAATACACTGAAAGATCTTCTAGAGGACATCCCTACAGATAACACTGGATAACAGTAAATTTTGTCGGAGATAATTTTAACACATATTGATTAATTTTCGTATGTTAAATTCAAAACCGACAATAAAAGATCTCGTTTGGTTGCCATTTTGAAAATAAATATAAATATATTGCCATAGCATAGCTCTCAACACAATATATAAGTATAACTCTCATAAGAATACATACAGCCCTCAAGATAATGCAATTAATAAATATATTTGTCAGTTTCATTATAAATTGGATAGGTGAACAAGTTTTTGAAAATATCTCGTGTTTGTGTTAATAAACCAGATGCTTTTTGTTTAGTGTGTGATAAAGTGAATTTGAGATCTCAGAAATGTTATATTACTCCGGTAATTGAGAAAACGTCCTATTTATATTTTGGTTTTAATGTTGAAGATCTGGATAAGTTTTCGGCTTCACATATATTTTGTATTTTATGAGAATTTGGCTTAATGGAAAAAATAATTCATGCCTTTTGCTGTTCCGATGAAGTGGCGTGAACGAACGAATAATCTCACCAATTGATATTTTTGTATGGTGCCAGCACTTGGACAGAGATCACACGTCAATTCCCCATAGCGATAAGTTGTTTGCGCAAAAGCACTGTTTTTTCAGAATAATTGGACATCTTGCTAACGTTGCATTACAGTAACGTAGAGGTGTCCATTCTGAATGTTACACCACCATTTGTTTGCCAGAAGTGTTGGGAAAAATAAGGGAAACCAATCGCGGAAGACGAATTATTCTCCACCACGACAATGCAAGTTCTCACACATCAGCTCAAACATTTTTCGACGACTGAAGAAGCGGTTGATGCGTTCAAATCACATGTTTTGGAGGTACCTCAATCGGAGTGGAAAAATTGCTTCGAAAATTGGTTCAAACGCATGTAAAAGTATATTGACCTGCATGGAGAATATTTTGAAAAACAATAAAGCCATTTTCGATTATAAATATTTATCTATCTCAAGTAGCAACCCTCGTAGCTTTGCTAGAAGTATTCATTACAAAAGAAAGGGAATCGGCAATCACACGAACCAGAAAAAAATTTTAAAAAACAATCACTATGTTATCCCAAAAAATTCTACTACCCCAACTTCTTATCAAACTAAGTTTTGTAAAAGGCAAATTTTCAAGATTCAGTGAAACAAAAATGAAGTAAGGTGCTTTTTTGAAACCCTTTTAATGATAAAGAATTTTACAAGATTATATCCGAAGATAAAAAAGTTGCATTGAACAATTTTCGCCAAAGTGCGAAAAATTTTTTGGGATCCAAAATAGCTGAAAATTACTTCGAACTGGTGAAAAATATGGGCTGCAACAAGTCTTTGAAGATCCATTTATTTCATTCATATTTGGACTTTTTTTCACGATAACTGCGGTGAAGTTAGCGACGGGTACGACAAGCGTTTCCATCAAGACGTTTCGGCCATGGAAAAATTATATCAAGGAAGTCGAACCCTTTGATGCTGGCGGATTACTGCTGAACCCTCGAGAAGATGCGCTGACAATTTACAATAGATTGGCAAAAAGCTTGTGCACTTCTTCTACTTCAACTATTTCTGTGATTTCTTTTTAATAACTTCTGAAATATAGGCTATTTCAAAAATGGCAAACAACAGTACAATTTTTCTTTCATATTTGTGTTTAACGTAAGTACTAAAATGGTAGTAATAATCAAATTTTTACCAAAAATAAAGAAAGTGAGTTCAAATCTGATAATCAGTGTAAACTTAGCACAATGTTTTATCAACACGATGGAGCACTAGCGCATTCTAGTATCATTGTAAAAGCAATTCTGAATGAAAAATTTGCTGACCGCTGGCTTTGACGAGGTGCACCGATTCAGTGGTCTGCTAGATCTACAGATCTTACTCCATTGCTACCATAGCCACAATACACCTTAAAGAGGGAATTACAAGGGCGTTACTAGCTTACATCGAGAATGGTGGAGCAGATTTCGAACAGCATTGTAACATACTAAGACTAAATGTATAAAGTTTCGAATTCAATAAAAAGCAATTTAGGGTTAATTTTAATTAAATGGATTGGATTTGTTGTGCCTTTTCGGAAAGGTTATAAGATGGGTAATTTAATAAAAATACAAATCAGGTACATACTAATTACATGAAATTAGGAAAAATGCTGAATTTTAAGCAATCGCAAAACATTTTGTTCACCTTTGGAAGTGACTGTACCTAGAATTTTAGGAGTTAGCTTAACATTGTTGGCAATTTTGGAAAGATCATTGGGATAGTAGTTTTTTGGCGTTTGTGTGTTGTCGCTGCGTTGAGTAAATCAAAAGATAAATGTAAAATAGTGATGTACATGCCGTAAAAATGTCAATTTTATAAATCAGCCTGTAACTCACAAACGGTTGAGATTGCCCACCTCCTACCATTTAATTTTTTGTTTGGCTTGAAATCTATCATCACACTTATTTTGGCACACCAGGTCTGAAACACCCTGTTTACATGTAAAAACATAAACTTTACACTTTAAACATGTTTTTCTCAACATGATCTTTTCGCAACTGGTTGACTGTATATCACCGTCAATTTGAATCGGATCAACTTCAATTTTTTCATTTCTTCTACATAGAGATCTCAAATTCAATCTAACGTGGTAGTTTCTTTTAAATGAATATTTACTTTTCAACATAAATAAGTGGGTTTTTCCGAAATTTCGGATTTTTTTTCTTTGAAAGACTGCCATTTGGTTAAAAATTGTTTTTTTTTAAATCGGTCACGTTTAACTGAAGCTATTATAATATATATTACAAATATAAACCCAATTTGTTTTTCCGATAAAAAATGCTCATGTTGGACTGGCAACCAGAGGACCGGCGGGCAGCGGTTTACAGCGACCTCTACAAAATTAATGTGAACTATTATTTTTCAATAAAAAAATTTCTGAAATGTATTTGAAAGTATTGTATTGTATTTGGGAGAAAGTTTTTCAACCACCCATTACCTACATTACCACGTGAGCCAAAAAAAATTTTCAAAGTTGTTGTTCCCCTTTGAGGGAGAACTTTTTATGGTCCACTGATAAATCGCGGTAATGTAGATGATAGGTAGTTGAAACATACAATACATACTTCCAAAATACATACTTTCAACTACATTTGAGATATTAAGCTTTTCAGATTGCAATTGCAGGTACTAGCATGCCAGTTTTGCTAATAAAATAACAACATTAAGCACAAACAACAAATAATAAAATTAGGTCCGAATGAAACAAATCTTAAAAATAATTGAGATGGAAGACAAAGCTTTTGTGTAAAACACATCAAATGTTTAATGTGTATCATTAAGTTAATACAGATAATGTAGAAAAATATAAATAACATATTTTTGAAAGTTATATGTATAAGCTACATTGACCTTGAAAGTTACATTGAACTTAACACACCGTTCGCACCGTTACGTCTAAGTAAATTCTCCTAAAGATACGGATGGGTGTATTAGCAACGGGTTTTTTACTACTCACCTCAAAGGACTTTCAGGTATGCACCTTTCTACAAATCACCCTACACAGTGCCCCCCCCCCCCCCGGAGTTTCAGCTATTTTATTTACAATGATAGGCGTTTAATCTTAGAGACTAATTAGGAAATCCAATCTTCTAAAAGTATCAATTACATTTGTAGACAATTCAATTTCTTACGGTACCTTAAATTACAAAACCGCTACAAAACCGCTATAAAAAAGTTAACTTAAAATGTGGCTACTAATAAAAGTACAAAGTCGTCTGTTAATTATACTATCTTATTAGCATATTAAATATAAACGCTTTAACTTGCCAAGTAGAGGTGAATGACAAGTGAATGAATAGCATTCGTATCAAGGCCTATCGTTGGCCGGCACTTTTTACATAAACTCGCTTTAGTGTCTTTCTTTCTTTTTGAAATCTTAAATTTTGCATTCGTTGGATAGTGTAGTATCTTTTATCTATGACATTTGTAGAGGGCATTTGCTACTAATATGAGAAATTTTGCTAACACATAGTCATGTGAATAGATTAGGAATTTGCTACATGATATGGTCATGTTTAGTAAAAATGTGAGTAAGTAAGATTGACAACCTGCCGTTAGCACAAATTATATTATAAATATTAATTAATAAACATTTGTAATTTATCTAGTAACTGTACTGAAACAAAAACTTCACCTCAAAATTAAATATGGCGAATGAAATCCGTAACAAAGTTGAGTGGCTTATCTAATGAAACTCATAACCAATTTAAGCAGCTGAATTCAATTTTTTGGTAGTTGTAGAGGTAATAATTATTTTATAGATATCAGTAAATGGGATTTATTAAAAATGCATTATTTTATTAATGTTGGAGACGGAGTTGGATCAATTGGTTGAGTGGCACAATCACCAAGCCAAGATTCCAGGGTTCGAGCCTCGATTACCCCCGTGAGTTTTTCTAAAAAAAAAACATCAAATAAAATCCACTCCGTATTTGGGTTGTTTTATAGCTCGCAACAATCTAAAAACTAATCATTCCAGTTACCTCATTCCACTCACCCTACTTTCCTTCCGGCCGAAACCATGCTAACTCATCAAAGGGTTGTAGGCTTAAGCCACAACCTAACAAATCATAAAAATAATTAAGATACTAAGAAAAATATAGATACTGCCTAGATTAAACCTAATTCGTTTTATTACAAAAACAAAAAATCAAATACAAACGGATATTAGAGAGAATCAATGACTTGAAATAATAATATACAGTATATACTCGGCCCGCAATAGAGTGAACCATCTAATAATACAGGGTGTTTCTCAGGTCGTGTGCAAAAATGAAGGATCTGGTAAATCTATGTGAAAAACGAAAAAAAAAAATTTATGGAACGGGGAGTTTATCTCCGCTCCCCTCCAGTCTTACATTTTACCGCATATTTTCTCCAGCTTACGTTATTAATATCTCAGTGGATAGGCAACATAATGTTGCTAAAAACTGTGTAATTTTTTTACTGCTAATGATTTTAAAAGAATTAAAAGAATTGGTTTTCAAAGTCGAATTTTCGTAATAAAAACCAATTTTTTTATTTTAAACAGAAATACTTTGAAAATTTTCCCTGTAATTTTTTTTATTTTTGGGTTTAAAATAGTTTACCTAATGTCCCCTTCCAAAAGCAATTTAAAGCACACACAAAATTCTAGCGTTCTCAAAATACATGACCAGATAAGCAACAATTCAACACTCCTAAATTCACAGCCCTGCGAATTTAGATTTAAAATTTCTCTTTTTAATAAAAATATATTTTTTTAGGTAATGAAGTAATAATGTTAAAAATAGTGTTGATTTTTTTCTATCACGTCAGATTTTTTAATTTTTTTATAATTATTAATTTTGTTTGATAATTATCAAACAAAACATTGTAACAAAAAAATCTGATGTGATAAAAAAAACCAATACAATTTTTGAAATCAGCACACTTTATTAGCTAAAAGAAAATATCATTATTAAAAAAGGAAATTATAAGTTTAAATTCCTCTGAATTTAAAAGTGTTGAACTTTTACTTAAAATAGCAGGTATTAGCTGTACGTGGGTCAGGTAACTTGAGAACGCTAATAAATTGTTGTGTGCTTTAAATTGGTTTTCGACTATTTTAAATCCGAAAATTAAATGGCAAATTTTCAAAATATTTTCGTTTAAAATTTAACATTTGATTTTTTCCGAAAATTTAACTTTGAAACCAATTGTTTTTAAACCATTAGCAGTAAAAAAACAACTACACAACCTTTGGCACCATTGTGTTACATTTCAACAGAGATATTAACAAGGTATATAGCGCTAAAACTGTAGAAAATATCTGTTAAAATGTAAGACCATATGCGTTAAAATGTAAGAATGGTTAATTTCATCAAATAAAAAATGTCAACCCCGCTATAGCTTGGCGGGGAGGGCAGATAGCTCCCCCCTTCCAACCATTTTTTTCGTTTCTCACCTAGATCTTCTTAATTTTTGCACATTTAATAAAAATCAACCATTTGAAATCTTGTAATAAACTGTATTTAATGTTAAAGCTGAAACACAATGCGCGGAACACAACAAAGATCGCCCTAAAAAACGCCAACAAAATGTCCGTGAAAACACAGTGACGACAAAACGAACGCGCCAAGTACTGTCGTTCTTTCACCAACATAAATCTGCCATTTAATGTATTATAGTTATGATTTTATTAAAACTGGCATAAATATGCAAAAATAAATTTTAAAAAAGTTATTAAAGTGGCTTATGCGGCAAAGTATTTTTGTTTCTGCTAGTTATTTCAGTCGACAACGACAGTCCAAAATTTTATTTTGCCCAACGCGTCTTCTAGAAGTTCAGCTCCGAGTGAGGGTTTATCGAATACTTCCCAATGCCCTAGGTCAAAGCAATCTATCTCGGTGAAGAACGTAACATCGAGAAAATTTTCTCTGGTAGGTCCTCTGTACGTTGGTTCGCATTCTCGGTTATTAATGACTAATCTAATGGTTAGTACATAGTGTAGCACATTACATTGGTTAATTCTAACGAACGATAAACCTGTTCTTCGTCCGCAGCGACCGGATTGTCCTCATTCAACACCTTCCAATCCGCAGTGTGTATCGACGGATTTTGTCTCTGAAGAAGTTTCAGCGCAGTCTCCGGTGGCACCACGCGAATTAAATTCGCATTTAGAGCCATCGAAGTGTTAGATCTTCCCATAGCCTCCAGGAGGGCGACTTCCCAGTGGTCGTTGCATTTAATAATTTTAACATTGTTGAACCAGCCTGCTGCGTTAAATGACGGCTTCAGCTGGCCCACGTTCTTATACAAATGCAAGACCAGCTCAGCTAGTAGCTTCATCTCAATGATCTTTCACCTATTTATGCCATAAGAGTCACTCCAATCGACGATAGCCACGTTTAAATTGTCCACGATCACTTCGCTTTCCAACTTAGTTGGTGCCATGTGACCTCTGGCTGGCTTTAGGTTAGTTTTCAGGGTTAGCCGGGATATCCTTCACTCTCTTCTCTTCGCCGCTATTTTTCCCATCAAGTGCTCCTCAATCTTATTGCAGTAACTCGGGTCTCTAGCTTCGACTACCTTCCTGTCGGGTCAAAGAACTCTCTGCCTTTAGCCAATGTGTCCCTTGCGCAAGCCAGTCTCTCCTGTTCCTCCATCGTGCAGCTTGGTAAGAAGCCAAACTCAATGAACCTGACGGGAGCCTTATATTGAGAGGGGGGCTAATTCCAGCTGGGATCCCTTCCTTGGCCGGAGAATCGCTATAATTCCTCCTTCTCTAAGAAAGGTAAGGTAGGTTATTTCTCTATCCTGCTTCGAGTCTCTCACGACTTCAGAACTAAAAGTAAGCGATCTTTTAGTCTTAGACATCTCAGGTGAAGGTTTGTTTACAATATTGGTGCCACAGGTGACATGCAGAAGTTTGGATTTATATCCCTATCATAGTTAAATCTATATTGGACATTCCTAAGATGACGCATTTTATACATCCTACCAGGTATTTTGCATTTGCCTTCGTTTGGCACCACCTCCAGATTAACATGTCTGACAAGGGTGGCCCTACCAGCAGCTTCAGCTACCTACCGCCGACGTGGATTATTCTATCATCGATGCTCGCAAGCCACTCCTCCTGAAACAACCTGCTCAAAAATTTCAGTAAAAAGTGCTGACTTTTCAGCAACTATCACGTTTCCGACTATTTTTAATGAAAACAAATATTAAATCGTGGTTAGATTGTGGTTCCACACAAGGAACGTTATGTCAAAATTCCAGAAAAATTGGTTGAATAGTTTTAAAGTGGTTGAAGTAGTTTAAAAAAAAGGCCTTCATTCATGCACCATTGTACCGGGTAGATACAGACAAATAGATAAGTAATAAATAAATATATTTTTTAAACATTCTGTACTCGATGGTCTTCGTAAAATATGGAAGTGAACTGAAATTCCATGTTACCTATAATTCGCGCTTCAAAGCCGTTGCAGTTCATGAAAGCAAGCGTTGCGCGATATGGTCCTCCCTAAGAAGGGCTGTACATTGTAAGCTAAATTCTTGCAGTCTACTCTTGAAAGTGTATCCATTTTGAAAGTTCAAAATCAAAAACAGTGGCTTTTTTTGAATTTCCAAACCCAACTGCTAACTTAAGAAAATGCAACAAAAATTTTTTATATTTTTCTCAATTGAAAATTTACACTGTAACCTATTTTCTACCAGCCGTATAATATATCATATACATAGATATAAAATGTAGGTAAGTAGGCACTACATTACACTTTGCCTTTCCAAATGTTTATTAAATTATAAAAGTTCTAGATTACATCAAAAAAGAAGATTGAGTAATTTATTTTGTTTTTCGTAAAAGAAAGAATGCCGCTGAAGCGATGATTACACCCAATTTTGGTAATTTCAGTAAAATAAAAAAGTGCAAATTTGTTCTGTACCATTGACCCAATTGTTCCGTATATACCAGATCAGGCACCAAATAAACCGCTAAAGTTCGAATATAAAAAACGCTCAACACCCACAGCAACCATCAATCCTCATATGTTCGCATTTTCTTGCTTGCCAGCTTATTAATTCGCCATTACTATTACATCTGATTTTTGTTTTTATTTCCAAAAATTGGAGTTTTCGCAGAATGTAATTAAACTTTTATTTTGTCCGTTTCAGGAGTCTTTATGTACCATCATCACATCAGCATTTCTGCGGAATTCAGGTAAGTCTTTCCCGTGTCATGATAATAATTTTCTTGGCACAGGCAGTACATAATGATCACAGTAACAAAATTTCGGCTAAACAGTGAAATGCTGAAAAAGCTATGGATGGGTCAAATCTGCCTCGAACCAGTATCGCAGCTAAAGAAAAGACGCAGCAAAAAATCCGGCTCTAAGCTATCCAACTATTCAGCTCTAACGGTACCGCGAATCAAGCAACCAATTAAAGAGTCCACGGATTAATTTGTTCTCTTCCCCAAAAATGTTTACCTTAATTCTGCTCTTTTTGATGTGGAGTATCAAACTTCGACAGATTTGCGCAGATGTTTCGTTTAGAAAATGTCTTCTTTGTTATTGAAGAGAGTAAAACGAAAATTACTTATTATGCATAATCACCTTATCGAGAAAGTCATGCCTGAGTAATCGAACATAGATAAGAAATACCTGGGAATTTGCATATCGAAATCTTACTCACCTGTTCCCAGAGTACGCTACCAATCAAGAGCTTTTGGCCATCGGCCTGACTGGATGCTCCTTGACAAGTTGTTCATCAAAGGCCGTCGATGCAGGTGAAATTTTTACATTTCATGTTAGGCTTTTATCCCAGGTGATGACTAAGATTCGTGACAGCCGCAACATCCGCAGCGTGCTCGAAATTACGTACACTGAGCTAAGAGTTGGTAAGAACAACAGAAATATTTGGTTGTTCCTGGGAGGAGGGCTAATCCGATCTCAATTGACCATCTTATGACTAGGCAGGTGGCTAATTGCTTTTCGAATGTACCGTACTTTTCAATCATTCCTTCAACGAAACAATGCGTAGAATGCGATGATAAGTTAATGCAATTGGACTCTGGTTGTCGAGTTATTAGATTTAATGAAAATTTTATTTAAGGAGCAGTGGGAACAAATTAGTAATTACATACATGTTGTGTTGCAATGTGTGTTGAGCTGTGTTGGCAATTGATGTAGTGACGCACATTTTAGTAAATGAAGTTATACGTAAGCATATACTATAGTTTACAATAAAAATTATAGTACAATTTAATATGTATCATAATTTCTAATTCAAGTTCGATGATTTAACTTAGTTCTTAAGTGTTTTAAAAATACTTAATAAACTAGGAACATACATCTAATTTTTGGGACGAGGTGTTTCTGACGCTCGACGGAACCTATCCAAAAATATTTACTTATTTACATAAAATATTTAACTATTTAACTATTATTTATATATACATATATATATATATATATATATATATATATATATATATATATATATATATATATATATATATATATATTTATACAGAGTGAGGTCAGTACATTTTTCGTTCAGTAGTATCTTTACAATGATACCAGAATGCACCGGTACTCCGTCGTGCTGGTGAAACATAGCCCTAAGATTATACAAAGGGATGTACTCTGGTAGAGCTGGCAGTGTATTCTCCAAAATTAGGCTATTGCGCAATTGCGACAAAATGAAAGATCAAATTAAATGGTTGTCGATGATACCAGCCCAAACATTGGCTCAGAATTTGGTCTGCAAGCAGGTCCCCTTGTCCTGTTTGGGTTAGTATCCGACCAGCTATGGAGGTTGTGAAGGTTTGCGACACCATCGCTGGTGAACTACGATTCATGTGGAAGGAATTCGGCCCAGGAACGCCCCGTTCTGAATGTCACATTCCAGAAGCCAAATGTAAAATTTTAGTCTTCTCTCGGAATCTCCTTGCAGTAGTCATTGGACTGGAAAGTGATTATATGTTCCTCACCCCGCTAGATGAGTAATCCTTCTAACCGGAGACGGAGTTGGATCAATACGTTGAGCGGCAAGACCAACATGCCATGGGTCCCGGGTTCGAGACCATATGACCCCGTGAGCTTTTATTAAGAAATTAAAATAATCCACTCCGTCTCTGGGCTGTTGTCTAGCTCGCAGCAATGCAAAAAAAAAACAAGACTCAAGTTTCCTCACTTCCCTTACCCTAATTCCCCCCGGCCAAAACCATGCTAACGCATCAAAGGGTTGTTCCCTAGGATTTGGCCACGTCGTATAAAAAAAAAAAAAGAAAAAAAAACCTTAACTGAAGTCCGTAATCATCTTTCGACTCGTCTCAGGCTCGTTTCAAGGTCTTGCTCGAAAAAGGTGATTATTTGCTGCTCGACGTCGGCATGTGTTTCATGTGTTTCAACTCGCAATTTCTCAAGTGTAAATTCTGCCAACCTTTGATAATTTTAGCTTAAGAACACTGGTAGTTACAGATTTCTAACAATGATCGATATTCTTGCTGACTGACCCTCCTTTATAGCTAAATTTCCGTCAGGTATTAGTAATAGAATGACACGAGCTATTAATGGAATATAATAAATTACACTTACCTTTTTATAACTTTTTTGCAACAGTATTTAAAATGAGTTACCTGTGTATCCTAAACACACCTATATTTTTTTTATTTAGAAAATGTTGTTGATTTAAAAAATGTCCTACCTAAAGTCCTATATAATAATTAGGTAGCCAGGGATTACTAAGGATGCGGTTTTTCTCATCCTTTCTCTACCTGGACATGTTGTAACTGGAAGTTAGATTTTAGATTTTTATTTCCTTTTAAGTTATACTACATATGTATACATATACAATAGGAGTATTTATAATTTAGTGCTAGAAGTAATGGTCTTCATTCATCTATAATATTCATCAAAGGCATTGCCGAGAAGTAACGAGTAATTTATAAAGTATATTGCAGGAAAAATTTTACAAAAAAAACCCATTGAATTTATTTTTTAAAAACTTACTTACTAATCATAATCATAACTGCTTGGAATATAGCTTTGTATATGATGAGCTTATTTTCCAGGCTTAAGGCTCACCTTCTATTTTGTTTTAATTAGTAGGTTTATTTTGTTTTGCGTTGACGATATATGCTTAGCATAGGTAAGTGTTTTGTGTAGTTCTATACCTAGATATTTTACATGCTCTGACCAAGAAATTTCATAACTATTCAGCCTAAGATTTGTACTTGGTAGGAATCGTAAGTTTCTCCTGCGCGTGAAGAATATGGCCTGGGTTTTATTAACTTCCCACATATAGGAAGTTATTGTAATGGGCCCGATTTTCAAAATTTTTAGTTTTAAATTTTTTTTACATTTCAAAGTTACCATAGTGTTTTACGCATGTCTTTGAACACATGTATGTGTGTGTGTGTGTGTGTGTGTGTGTACGTACGTACGTACGTACGTTCGGACCCACTGTTTTCGACAACGAAATCTCGCGAACAAAAAATGATACCGACTTCGCTATGGTGCCATTCGAAGCGTATTATTGTCAATAAGAGCTGAAAGAAATTTAATCAATTTCGGTTCAGCCGTTTTTTTGTTTAAACAAAAAAACTGAAAAAAAAGTTGATTTTACACTTTTTTGAAAAGGATTTCTTCGATATAATTTGTTCTGATGACGATCGGGACATCAAAAAGTCGGATAATAACAATTTATTATGAACAGAAATTGTTTATAATGATGAAAAATTGTTTATAACAATAAATAATTGTTTATAACAATAATAAATTTATAATCATAAAAAATGGTTTTACCTGGTTGAAAATTTATTATGAAAATTGGAAATTGAATACAAAATAGCAATTGAAAATTCTTATAAACAATTGAAATGTTTGTTACCACAAAAATTTTTTTTTTTGAACAAACTTTGTTTATATCAATTAAAAATGGTCTATAACAATTAAGAATTGTTTATATCAATTATAAATTAATTATAACCAAAATTATTAATAACAAATGAATTCCAAACAGAGTGCATTTTTTTGGTTTTCATTAAAAAATAGTGCAATAACGGAATAATTTTTTTTTAAAATTTTTTTGCATCTAATTACAACGAAATTATCATGATAAATTAAATTCATTAATTTATTTATTTATAAATTGAAAATATCAATTTTTTAAGTATTTTTAAATGAGATTAAAGTGGGCGAAAGTTTTTTTTTAAAGATTCATCTGATCTAATTGGTTCTGATACAACTCTATACTTAAAAAAAAAATCCAGAACTTTTATAGTTTTTTGTAATATTAAAAAAATTATAAAAAAAACCATAAATAGTTGATATTAATTATAAATAAAACGATAAATCGAATAGTATGAATTTTATTGAGTTTTCACTTACTCGTTTGTACTATGATCATGAAATTTATCGCTATTAACAATTAAATATTGTTAATAATAATTGAATATTGTTAATAACAATTGAAAATTGTTATTAACTGGGAAGTTGTTCGTGTGAACCTCAAGGGTCGCTCCAATGATGCGACACCCAGAATCTGGACCCACCCCACTAGTTTGGATTTAGTTTTATTTTCCATTTATGGAAATAATTTGAAATTATGTCGAGCCCATGTTGTAGATTTGCAGAAATATTTGTCACCACTTTATGTGATGTAAATATGGCCGTATCGTCCGCAAATATGGATGAGGAGCAATTTGGTATATTGGGGAAATCGGCGATATAAATGTTGTAAAGAATTAGCCCTCTAATACCGAACCTTGAGGTACTCCTGCAAGGCTTTGTTTCGGTGTGGAAAAACTGATCCTAGATGGACCTTGAACCAGCGTCCAGCAAGGAAATCACAGATCATAGCTATTAGAGGTGCAGGGAAGCCAAAATTGATCATTTTGTGTATCAGGGCATCGTGCCAGACCGAGTCAAAAGCAGCCTGGACATCGAGAAGGACAAGACCAGTAGACTTTTTTAAACAAGGCTACTTTTAACATATTGTGATATTCTTATCAATGGGTGCATTGTATTATGCCCAGCTCTGAAACCAAACTGCTCGTTGGGTAAAATGTTATTTGCTTCGACATGATCAATAATTTTCCATTTTAAAACTTTCTCAAGAATTTTTGCCAAGTTACTTATTAAGCTAATTGGACGATAGCTGCAAGGATCGCATGGTGGTTTTCCAGGTTTTAGTATCAGAATTACTTTTGTCTCTTTCCACGCCATGGGAAAACTTTTAAGCTTGAGACAGGCGTAAGGAAGACAATTGCGTTTCGTGGAAGGATCTTCAAGCACTTTTTGATATGCCATCTAGATCACAAGCTTTTTTTGTACGGGTATGTTTTATTATATTTTTTATCTCTTTAGGACGGACGTACCAGTGAGAATCGATCTGTGAGCTATCCGAATCAAAATTTCAAGTTTTCAACCTGCTCAATTGTAGCCGGGTTGCTAAGATGAGATGAGACGGTACAGTTTAATGCAAATTGTTGGGAAAACAATTCTGTTTTTTCATTGTTGTTTATATATCTATGGGATTTGTTTGCGCTTATGTTTAATAATTTTAGCTACATTCCAGAAAGGCTTTGAGCACTTTTCCATGCTTTCTAGAAGTGAACTCCATTTTTTATTTCTGAGTTCACTGGTTGACTTTTTAATAAGGTGATTGATTACATTTGCGTAACTCAACCAAGTAACAGGGTAACCTATAACGCAACCATTTTCTGCGGAGCGTATTTGGTCTAGGTATAATGTCTAGTATTCGTTTAGGTAGTTTGTCCTGATTTTTGGGAAACGAAAGGCGAGGACTAGCCGCAAGCAAGCTTGAGTTTATAGCACTTGTCAAAGTCGTAATCATGCTATCGATATCAGATTGATGTTGAATGTCCGAAAGAGATAGAGGAGTTAAGTTGTTGAGCTTCTGTTTCATTAAACTTTGGAAGCGTATCCAATTTGTCAGTTTTATGTTTGGCCTGGTGCAGTCGCTAATTGCCGGGCTCTTAAACAGGTCGATGTACACAGGCAAGTGGTCTGAAGACAACTCATTCCCCACAAGCGGCAGGTAAACTAAATCAGGGCAATTTGTTAGGAAGAGGTCAAGGACAGATGGATTTGTTCTGGCTTGGCTTGGCATATATATCGGATCGGGTGGAAATAGAAAAGTTAAAGGGAAATTTGAATTTAAATCATGCAATATATTACCCCAACAATTTTCTCGCAGACAGCCCCAGGATTGGTGTCTCCAATTAAAATCCCCTCCTATAATAAATTTACCTTCCAAGCGGATCAGCTTCCTGATATCTGCTCTAAATAAACCTTTGACGCGTTGGTTTGACGTACCGCCTGGAAAATAAGAACAATATTGATTTGATCTCCATTCTCACTAGTAATTTCTACCTCTATGGTTTCAATTGCTTCTGTTCTGATTGCTGATAAGAGTTTAACTTTCAGTTTTTTCTTTATAACGAGTGCATCTCCTCCACCTCGTGAGCCTTCCCTATCGGATCTATAACAAATATATGTAGGGTTAGAAAATGTAATATTAGAGTTTAAAACTGTTTCGGTGACCATAGCTACATCAATATTGTTTTTATGCATTAAACTAAAGAATTCTACAATCTTAGATCTAATACCTCTGGCGTTCCAAGTGATAATTTTAATTCGATTATGGTCCATTGCTCAAAAATTTAATTGCTAATTCAGTAATTATACTTAATTGCTCAAATTTATTTTTACAGAGTTTTAGTTTAGATACTAATTCTGACGTGAGCATTTGAATTTCGTTTAACGAAAATAGATTATTGTTTATTCTTACATTAGAGGTGTTTGGTATATTAGAACTATCGTTAAATCTCAGTGATGACCAGTTTAAATTACCTTCTGTGTTTAACTGGAAGTTTAGTTAAAATAAAAGACAGGAATATTAATTACAGAAGTATCGGTGAAAATTTGGAAAAATGCTGAATTTTAGGTAATCGCAAAACATTTTTTTTTCTCGGGGTCTCTTTTAAAAGGACTTCTGGTATAAGCATGCAATAAATTTCCTATCATCCCGCATCCCTTTATACATACATTCTTCCCGCACCCTACATTACATTAATTCGCCACCTTTGCCCCACTATTGGCATCGTAAATTATATTGCTACAGTAAATGTTGGAAGGTGTAGAAAGGGATAGGGTGGTGATGTGGATAAAAGCATTCCCCTTCTCTTCTACTCCCTACAAAAGCTACCGTGTAAAATAGTGCGTGCGTGCGTGCAGAAATATATCGATTGGATAATTTGGTAGATTTGTCAACACTTCACTCTGGACTATTTTTATGACGTCGTTATTTTTTGCTGATCTGACTGCACCGCACGGATAGTTTATCATGTCAATATAAATAAATGTGGTTGTACTAGGGAAGGATTGTTGACAACAATCATTCCTCACGAAGTTAGCGCGATAATATTTTTACCGTCTCTCGTCCTCTCTGCCCGTTCTCTCCCAATCCTCGTTTGATAGTTAGGAAACGTTTTCTTCCACAAGTGGACCTACATTTAAGGAGAATTCCGAACCGAAACTTATAATTCTACTATGTCCAACGGTTTTTGACATTTGTTTTATCATTGTTGCTTTTATCATGAGTTGAAACTATCTGATCTTTTTAATCCATTAAAACTATTTGCTTAATCAGAAGATTCACTCTTCTTTACGAACTTATGACCATAAGTTTCTCGATTCTGTTTCACCGTTTTCAAAATCGCTTGTCTTACATTTTATACTTGATGATTGAGAATAGAAAGCAGAATATATTGACAGGTCATTACTGGTTTGAAGGTGGTGAAATTTCAAAGGTAAATGTTTGTCGAATGCATTTCAGACAAAAGCCGTACTTATGAGTTAGTCTGCATTGCGGCACATTATTTATAAAAGTGCCAGAAAACCATTTTTCAATTTGAAAGAGTTCAAAAACTATGTTGAAAAAATCTATTATAAACGCGTTTTCTTGCATTTCTTTAGAGTTTTGTTTAAACGCATTTCATTTTCGAAATTATTCTAATTTGCTCTTGTTGCAACTTAATTATAATTTATGTAGTCTGGGTTTAAACCCGGAAACATAATGTTTCTTCTATAAACTGCCCTGCACTAAATGGGATCAGGCTTAAATTAGATGACCAAATTACAAGCAGAAGTCAGAGTGGGTGGTGGTATCTTTTCAGAAAACCTGGACCTAGGCATTTTGTTTCGCTTACCGGACTATTTCAGTGTCTTTCAGGCTAAAATCATGGCTATAAAGGTATTCGGATAACATCTGTATCTTCTCAGATAGTCAGGCTGCCATTAAATCCCCCACGGGAGAGTATATGACTTCCAAAGCGGTTATAAGCATATCGCTCAACTTTGAACGACATGGCTGGGCGTCTAAAGGTATGCCTCATTTGGGTACCGGGGCATAGTGACATTCTGGGTAACTGTAGAGCGGACGTGCTAGCGAGAATCGGCACTACTCTTCTTGACTCGGACATAAACCACCAGCTTGGCAGATTGCTGGCCACATGCAAACTGGAGATTTCGCAAGCATCCCTTAGGATTGCAAAGATTAGATGACCCTTGGAGCTCAGGAGAAATAGATAAGAGGTAATCTACAGTTTCCTTTATATTGGGGTTTCTCACAATTTTTGCAAAAGTTAAGTAAGCAATTAATCTTCTAGAATTTTCATATAGTTTTCACAGTTCGATACGTAGTAGGGTCTTCCATTTTGTTTTCTTAACCACCTAGCAGAGCAAGCTTTTAGCGTCGCTTGGCACTCCCGTCCCATCGCCTAGGTGTGATAATTTGAGTTGTGGTGGTGTGTACTCAGGTAATTGACTGACACTTATGCAACTTCATCGGCGACCACTCTCAAATGTCATGAGTATGTCATTTATTATCATTATTCATTACTTCAGCCGTCCCACCCCCAGGTTATCACTGTATTTACCGAAGGCTTTGTCCACCCTTGCGTCACGGATTTGCGCTTTGTATATGCATGTAGTAGATTTGAGTTGAGATATTCCCTAATCCAGAACCCTTCCTAGGGTTCTGCAACATGATTGGCAATTAACTGTTTAATACCGGTGAGTTTTTTTTTTTTTGACCCTGTCCTCGGAGATAATTCTTCAGCTGTATCTCCAGTACGTAGCGATGTTTTCCCTGGATTCTTACAGACATGGCGTTAAATTTCCAGCAGCGGTTCTAGCGCCTCTTTATCCAGAACCGGCATAAAAGGAATAGTGCATTGATCGTGTCATAACGGTAGATAGGAAATGGGTTTTTAATTAGAAGGAAGCTATGTTGTTCCAATGGAGATTAACAAAAAAAAATCTCTAAACCCATTATTTATGGAAGCAAATTCTTTCCTTGAGTTGGGTGAATATCCATGATGTGCTTCACTTAATGTTGGAGAAAATGCGGACGTTTATTGTAGGAAACTTGACCGATTGAAAGTGACCATTACAGAAAGACATCATGCTTTGCTTAATAGAAAAGGAGTTATTCTCAAACAGATTAACGCAAGACCGAGGATTACACAACAACAAATTAGTGAACTAGGATAAAAAGTCTCTCCCAACCTGCATATTTACCAAAAATTGCCCCGTATAATTATTATCTTTTCAGATCCTCGCAGCACTTTCAAGCTAAAAAAAATTATTTCTTATGAAATGAACAAAGACGCAATGATTAAGTTTTTTGAAACCACTACCTTACATCTTAATTTTTTGAGGTGGTGCTTGAAAGGTGTTGTCTTCTTCACGTATTGATAAAAGCTGTTTTCTTTTTCAAATAAATGAGAAACGTTTTTGGAAGCTTTTGGCTCGAATCGTTCATAAATATTTTTAGATCTCCCATGTTTTGAAGAACGTTTGTTCATTCCGCAAAATTATTTCGGCCTAATAATTAAGTTGACTTAAAATTTTCCAAATTATTTCATATAGACGGTATATTGATTAAAATTGCACTCTCTTCGTAAGGATTTTCTTACTAACTGTTATGAGGCTGCTAGAAATCTCATTAATAATTGAATTATAATAAAATATGAAGTAACACCTATAACACAATAGAACACGATGGACCGATATACGACAGCTTACAATTCCCAAAACTTTGATCACTTTTTATTTTCACGAAAGTTCTAGCGAGCGTTATATGTAAAGGAAAAAGAAGTCTAGTATAGTTTTTGGAAGGCCTTGGCAGATTTTACTGCGACTATTTCGAAGAGATCAGCAGAGTTTCCAATATTTGTATCTCTCTTTTTTCAGAAAGCATATATTTCGATAATAAAATATTGCTGTCCATTTTAATTCTTTTGTAAAATTAAAACTCAGACCTGATGATCCATCGAAATCACATCACACGACCAGAGAAAATTAAGTTTTTCGTATAAGTTTGCGTATGCTTTTTAATAAATAAAGGTGCATTTACTTACATTATTTCTCTCACGAACCTCTTTCGGAGACAGCAGTTATTTCGATAAAGACTTTTCCATTTATTTAAAAAATCACTTAAATCTAATAAATTACGATCGAAAATTAATAGGCATTATTAACTCGGTTCTATATTCACGGTAATTATTGTCCTCTGAAATCCCACATTTATGCTATTAAAGTACTTTCTGCACAGCCTCTTTGGTTTATGGCTGAATATTAATAAAGCCGACGTGTAAATTAATCTGGGATTAGAAAACCTACCCTAAGTACCTTTATGATCTTCTAAACGTAATTCGGCGACATTGTTGCTTGATTACTTGCGCAAAAGTATGTTAGACTCATTAAAACTGAAATTAATAAAAGCTTCCCATCAGGGTCCAGTAGAAATCTGAAATCATAAACCACACACATATTTTAATGGAAAATGTGCGGCCTTTTATCACTAGGAGATTAACGTCTCCAGCATTTGAGATTACAGCGCTAGAGCCACACTGACACAGATGCCACGTGCACCTCCAGCAAGATCCGCAAAGAAATTAACATAAGAGCTGTACTTAAGGCCACTATTAAATCGAATCCGATCATAAAGTCAACAATCAACAGCAGATCCTACAGCCGAAGCATCCATTAAACAGAACTTGTTTGTTTGGCTGCCGTTGCACATAAAAATTCCCAACTTTGTTGCTTTCAAATATTTTACGAAGACAACGAACAAACGCACGCAAGTTTAATGTTCCAATCGTTGAGGTGCAAGCTTAATGACTCAAACCTGTTCCTAGGAAAGTCAGTTCGGCCCATTGACCCAGTTTATCAACCCATCTTCAAGATTCATCCAATTTCGTCCTACAAATTCACTCTGCCGCCGCGCTTGTATCAACCACTTTGCCCCAGGTCTTCTTTGTGTACAGGTAATAGAATAAGAAACTATGCGCAAGCGGGACGTCTTGGGGGCTGCATTAGATTTACCGTCAGTACCTGCGCCTGCGCATTCTGTACCTGTGCTCTTCCAGATGTTCACGGGGCCTATGCACTTTCATTTTTCAACAAAGTGAAAAACTGGAGCCTCACGACATGATGAGGTGAGTATTGCGCGCGGGTCGTGCTAGTAAACAAAAAGAAGTGGAGCTCCGGGCCAACTGCTGCAAACCTGAAACGATTTGATGCAAGTTTGATAGTCGCAGCAGTGCACTTATCAAGTGACTATTTCACGGTGTGCTGGGTGTTGGAGATGGAATGTGGAGCCTCTAATGGAGCAGTTGAATATTAACGTGCTACGCAAGATTATTCGTCGCCCGAAGGCAGCAGGGGCGGTAGTGCCATGAGGTGCTTTTGATTCGCCGGCTTCGGCTATAATGTTTCTGATATACGCGCGCTATGGTCCACACTGGTGGTGGGTGATAACTGGAAACAGCAATACGCTTGAAACGATTTGAAACTAAACTGGTTCAGCAAGTTCGTTATGAGTTGCCATTTTTATGTGCACTTTTTATATGAATCCACCAGAGATTAACAGCGGTGGTATACCTAGGCTCTAGGCGGTCGGCATTTTCAAGAACTGAATACGAGCATTTTTCGAGATTGGGCGCTTTTTATTTCTTCTAGATTAAAGTTGGTCCAGCTTCAAAATTTTAGTGGATTTTTCAGAATTCTTGCTCCACCATAAAATAGAAGCTTGTCCCCCTGACTATGTTTATTCATTAAAATACTAAAAGATGCAGTTGACATTGGAATTCGTACCCGGAACTTTTATTAAATTAAAACACACCCTGGAAATTTTCATTTTGTTCAACATACCTGTAATTAAACAGGCGACTGGCTTTTGTTGGCGGCAATTAATTCCACTGATGAAATGTAGATCAGATGCTGAAGAAATTTGTCAGAATAAGTTTTAATTTTTCAGAATAAGAATTAAAGCGGAAGTATCTAGATTTGAATACTTATGCAAACACTTTATCTAGATATAAGAACAGAATTAACTTCAAATGTCTTTAAAAATATATTTTGTTATATGTAAATTTAAACCTCATTTTTAATATGTCACTCAAGCCCTAGTGTTTACTAACTGAGTTTCCAAAATATGCTTGCTTTAGCATTATGCCAAACTTAATACAATTATTAATGCGTAAACAATCACTTAAATAGTTTTAAAATTACTAGACATTAATGCTTAAGTATTCGGATCGTTTTTATCATACTTTTTATTGAACATATAGTGCTTAAAATTACATAATTGACATATAAATATATAGTCATATAAAGGTCAAAAAAGTATTCTAACTTTTACGTTTATTTATTATTATTAAGGGGTTGTGCAGTATTTAGTCTCGCCTTTCTGGCTTCGAAAAGATTGATCTTTCGTGACCTGGCTCTATTTTACTGAGCCCAATATTAAGGTCTCTTATGAGTCATATTACTGACCTGGGGCCTGTTTTCTCACCATCCTATAACGATGGCAACGCCATTTCCGAATGTTTTGGGCTTAAACCACCAAAGGCTTCGTTTCGTCAGTCTGTCCGATATTATATAAGTTTTGGTAAAAAGAATACCTCGATTGAGTACCTGAGTCCAATAGCATGTATCTATGCTTGAAAAATGGTTGGCTCGAATGGAAGTGCTTTTTGGAGCCTAAGTTTTGGTCCACATACTCATACGGCTGTTTTCCCTTACATTTTGGATCCATCCGTGTACCATATAAAGGGTTGTCCCCTAGGGTTTGGCAACAACGTAAAAACAAAGAAAATCGTCTGTATATCCTTGATTATTAAAACCGGCAGCCGTTTACTTAGCTAGAAGTGCGTCAGCTACCAGTGAACATAAAAAATAGGACAACATCCCTCCTTGAGCCCTTGGTAGCCTAAATTCTTAAGTTAGTTTTTTTTATACGATGCGGCCAAATCCTAGGGGACAACCCTTTGATGCATTAGCATGGTTTCGGGTGGAAGGGATGTGAGGAAGCTTCAGTCTTGATTTTGCATTGCTGCGAGCTAGACAACAGCCCAGAGACGGAGTGGACCCATGGCATGGTGGTCGTGCCGCTCAACCAATTGATCCAACTCTGTCTCCTAATTTGAATTTCAAGAGTTTTCATCTCAGCAACTAATAAAGATACGAACATACGGTTTATTTTGCATTAAAATTAAAAAAGAAAAGTTTTATGTAGCTAAAATTCCCCTCTTCCCACCTCACCTACCCCATCATTTTTTGCTCGAGTTTTCTTTTGAATTTTTTCGTAAAATTTGTTAGTTGTACGTGAACATAATTATAAATTCGAATACAACTAGCTGTGGGGTGGGTTTGACCCTGGGCGTCACATAACTGGGCTGTGAATTACGAGTCTATTGAAGTAGCATTTGTAATTAAGTACGTCCCGTGCGGTCCAGGCGACCAACTCCCAAGTACGAATATTATAAATGAAATATTAATAATAATACCCCAGAAGTGTAAGCATATTAATCATTAAAAAAATAATAATTTATATTTATTTATATATATAATAGTAAAGTCAATATTATTTGATTTATCCACAAAAATGATTTTTGCAAAAAAAACCGCTTGATCACATTTAATAAAAAGATTTTTGAATCATATTGGCGCTAATATGCTTCGACTGGCGCCCTAAAGAAGTCAATATTATTTTTTATTCGTGAGACTCCGTGCACACAAAAAGTTACCAGGCACGTCCGGACGGACCACATACTTGTTCTCAAAATACTAAATAGTGTAAGTAGTGTATTGTTGTGACTTTGATTTATATATTCAGACCTATATAATAGTTTCCCTAAAAATGAGGGGAAGGTACATAGGCAAGGAAATAAATACGTCCGATCGTTTTCTTAAATAAATTTGCAAATGATCCGCATATTTTATTTCCTACAATTCATTCCTAAAATATATTCTCTAACGAAAAAGGAATCATATGTATTTGCAATTTCAGTATCAGCATTTATCGTCATTTACATTAGCTGCCAGCCCTCTTTAAGGGAGGGGGGGGGGGGGGGTATTTTTTCAAATTCTTTTGCAATTGTTTTATTGCTTTATCCTTCATAGTACAGCTCGGCAAAACTGCCGGAGATACAGTGCCTCGGGTCTCCCTCCATTCGATCCATTCCATATACAAAATAACAGTGTTAAAAATTCAGACGCGTTTTTCTCAGATTTAGTTTTTCAAAGTCAGTGATCACTGCAACTCAAAAACTACTCATCCGATCCTTCTCAATTTGCACACTTCTTTTATACATAAATTACGAGGTAACAACGTCGAGATTTTGTATTTTTTATTATTATAATTAATTTTACAATAACAAATTCGCCGATTTTTATCAATAAATTTTAATATATTAAAAAAATTCGTCTTTTTTTACTTCTAAAAATTGAAAAATCAATAAAATAAAATCTCGAAGTTATTACCTCAAGAAACTCATAAGCTAACGAATATTTTTGGTTTTTTGTCAACAGAAGATCCAGTAATGAGTATCACCGCAAAGCAACATTTTTTGTGTGTATACGAAGATTTCCTGTCAGTCGCTCAATTCACAATATTTTTACCCAAAAATTTAACAGAAGACTCTTGAAATGTTGTACTATTATGTTCCTAACTTACAAATAAATTTATATATTAACCCCCCCCCCCCCCCCCCCCAATCCCGCCCCATCTTAAGTAACACAGCCCTATAAAGTGTGCGAACTTATTTTAGCCGAGCTCACATTTTTTGAAAAAAATCAAGTAAATTGAAAGATTTTTGGTCCCTTTTATTTATCCACTCTTAACAAATACATCACAGCCGTCGTCTGACGTATACCACTTTTGGTGATTTTGATTCTATTGTACAGAATACAATTCCTCATTGGTAAATGGGAATTTCGTACATAAAGGGAATGCGATGATTCTCTGATTATGATGATTCTCTCTTACTGTATAGAATACGCTAGGGCACTAGCGCCACGGTAATAATTTTGTACCTAAGATAAGGGTATGAAAGGGTGACCGTGCCTTATTTCGTATGCTGCCGGATTGGATAATTTTGTTTCCTTTCTACGGATTGCACTTCCTCTGCAGCTGTTGAAATTGCTTTGTTTGTACGATCAGCATTTTTCGAGTCGCATATATGAAGACACTAAAACGCGAAAAATAAAATAGTTTTAAAAAAAAATTTGAACCGACTTCACAAAAAGCTCTAAAAAGCATAAAAAATAGCGCGAAAAATAAGAATTCAACTGTCCTTTGGATTTTTGAGCTACAGTGGAAATTTCTGACCTATTTTACCACAAACTAAAAAAGTAACTAATTTTGAAACCAAAATTATAATCAACTCACGGATCATTGGAAAAATTGTAGTGACGTTAATGGCTCCAAACACTTTCTCTTGAGTTATAAATCCATTGCTCAACACTTCCTTCTTAAATAAGAGATAACGACATTCTTATGAGCGCAACTTTCAGAGAAATCATTGATAGATATAATCACACACGTCAGACATAAACAAAGCCAATATAACTTCTATGCCATCCGTACTGAACCTATTTTTACTTATCAAAGAAATATTTGAACATACATATACTGCTCCGGGTTGATAAATACGATCATGTTGCTAATTTTATTTAAGGATTTCTTGTAGTTTCTCGAATAATTGCCTTCAATCGTCTGTTTTGATTGAAAAAAGTAAATTTTTTCCAATAAAAGAATATGAAAAGAATAATGAAATATTAGATATTGTAAATTTATGTTTTTGCTAGTTAAAATTTCAATAAAAATGTTACCATTCGAGTAATCTATAGAATTTCATATAAATCTGACAACAAGGTGCACAGAATACAACATTTTTTGTCACAAGTTATTGCAAATTACCTGTACATTTAAGGCCGAGAGTGATTGTAAAGTAAGAGGCTAAAAATAACAGAAGGAATGCTCGGTTTATTATTAATTTTGTTGAAAAGATTTATAAATATATAGTTTCAGCAAATAAGATAAAAAAATTTATTTGGCAAAGTTGGTGAAGTAGCCTGAAATTGGGTTGGAAAAGGAAGCCGCGTGACAAACCATGCCAAGTGTTACCTATAGTTTTCTGCGAATTTCATAATAAATATTTAATTAATTAATAAAACAATTATATTAATTATTTAATATTTATAGCCATATCTAAATTTTATTAAATTTGTATTAGTAGTAAATATTTAATTAATAATAATTTAGTTTATTTAATAACTATTTTATTAATTAATCCACTTCGTCTCTGTGCAGCAATGCAAAAAACAAGACATTCAAGTTTCCTCACTTCCCTTACCCTAATTCCCTTATGGCCAAAACCACACTAGACTCGGCGCAAGAAAAGATGATATTTTTTCGCACATGAGGGAAAACGATAGTTATTGTACAGAGAAAGCTCTTTATTTCGATTGTACTACTCCATCAAACTATCATTTTCACCCACCGTAGCTCCACATAACATGCGATAACGACGAGAGCGGCAATGGTACTAAATGATATTTGATGATGTTTTCTTTTAAAAAAAGGAAGGACGGCAAAAAGCTAAAACAATGCAGTAAATATAGCTTTTTCCATCATTTTATGATATTTTACGCCTAGAGTGAATACTCTTTTCTCAAGTTTTTCAGATTCCCAGCAGTAGAAATAGACTGCGCAAGCTAAATCAAAATTTAAAAATATCATCTTTTTTGGCGTCAACTCTAACGCATCAAAGGGTTGTCCCCTAGGCTTTGGCCACATCATATAAAAAAAATCAATAAAATTCCCTTAAATTTTCAGTAACTTTTTTTAATAATAATTATTAAAAATTAAATAATTTATTTAATAACTATTAATAATAATCAATTTTTTGTATAAATAAAATTTAATATAAACACTATATAGCATGTATATATTTCATTAAATGCCTTGTGCAATTCATCAAATTTTTTTTAATAGCGCCGTAAATGGTGTGATTGGAATGCCCATGTTGTATAATATAAGAGCATAATAGTTGTCAAAATTCACCAGACTGCACAGCGGAAGCTCTCGTTAATAGTTGAAGTACTGTCGTAAATAATATCTGTAGCTGCTCCCAAGCTTACGTAACATAGACAAAGCTATGTACACAAAGAAGCATCACGACTAACGCAAAGTGGTAGTTGTGAATCTAAGCCATTTGATTTATCATGTTTGGCGTTTTCAATAGTTGGCTTGTTGTTTAGAGCCTTTAACAACAGCGTTACTGGTTTACCACTTTTAACGAGCATATTTCAGTTCCTTACGTACATATGTTTCGAACTGTGGCATTGTTGCCCATGATTTTTTCTCAATTAAGATTCTTCCCATAGAAAGACTTATTATTTTGACCGTTGATCTCGAATGTATTGAATTCTAGGTCGAATTTCGAAATTCGAGCTTCGTTCCGACCCGAAGGTTATCTCAATCTGTCTACTTTCCGTATTTCCTGCAAATTTGTCAACACATCTTCAAAAAAAACAACTAAACAACTACTCCGTACGGGACTATTTCGCGGTTTGCTCATATTTATGTAAAGCTAATCTTTCCTTCTAAGGAAGGAAGAGTTAATTTTGCAGCGTCCTATAGTATATGTTTTGAAATTTCGAAAGAAAATAATTTATAATGAGTTGAACCTTGCCCAAAAAATTGCCGGACTTGTATATTTGACAAAGTCCGTTTCTGGATATAATTTTCGTATAAATAGGTGTTTGAAATCCCGAATCCGTTTCTTCAATTTTCGTTTCATCAAAATAATACAGAATATTAAATTATAATAATATATTTTTGTCGATATAAATGTTTCTGAATTGAGCACAATAGGAGCTATTTTTGATCTTTGAACTATTTTGGATTTATTTCAGTCTTGAGCGAAGTACAAAAACAACTTAATTACAAAGAACAATTTGCCTGTGCTACTGGAAAGGGCGTTATGTTCAAAATCAAGTTATTGAGAAAAATGGATTAAACAGTTTGAACTACAATAAAAAATTGAGGGATTTAAAAGAAATCTATTGTTTAGCTAATAAAACAGTATATCCTTTCTAATTTGCGTGTAAAGCAAAACAATGTTAGCTGGAAAAAATAAAAGTCTATTTTAAGATAACAGATTTTATGTACAGTAAAGGATTCTGCGGTTTCTTCATTTAAACTATATTTTTTAACCATAACCTGATTTTCCTTAACATTGGCCAATTTTCGGGTCTCCAAAAGGTTTTCTTCATCAAAGTAAGATAATCTACTGCCAGTATCGGAAGTACTTTTATCTTGTTCATATAATTAATCTATCGAATATATCTAATCGGTTTGCATTTAACAACAATTTTCTTTTCAGGCATATGTGTTAAGAACTACAAAAATTATCGTTAAAAAAAGTATTATATATATATGTATATCCCTATCCCTACATATATATCCCTATTCCGTAGCAGCTAAGGTTTAATTATAAATGTTCCTACAAATAAATGCACGAAAAATTACCATTTCACTTGTCCGTTAGTAATGTCATTTATTTGAGGTTAATTGAATTGAGCAAAATGTAGGTAATTTATGGCGGTGTGGTGGAAACTATAAACTATTACCTGCCACTGTGCTATAGCATGCTTTCGAACTGCATACCTAAGCTACACACAAGAGTTACATAATTATTAATTAAAGAAATTTCTAACATCAAGACAAAAACTTGACATTTCTTGGCATTCTCGTCTCTACCTGATGATTACCTGGTAATTAAAAAAGAAATATTAAAACTATAAAGAAGCGTGTAAAACGAGATAGATAGAAAAGGAAGCAATAAATAACTAATTTAAAAAAGCACCGTAATATGTGTGTGCAATGCACTTAACTCTTTGACCAAAAGCGAGACTATGCGGCTGAAGATAAAAGGATTCTGATCATGCTCCCAATATTCTCGGTGCGTGCGCTTAAGTAAACTGTCTTAGATGCTACTATATTGGCAGAAAAATCTTAATCTCTTACAAAGTCAACGAAGTGTTTTTCGTTTTGTGCTTGGAGTATCAATTCTCGTCAGCAAAAACGCGCGGAAGAAAACCGGATTTGAAGATAAACCCCATCCAAACATGGGCTTCCTATTAAATTGAAAATATCCAGAAGATACTACAACTGTCTGCTGGATAGTTCTCCTTTGGAACTATTGTACTTATGTATATGCGTACGATGATGATTACAAAACTTTTTTATCACAATAACATTATCATTGGAGGCGCTTATTTAACTCGTTGCCACTACTATTATATGGCATTTAATCTCGGTTCCAATTTTTGTTAGAGGCATGTACGGGTGCATTCCAGTAAACGAGAACTTGTAATTAATTTCCATTTTGGATTTGTTGTACGATCAGGCAGGCACATTGTTCAGCGCACCGCGACGCCAACGGCATGTCGTCTTTTGTTATCGAACTTGTACATCTTTCGCCTTCGACATTAAATACACGGAAAATATAAAATTTGCGTATCTGTCAACTTTCTGGTGAGGAAAGTTTTGGAAAATCCAAATGGCAACGCATTTATGTAACTCCAACGAAGGTTAAATATACACCGTTTGACAGCTTAATACAAAAAAAAATTATGTTCTTAAAGCAACGTCTTTTCGCATCGCGAAGTATACGGAGTACACGGATCAAAAAAAATTCTTTTTTCTCGCTTAATTAAGTCGTTCTTTCGATTAGATTAGGAAATAAAATATAAAAAGTTGATGAGATGTCATAAAAGAAAATAATACAGACTATTGAATTGAGATCATTTTCGTAAGTAAATCCATCGTAAAAACGAACATTTAAAAAAATAATAATGAACATCGGTCTAATTTTGGATTTATGGCTACTGTTTAAAAAAAAAATTACAATTTTTCTACGATTTATTTATAGTAAACAATGTTTACATAATACTTCCGTATGATTCTCCCTTTGCTCGGTGAGTACGAGCCATTAATAACTCACTGGTATCATAAAATTATCAGTAAAATCAATTAATACTCCGATCCTTTACTTTAAAATTATAATAAAAACAGTTAGGAATGATTAATACTTTTTGAGCAACCTGTTTAAAAGGTTGTAAATAGTAAGATAAGTTAATTTTTCGAAATATTATTTGAAATGTTGTATGATACTGTAGCGATTTTAAAGCATGTAGCAAATCTTCGTTAGAAAGAAAATTAGTCGCCGCCGACAACTTGTTAGGTTAATGCAGTAAAAATGTTTACAGCTTTTTATAAATAAATGTGTTCACGACTTACGTGTACTTTTATATAGCTATTTATTGACAACCCTATAACTGACTAACCGTTACCCATCAGTGGCAGTTTATTTCAACAGAAGAAAACAATGAAACCTTAATCGTATTTAAAGCAAAATTTCGTCTTAAGTTGGTCAAAGAAGTCTGCGTGCAACAGCCGATGATAGGAAGAATTTGTAGTAGTGTGTTGGTACCTTGATGAACTGCTATCTGTCACTTCAGGGTTGGGTTCTTGAGATTTGAAGGATCCGAGCTGTGAGGACTAAGAGAATCTTAGACTGAGGCCTTCTGAGGTAAACCTTAAGAACAGTGATGAGTTCTGGGAATCCAGAACCGAATGTGCGTCCTTAGAGCTGACGGGTCCAAGTCGTGATGTCTTCGTGATGACCAGAACTTCAGAGAATGACAGATCAAGGGATCTGAGCTGTGATGTTTAAGATAATCTTAGACTGAGGACTTCTGAGTTCTGCGAATAGCTCGTCTTTGGCTTCAGCGAATGGTCCAACTAGGAATACTTCTGATACTCACTCTGAAAATTAATACCCAACTGTTGAGTAATGATTATCGCAGTTCTTAATAACGTTGTTTCTCTAGGATTTTGATACTGCCTCCAGTGAGACCTTGATGTTCCAGTCGTACATGGAGTAAAAAAGAAAAACGATTTCAAAAAATTTAATGATTGACAATTTTATTATTTTTAAATCTAAACAAGTGTTGCTTATACTTGAAACTGTTGAAATGTAAGAAAATTGTATTATTGTGTTCGAACGAAAAATAAAAAGTTAAAGTAAGAATTAATGACTTTTTTACTAGAAATATGTGCAGTGGCTATTTGGAGTTGCCACAAATTTACATTAAAATGCTTTTAAATATGAAGAATCTATTATTTTTTTATTTCCATATAACAACAACAACTACAACAAAATAAGAATGAAGGCTTCAGCAATACAGAACAAGAAAATCTGTGTAGCATGTTTAAGGTTTTAATTGGAGTGAAAACATAATGCTGTGTCCTTGAATAATAGTTTGAAAATATAGAAGTAACAGTTAACAAATGGCGAAAGCGGGCTATAAGCTGACAATAGAAGTGCGACAGTTAAAAAAATAGGAAAGGATTATTAACAACTTCAAAAGATAAAGGTGGAATTGCTGAAAAAATTAAAATTAACCCAACAAAATTATCCGGAGAGAGTTTGGAAGATTATGGAAAATCAGTTTATCAATGAAACAATGAAAAATGTCCTGAGGAGTGCTGAGTACCACGGATAGGTATGTTGCACGGCAAAAATCTTATATCTCCAAAACTAATCGTAAAAAGAGATTCCAATTTGCAACAAAATTTTTAGGCAAGTCATAAGAATTTTGGAACAAAGTACTCATCAATGATGAAAGTAAATTTAATTTATTCGGAAATGAGGGACGCACAAAGGTTTGAAGGAAAACGTACGAAGCTCTTAATGTAAAAAATGTATATTCCACTGTTAAACACGGTGGTGGAATTGTAATCGCGTGGGGTCAATGACCGCAAATGTTGTCGGAAAACTACACTTCATTGAAGGTACTATAAGACACTAAGTAAGATAAAAATTGACTGCGTAAGTTCGCATAAGTTAAATAGTCAGAGTCATTCCTAGAGGAACAAAACCTCTTTCAGGCCTTATTTTTAACATTATTTAGACGCAGTAAGTAAAACAATGTCTTATTCGTTAAGAACGCTACTCCCATCACAAGTTGAGACTAGTCGTTAATCACGTAGTAGTTAGTCTTACAGTCTTACGATTCAGAAACAAGGGATACCAATCATAGTCGAGGTCGAGGTTCCTTCAATATTTCTATTCACATTAAGGGAGGGGGGCAAAATGTGCGCCTGCACTGCACTGAGTTCTTTACTGGCCTGTGTTGCACGTCCCCTGCTCGGCATTGTACCATTACATACCCTGCACAGACTGGAATTCGTTACTCCTAATTTTTGTGCATGAACCCTTAGTGTTGGATGCCCAGTCACGAGGCCAACAAGAACTTTAAATTTGGCCGTTTAGTTTGATAATCTTTTCAGAATCATGTGTGTTGAGAGTTCCCAAAAACGCTTTTGTATATCTAGCGATGTTGGATCCTTTCCACTTTTCTTTGTGCCTCCTCGTTACCCATTCCATGATTTTTTTTTCATTTCCTGGATCGGGATGCTCAGGTTGAGCATTATTGGAATATCTTCATTTGCGCTTTTCTGCGCCAGCTCATTTGCTTTCTCATTTCCTGGGATTTAGCAGTGCCCCGGCACGTATATTTTTTGAATTTATGAAAATTTATTGATAAAAATCGGCGATTTTGTTGTTGTAAAATTAATTATAATAATAAAAAATACAAAATCTCGACGTTGTTACCTCGTAATTTATGTATAAAAGAAGTGTGCAAATTTGAGAAGGATCGGATGAGTAGTTTTTAAATTACAGTGATCACTGACTTTGAAAAAAGTAAATCTGAGAAAAACGCGTTTAAAGTTTTAACACTGTTTTTTTGTATATGGAATGGATCGAATGGAGGGAGACCCGAGGCACTGTATCTCCGGCAGTTTTGCTCCAATCGACCTCAAATTTTAACTAGATACTCTTGAAGAGTTGTACTATCAAATAACAAAAAATTCAAAAACACAAATTAATACGAGTCAATGGAAGTGTTTCAAATTAACTTTAAGAAGTTGCTGACAGAATTAAATTTACAGCAGTTTTGATCTATTGTTTGTAGAAAGCTTAAAGTGTTGTGTCCACTATCAATTAAAACTGCGCAAACATGTAGGAGTTTTCTTTGTAGTGTAGTGCAGAATCTTGCAACTACTGAAATACAATCTTCGCAAGCATCTTCTGCAAGTGATTTGCGCAACTTTACTTACTTGTGGACACACTGCTTTAATTTATTTACCTAATTTGCTTAACAGCGTCTTTTAACTCTTCTAACAAAGTTTATCTCTTAAGATCGGGCAAATTGTATATAATTCATCCTTCAAAAGAATGTAAAACTTAACTCGTTCTGCATAAAATTCCTCCTCATAGCTCGAATTTATTTTTATCTCCAATCTTTCCCATTTATGATCGCTATCAAAACTGAATACATCAGCTCAGCTTTGGTGAAATAAATGCAACAACAAAAATGCATGAAGGTACACACAGAGTCTAAGCTACCGCAAGAAATGCTAGTCAGATACTTGCTTCATATTAAAAATGCAAAAATAAATTGACTATGAATGCACAAAACAAGATAAAAAACGTGCAGGAAAATTATAAATTTTAAAAGAAACAACAGAAACATTTCTATCGGCTCTCCTATGTACTAAACTAATGATAAATGTCGCGTATACATCTGCGCGCGCAGCTTTAACTTATGCTGTAACGGCAGCACCAACAGCAGTAATTCTCTATGAATTTGCGGACTCTTAGAGAGATTTATCTTGTCGGCCATATTGTCCACATGCTCTTGTTGCTGTGGCATATCTGTGGTTGCTGTTCTTATATGCTGATTTATAACGAAAACCTGCTAATTTGCTCTTTCTGTTAAACTTGAAGAGCTTTTAACTGTAGCGCTTGTAGTGCTAGTACGTGTTCGCAGACTTTTTACTCGTTTTTCACTGAATATATTTTCTCAGCCGTACAACAACCGTTAATCTTTCGTCCTTGAGGTGTCCCTGCTTTGTAATGTGTTCGTGCTTGTTCAACAGTGCGATATTTTGTTGTAAATTTAGTTTTTTAAAGTTTTCCAAGTAATAAAATTAGTCTAGTGAAGGAATAAGTGTCACCTATAATTAAAACAACAGTTATATAGCGTAAACAACGATAATAACTTCATAGCTCTCTCAAAAGCTTTGTTAAAACACACAAATGTGTCACTACCATATGTATTTTTTTTTTTAATTATTTGCTCGTAACTGTGATGACAACTGGATAAGTCAAAGATGTTTACTAGTTCAAAGTAATTAATTTTGATGAGCTAAACTCTGGGAGTAAATGCAAGCAAAAGTGGGACTAAAATCTCAAACTGATTAAACGCCTATTTGTTACATTCTTTGTAAAGAAAGCCGCCAAACATGCGTACATTAACTTGCGCTTCCTAAAATTGGTAAAAACCGCTAAATATTTTTCTTTTAAAACTTATTTGATTATAGTCAGAAGCACACTAAGCCTCAAGGGTGCATGAGGGAGGACGTTATAAGGACTCAATTTTATTTATTTAAATTTATTTCAATGTTATTCTGCGAATTGAACCCATTTAGTGGTTCCTTATTTAAATTGGCAATTAAGCATATCTAACAGTCATTTTGTTCAATTTTCAATTTTGGAAATTAAGCATATCTAACAGTCATTTTGTTCAAGGTCACGTAAGGTAGCCTGATTAAGACTGAATAGGTTAGTTTAACTGGTCTTAATCTTAAAATAACGGTACATATCTGAACCCAAGCAGGCTAGGTAATAGTGCTTTTTTAACTTTAGGCATAGCGGATTCGGGCAGGATCAAAATTTCTGCTCATGTATTTTCATTTAGAATATTGGATCCGAATTAGAATTTTACAAAAGCACACTGACGTAGATATTTTAAAATTACATTATAATATTTCGATATTTTAACCAATTAAGAAATACAGTGAGACATACAGTGTCGGTCAAAACAAAGGGAACTGAATGCAATAAGTTAAGTTAAGTTAAGTTTTGTAAGTTAAAGTGTTCTCTTCTCTGACGAATCGAAGTTTAACTTACAAAATTCAGTGGAGAAGAAGAAAAGTGTTCTCTTCTCTGACAAATCGAAGTTTAACTTACAAAATTCAGATGGGATGATACAAGTTCGAAGACGACGTTGAATCGAAAAAATTGTATTTGAACAATTAAGCATGGAGGATGGAAAAGTGATGGTCTGGGGATGTGTTTCCGGTCAAGAAGTAGGACCACTACATCGCATTGATGGCATTATGGACAGTTTCCAGTAATATACTAGAAACCGTTATGCTTCCATATGCAGAGGACAATATGGCGTTGTAATGGAGGTTCCAGCAAGACAACTACCCGAAAAACACTGCCAAACTTGTTAAAACTTGGATGAGTGCAAACAAAATTGATGTGTTAAAATGGCCAGCCCAATCTCCAGACTTTAATCCAATAGAAAATTTTTGGACTATTGCAAAACAGAAGGTAAGAAGATATGGCAAATGGGCAACCGGTGAAAAACTTTACGAAGCAGTTAAAATTGAATGGGATAAAATGTCTCCAAAAATAATTAATAAAATTATTAGTTCTATGCCGAAGAGGTGTTATGAAGTAATAAAAAATAATGGATAATCAACTAAATATTGAGTTTTTTTACAATAAAATGAAGTTACATTTAAGTTCTTTTATCAGTTCCCTTTGTTATGACCTAGCGAAAATGCAATTGTTATCAGATTTTAATTTTTATTTCGTTATGCATTTGTTGTTTTAAAAAAGTTTATACTAATAATAATAAGGAACACTGAAATAATTAATAATAATATTTTTTTTCATAGTAATCATTTGCAATACAGATATATCAAAACAAATTGGTTCTATTGCATTCAGTTCCCTTTGTTTTGACCGACACTGTATATTAGGATATCCATTTAAGGGGCCTTTTAGTTTTTTCTTGCGCCAACTATTTCATCATATTCAGAATGTTACCCCAACAGGACAATAGGCAGCACTGGCAATTATAACATGTTGCAACGTTGCAGCTTCAACGATTTAACCAATACTCTTTCTTTTATTTTGAAAGGTCACACTTATTTTTATTCACTACACTCGACACTTTTTCGTTTTATAAGTTTCTTTACACAGGCTGTTTTACAGAATATAGTTTAGCTCCACGTATTACAAATTAACTCTTTATAGTTTAAATATATATATAATATATATTCATAAGCAGATTGAATTTATTTTTTATTTTTTGTATGTTTGCTAACCTTGACAGACGGCCTCGGTGCCATTGTCTAAGTTTATTTGTAGTACTTTGAATTTTGATATGTATGTAAATTACTGAATTGGATTTAATTTAATTTTCTTAATGGAGTATGTAATTTAATGTAGGTCTTTTTTGCAATAAACATTATTATTATTATTTATTATTAGTTTAAATATACAACAACTGATGTTTCTGCAGGTTAAATAATCACTTCCTAACTGGGCTATTTATACAACCTAGCCTAGTTCTAGAAGCATTGCTAATAACGGTTTATTGAAATTTACGCATTGCGCTATTCCTATATACTATGAGCGTCAAAAGTGTATGTACACCAATTTTTCGTTCCTTTTACCTTGGATAAAAAATGAATGAGATAACTGTTATAAAATACATTTTTATTTGTTCACATTAAAATAACAAGAGAATTCTCCAAAAGGACTTGTAAAAAAAAATTTCTAAAACGGTAATATAAAAGACCTCATAAAATATCAGTTAAAAGTAAGTGTAAAATAAAAAATTCATATATTTCTTCAATAATTAGTTAAAAAATTTACGTAATTAATATTTAGTTTGTCCACATTTTCAGTGATGTTCTGCCATTCTTGAAGAAGCGCTTCTCGTAGGGTTTCTTTGCTAGTAATCTCCCTTTGCCAAATTTTTTGGTCCAAATGATCCCATAAACGCTCAATGGAACTAAGATCCGGCGACTGGGGAGGATGACCCAGACACCAATGTTTCGGTGTCCTATACAGTTCCATCACAAGATATGACTTATGCTTAGGATCATTGTCTTGTTGAAAGATCCATTATCTAGGCAGCCCCAATTTTAAAACGCTTAGATTTTTCGTAAAATTTTTAGATAACCTTCCTTATTTATTTCTCACCCCATACACCCCTAGACCATCACTGAACCCCCTCCATGTTTCACAGTGGCTGAAATATTTTACTGTTCAAGTTCCTTATTCCTTCCTCTCAATATTATTTTATTCCTATGATCGTCAAAGATTTCGAATTTACTTTCGTCGGTTATATGGTTTCTTACGTGCCACTCTACCGTGTAGTCCGTGTTCATGTAGAGTTCGTCGCACCGTACTAGCACTCACTGATTTTCCAGATGTTCTAGTAAGATATTCTGACATTTTCACAGCACTTGATTTTGGATTTTCTTTTTTCACTTCTCTTACTATGTCTTTAACTTCCCGTTTAGTTAGTCGTCTAGACCGTCCCGGTCGTTCAAAATTTTTTAACTTTTTGTACGGTTTATACTTGTCGATAATTTTTTTTTACTCCAATATGAATTCTATCAACTATTTTCGCGATATCCCGTAGACTTTTTCCTTTTTCTCGCAAACTCACTGTAATTTTCAGCGTTTCCAACCCGATTTATTTCCTTCATAATTACAAGTTTATTATTTTTACTTTAAAACTTTCGAAAAGTCTTGGATAGGATCACAAGCCAGACTGATCAATAATTTTAAAATATTAACTGGTCTTTAATTGCTAATATTAGCTGCGTTCCATTGAACCTGGTAAAGTACTTGCAACTACTCACGAGTAGGCGTTCAATGGAACGCTCTTTTGTTTGTTTTGGCTGGAGTTATTTGTCACATTTCCTTAATAATTTTTTTTTAAATTTTTTAATAAAATCTAAAAATTATTTATTTAAATTTGTGTCCGATAAGAAATTTCTTAAAACTCACCGTATTCATATCCATTTAACAAATTTCTCCTCGTTCTTATATTAAATGAAAACAAACAAACGTCATTTACACCCAAATATATATATGTAAATCCATCTGCTGAGCGTTGGATAAATTAAAGTCATCTAGCGGCAACAAATTGCGTAACTACTTGGGAAATTTTTCATCAATTACTTGGAACCAGAAGCATGTGTAGTTCCCGGCAGCCAGAAGTACTTGCGAGTACTTTGCCAGGTCCAATGGAACGCAGCTATTGTGATTTATATTCTAATTCCATGCAAATAAAAGTACCTTTGCTTACAAACTGATAAACAATCCACGTGTGTACACTTAGTTTTGACTGGTATTTTATGCATTATTTGGCTTTGCTGATCTGTAAAATTTTTATTTATAGTTCTTTGGAAATTAAGTTTCTATAACGTTGGCAACAAACAAGGATTTATTTTTAAACCACCATACTAGTTTTACGTCACTTGTTACTTTTTCATTCAAGCTAAAACTAAACATTTCTTGGTGTACACTCATTTTTGACTGCCATAGTATTCCTCTGGTTGTCTTTGACTTTTTAACATTATATCTAATACCTTCCAATTATTGCCAGTGTTTTCGAATCCACTTTAAATGGTAGGTCCACTTTCAATCGTTGTTTTGAGTCGGGTTAAGTTCTTCTCCCGCCTCATGCCCCATAAGGGATTGCGGGAACTACGGTGCAGTTTCCGTCCCATGCCTCACAAGGGACTACGGGAACTAGAGAAAGAAAAAAATTTTTGACGTAGTTACATTCAAAAAGGAAAATATTTAATAATGGTAAGACTATCTAAATAAATCTTGATAACTATAATGCAGATGTAGAACTTTTTTACTGCGTACTCGTCAGAAATACTCTATGTCTCTACCATATATGTATGAACATATGTGATTTTGATGGATTGATTTTTTTCGTTAATACATATATGGTCACTACGGGCTTATTTTATTTTACGATATAGCCAAAGCCCGGACGATGCTCTATGGTGCTACAGTATTTTAAGTCCACAATTACTTAATATTTCTTTTCAAACCATTATGAAATAAAGTAGCCTCTTAAAATCTTTTTCTGATGTTCCAATGTTAAGAAAAGTATGTGTAGTAATCAGATATATTGGGCCCCGCAATTTAAAACAATGAATTTATAGCGTATTCCGTTTTTAGTAGAAAATAAAAATACGTCGCCACCGCATAGTGGAACGGAATGCGATTCTAGCTAAGCAAAGTTATTTCCTTTAGTTGCTTGAAGACATGAACAAATTAAAAAAAAAACTGTTTTTAGATTTTTTGCAGTGACTTATTTGTAAAAAGCCAGCACGTTATCCCTTACATGAATGCGACTGACGCTGAGTAGTTAAACCCCAAATTGAAATTACATTCCTACAAATTTTAAAAAGATCATCCACTACTTTTGTTATCACGTGCACAAAACTAACACAGATCTGCAAATTAAAACCGATTTTGTCCTCCCTTGGATTTTATAGCCATTTATGGTTTTTTGGGGGGGCTTCTAATTACAAATCTCAATTCGGTTTGTTTCCATCATACCAGACCTTTTTTATAAAGTAATGTCAATAAAACAGAAGCCAGAATATCAAAACCAATTTGAAAAAATCATATTTGCATCGGGTGGAATTTCTTAAAATTTTCATAGATTTCCCATGCAGAATTCGAATTCATTGGCGAAATTGATAGATATATTTAGTATGCTTATTTATTTTAACACAATAATAACTAAAAGTGGACAGTTTTGCCCTTTAAAAACCCTGACGTACTAGAAAAATTATAAGGCCAGATTCCGATTCAGCGTGCAAAATGACATTCACTAGTATTTATAATACAGCAAAGATCTTGTAGAAGAAAAAGGGGCATCAACTTAATTTGCTGTCAAAAACAAAGTATTCCGTAAACCGAATATATCAAAAATAAAAACCACGAGTGGTCTTATATAGTATGGAGAATAATATTATACACTTGCATACAAAAACAATGGTACCGAGCACCTTGGCCAATTAAAATACAATGGCCCTTATATAATAGCTTTTAATAAATTGTTAAACCTAACTGGGACTTGGTGCTGTTTGGATAAAAAAATGTAGGATAGCAACGCTAAGTTATCTTACATATATTATGTATATTCCGTTTGTAAAATCCTTTTAAATTTCACCTTAATTGGAAGGAACCAAATTAAGTAGAATTTACCGACTTTCCTCAACTGTATTGTAACCGCGCCTTTCTCGGCCACCGTTCTTCCCATTTCACCTACAATTGTAATTGGGCATTCAAATGTCAAGTTCAAGATCCATATTAGTTGCAAAGTCGGAGATTTATTAAGGCGGCATCGAATTGATTTGGCACCTAAAGAGGTACAGAATGAAATATCGGAAATGATATCATTAGGATAATTGACCCTCGGCTGTTAAGCAACACCGGGAATAGCAGCACCTGCGTTCCGGTATAATGTGATAACAATGATCAACTGCATTCTTCATTCAAATCTAAATATGGAAAGTTCATACTTTTCAAAATTGTGGTATTGAAAGAAGTACGAAATCTTTGAAATTATACAACTTAACGTTTAGGACTCAGCGGCTATAAGAATTGAAGACAGAGGCGACCTTCCAATTACTTTATTGGTTCTTTTTCTTATATGCAAAACTAATCAAAATCTAAGCTAAACGCAGCTCCTGACTTAAATCGTAAAAACTCTTTACAAAATCTAAATAACATTTGCATTCAACCGAATGCAACAAAAACTAAGTCAACCAGCGGTATATGCTGTTCGAATTTTTAGGCGTACGAAAGCTCCGACTGGGGTCAGTAGTCGATTGTGAGCAAAATTACTAATCCCTGGTTCATCTAAGATGACGAAGATACCACTTGAAATTTTGCAGTTTTCTTTTTAGTCAGTGCTTTAACACAAATCCATGTTATTCCGAGTGCATTGACACTCATTCTTAACCCTAAAACGATTCACAAGCTAGCCACATTCATTAGAGCTGCTAGTGGATCTTCTCACAGATGAGTAGAGGAAAAAAATTTGCATTTGATTTCGAATTGGATAAACGACTGTGTAATAAAGTGTATAAAAAGAAGAAAAAAATTATTTGAAATTTCACCTTAAAGTTTTTTTGCGATAAATCTTCTGTGCGAGTAGAATTTGAAAACTGCCGATATGTCAGAGTTGAAAAACATTACGAATGTGTTAAGCATGAGTGCACATACGTACATACTTCATAACTATTTTCGAGTTTTGTTCTTTTCTGCTCAAATCTCTGATTAAACAAGAAAGCGAACAATTCATGTTAATTGCTGGTTTATGTGTTGTTTGAGTTGCAGTATGGATTTATCCTGGGATCTCACTTCTTAAAAAGCTAAAATCTGACATTCATGCTTTGTTGCCGTAATAAACTTGTGATATATAGCGCTGCTGTAATTATCTTCTTGTAAAAAGACGTCAATCAGGTACAGTCGTTAAAAAATAACTAAACGAAGCAGCACCTTTAAAATTGAACCCGAGCAGTTGACTCATTCTGTTTTTGTTAATATTACTTTTAATGTTTCCTCGATTATGAATTCGCAAAGTGTTCAATAACTGATAAAACAACAACTCCAATTTAAACCCTGGAAGACATAAAATTTCATTCCCGTGATTGCAAAATACCTTTTTACAGCACCTCAAACATATTTTATGGTATTTTGACAGTATTTATGAACAATTAAATGATTTTTACTGATCAATTTTATATTTCTACCCAAATGGAGAGTTTCGTGATTACTCCGGAAAAATTAACAATTATTATTAATTTTTGGATTATGAAAGTATACCATACCACATACCGGTTAACTTTATTGTAGTAGAAAGTATAATGTAAATCAGCCTTATCTCATAAAGAAGATCATAATGAAATAAGACCGACTACTGCATATAAGACGAAAGCATGTCTCTTAAACATGATTAATTTAAATTGACTGTAATTAGTAATCCTGAATTATATGATGCCATGTGATATATCACATGTTTTTCATACCATATCATTTTTGCAGAAAGTATAAAAGCTGAATAAAATTGATTTCATTATAATTAATTTGAGTTTGATGTACCGTGTCTGGGAAAAAAATAATAAATAGCAATTTTTTCTTAGGGCAACGCATGTTAATTTTTAATTTGAACTATTTAGGGGTCCTTACATTTGAATATTTTATTTCGTTTATTTGGGTGTGTAACTCAAATTACATTTGAATGCAGAACTTTACACAGAATGTTTCAGATCTTGTGTGCCAAAATAAAAGGGCTGCTAGTTCTCACCTAGTCAAACAAAAAATTGTATGGCAAGGATGCGGGCAATCTCAACCGTTTCGGAGTTACAGTGTTTCATAAATTTGGAATATGCACATCATTGTTTTATTATTAATGTTCGATCCATCCGCGACATCAAACAAATGACAAAAAACAATTACCCCAATGACCTTTCTCAAAATGTTAGCAAAGTTGATCGAACTCCTACTATTGCATGTACAGTCACTTTCAAAAGTAAAAAAAATGTTTAGCAATTACCTAAAATTCAGCATTTTCCCAAATTTTCTGGGAAACGCATGTTATTAATATACCTATTTTTTATTTTTATTAAATTGCCCATCTTATTACCTTTCAGTACAACATGGCAAGGTAGAGCAAAGATTAGAAAAACGGCATCCTTAGAAATCTTTGATTACCTTATTGCACATTAGGTAGAAAATTCTTTAAATAAGCAAAATTTTTAAGACACACGGTCGACAATGCTTACTTAGTATACACAGGTAGTTAATTTTAATTATTGCTGCAAAAAGAGGGTCAGTAAGAATATCGATCATGGTTAAGAGAAACCGGAAGTATTACTTCAAGCAGCACTCCATTGCGAGTAGAGACATCGGAAGATTCTGCCGAAGTCGAGCAGCAAATAATCAGCCTCGTCTACGAGACCATGAAACGAGCCCGAGACGAGTCGCAAAACGGGTAGGAGTATCTTTAGATAAAGTTTGGAGGATTAATCATCCAGCAGAGTGACGTTCATATCATCATATCCTAGTCTAAGAACCAAGGATATTTCGAAAGAAGATTTGAATTTTGCATCCGTCTTCTGGAATGCGACATGTTCGTAGTTCACCGGTGATTGTATCACAAACAACCACAACATCATGCCTGGTCGGCTACTAACCCCGATAATTCTGTGCCAATGTTTGGACGAATATATCGGCACTCATTTAATAGGACCACCATACCTTTTGTCACAATGGCTTAATAGCCAAATTTATGCAAACTTTTTGGAGAATACACATCCAACATGTTGGTTCTACCAACATTGTGAAGGCAATATTAAATGAAAAATTTCCTGACCGCTGATTTGAAAAAGTTGCATCGATTCCTTGGCCTACTAGATGTCCTGATTTTACTCCATTGGATCTTTTCTTGTGGAGAGCGAAGACGATGAAGTTTATTCAAGACAGCGACGAAAATACGGGAGAAGCTGGCTACAATACACCGTAATCAGGGAATTAGAAAGAGGTTATTAGCATGGATCAAAAGTAATGGAGGACATTTTGAACAGCTATTTTACATGCTGGTTGGTTGGTTGGTTAGTCGGGCTGTTTGTTGCTAAGAAGCACCAAATTCACTCGGAGGCCATGAAGGCCCATTGTGAATGCCCTTAAAAAAGAAAAAGCATGGTCAGAACTTAAAACCACCCAGATCTCTGTAAGAATCTATTTAGGTCCACCACTGCTATCTCCGCTAAGTCGTCCAAGTTGTCAAAGGACCTTGCTCCCAAACAGGCGAGTCGTCGTTCTTTTAGAGCCGGACATTCGCAGAGTAGGTGCACTATGGACTCAATTTCTTCTTCGTCTCTGCAGCTTCTGCAGAACTCATTCGATGGTACGCCGAGTCTAATGCCCATAGCTCCTATGGGGCAGTGTCCGGTGATGACGCCGACGAGTGTTCGAATGCGCTTTCTATCGAAGGATAAGAGATTTGAAGTTCTGCTCTGATTCAGCTCCGGCCATATACTTCGTGTTGTGAGACAGTAGCTGATATTTTTCCACCGTTCGGAAGCCATGTTGGAGTGATGTCTATCAATTTGGCTTTTTGCTGTATTAAGAGGAGGGTGCACCCTTTCCACCGGCATGTCTATATCTGTACTCGAACCATTTTTGGCCAGTTCGTCGGCTTTTTCGTTACCCTCTATACCGACATGTCCTGGAACCCAGCAGAGCCTAAGCGTATGTTGTGAAATATTTCTTAGGGCTCTGATACAATCTTTCACACATTCTGACTTTATCACGTTGGAGTTCAGCGCCTTGAGTGCTGCTTGACTGTCCACACAAATAGTGATCTCAGTTGTTGAAATCTGTTTTTCTTGGACAATCAGTGCAGCTTTCATTATAGCGTATATTTCCGCTTGGAAGATGCTGCATTCGTTGGTGAGTCTATACGACTAACTCATTTGCAGCGCTTCCGAGAAAACTCCAGCTCCAATCCCCCTTTCCGTTTTCGATCCATCTGTGAAGATGGCAGTTCCTTTAATTATGTTTTCAGGATGCTTCCAATCTTCTCTATTAGGTATGATAACGGAAAAGGGTTTTCTAAAGTCATATTGTGGCTTCATATAATTAGTTGAGGGGTGCAACCCATTTTGATTAAAGAAGTTCAGTATGACTGCATGACCAAAATTCTGTGGTAACCATTGGCTGTTTTCTCTGAGTCTGAGGGCTGCCAGGGTTGCCATTCTTTTCGTGTGGAGTTCTATGGGTTGATCGTGTAAAATGGCTTCCAAACCAGCTTGTGGTGTGGATTTTATTGCACCTGTTGTTCCCAAGCACGCTAGCCTTTGCACCTTTGTTAAAAACTTAAGGTGAGATTTCTTATTTAATGCATCCCACCAAACAATTGACCCATGGGTAAGAATAGGCCTGACGATCGCTGTGTACATCCAGTGTACAATGTGCGGTTTCATGCCCCATTTCTTACCAAAGGTTTTCTTGCAAGCATAGAACGCATTGAGTCCTTTCTTCATCCTCTCTTCCATATTCCGTCTCCAATTCAATTTGGAATCGAATATGACGCCCAGGAATTAAAAAATTTAGGTCACAAACTAAAATACAGACTGCTGTACCTTTCCAATATAAGCTTTCGCATATACCTATAATAAACAATTGTAAAATATTAAAAGCTTCTAATATACATACTAAAGGTTTAAGTAGTGATTAATTTTTTTAAATATATATTTCGTTTCGTAATTAATTTATTTATCTGTAATAAATTTTCAAAATGTCGTAAAACAGCCTGTGTGATACAGGATTTTCAAAACATTTACATGGTATTAGATATTTCTTGAAATTAATTCAAGCTATTGTTTGAGTTACTTTATGATAGCTTAGGAAGATCGAAATTTTTAAACTGCATAAACTGAAATTGTTTCGACTCTTTTTGCTTGGACGGAGATGGTGTTGGATCAGGAAATTTGCACCGAATACTGCGTCATCAACTGCAACGATTAAAAAGGTGTCGTCGAAACAACGATTTAGTTTATTATTTAGACCAAATGATGAACCTTTTGCCGATAGTAAGTTATAATTTGTTTTATTTAATTGAATATTTTGCATATGTGTCGATATAAATTGAAGCGGGAAGACTTGCTTGGCTTCAAAGCCGTCGATTTATTCTTTGGGACATCCTGGTTTCCGATATGTACAGGGTGGAATGCGTTTCTTATCATCCTTATCGCCTTATTTTATTATCGTTGATGGTATCAACATGATCTGGTGCTTTGGTTTGTTTTAGAGCGAGAAATATGTTGTGAACGGTTTCGAGGAAGATGTCATTATTTGACTTAAATTCTGGCAAAAGCATCGAGAAAATGACTACTAATGTTTATTTTGTCTCGCTTATTGAGCTTCTAAAACTTTTCGCAAAGCTTCCTTAAGAAGTGCACTGGCAGTTGTAATAACTAATGTTCCCTAAACCTTTAAAAAGCAATGTAAGGAAGTTTATATATTTCTACCATTAGAAGACCATTCTTAAGTTTATAATAAAATTGTTTGAGGTTTATATAAAAAGGACAACTGCATTTTCCAAATAACATGCCTAAAAACATATTAAGCTTTCGTGGTTCCTATCATCATGATATAACAGCAGCATTTTATCTCCTTCGAAATTGGGCAATCAGTGCGATTGTAGGCGTCCTTTAAGCAGATGGTTATGATAGAAAGACGTGTTATGCTCTGTCATATGTAGTTGATCTTAAAACTCATGTTGTTTTTGAAGAAAAATAAAATGAACACTTTTCTATTAAAAGTTAAAGTTAATTTTATTTTGTATATATTCACTATTCCAAACTCTGTTCGACTATTTATTTATCCATATTTAAGGTAATCGATCGTAGAATACCTGGGTTTTTGGTAGAGAAGTAATCAAAATGATATTGATGTTCCAGGGAAGCATAGTTGATTTCTTTTATGGACTTCTTTATTCACAAAAAGTAATAAATGAAATGGGCTAGGTTTGGTTTGTGTTCAAAACATTTTTTTTTAATTCCAATTTTTTTCTTAATTTAAAAGTTTTAACGTCTTCCGTCCGCGGAGTCAATATGGAAATGGCCGATATGCGCGTCAGCCAATTCGCCATATTGATCTGGAAAGAAAATAAGATTTGGGGAGGAGAAACGAGGTGGATAGTGAAAAGGTTGGGGACTTGAAGTTTTGTCTGTCACGGAGGAAGATGTAAAATAATTTCGGTAGTTTTTGAGTTTCCGTTTAATATGTGTGTGAGTTTTAGAGAAATAATAAATCAAAATTAAATAGCGCTACTTGGATGATTGCCACTATTTGTCGGAAAGCGAACTGACCGACAAAAAGCCACATGTCTGGACATTATTACACAGGAATTCCTAAAGTAATCTGATAATATAATGACTTACATTTAGCAATTATCATTCGGATATAAAATTTGTTTGTTTTATTTTTCCTTACCTGAATTTGGAAAATTTCTGATATTTTTCTAATTTAACCTAACTGTGACACGGGACACACAAGCAGCGTTGCCAAGTGGCGTGTAATTACCCCAAACTGGGGTAATTTTTCTTAGTACGGGTAAAGTGGTGGGTAAAAATTATTTGCGTGTAATGGCGTGTAAAACGCAAAAAAAATATTTCCTATATTAATCTGAAAATCAGCGATAAAGAACACTAAGAACAGTGAATGAAAACAAAAGACACACGAAAGTCTACGGGAAATGAGTCGAGAAAAAAGACAAGGGAAAGACAATAGTTTCTTTTTGTAGCCCAAAAGAGAATTGCCTCGCGTCGCCAATAACTATTTAATGTCTCATGTACCGTCGATTGTAGTGCGCCTCTTGTTTCCATTCATCGTTATTGCTTTCCGCCTTTGAGTTCTGTTTCTATTTTTTATACGCTCAAAACAGTATTTAGTCGCCTTAAACTTTGTAAAACTGATGAGAGAAACAAACTAGGTACTGAAACAGTGGTGTCTATTTTAGCAGCCCGACAAAAAATAGAGAGTGAAGGTGGCTGCGTATCATTTGAGCCTAGTCAGAAAATGATTAATGCAAAAGTATTTAGTATGTAATAACAGTTTTGTTTTTGTTATCTATATTGTTTTTATGAACTGTAAAATTTGTATTTATGAAGAATAAATTGTTTCTTTGCTAATTTGAGTTACTTTTTTAGTAGCTAATTCCTTTAATCATGTAAACAAAACAACAAAATCCTTGCGGGTAAAATGCGTGTATTTTGATTTTGGGGTCGGGTTTTCTGGCGAAATGCGGGTAAATTTGTGGGTAAAATATTTTTGTAGCATTGGCAACGCTACACACAAGCCACCTGAGCGGCCTACTACCACCCACATCGACATCTTTCACATGCGCATCGCGAGGACGCATACAATTCCGGAACTACTCATAATGATTTGCCACATCAGCCCCACTGAAATCTTAGCGATTCCACAAGCCCCATCACGCAATACAACTGGAGTTACATACCACCAGCTTACAGGTGACACCTTACAAACATTATCGTCAGTCGAACACAGAAATCACCTAGTAGGTACATGCTTAAAAAGTAACATATTTTTCAACTTATACTTGTCCCAAAAATAACACAAAAAGAGAACTCGCTAGTTAAATTCAGGTTTCACTAGTAAACACCAGACAAGGTGTGCATTTTAATTAACACCCCTTCGCCTGGTATTCACAAGCGTCACCACGTAACAGCGTTATCCTTTGTCTGTTCGCCATCATCCCCAACAGCTACATTATCACACGTAATACTATTCGCGGTTGCAAAATAAACGTGTAATCGATGTTTACCGCCTATTACACTTACTAACATTGTTCGCGAATAGTTGAGTATTCACACGCGTTGCACTTTATATGACGAAATTTTGCATTCGTCGTTTGTTTATAAACAAATTTAAAACTCGATTTGGGTTGTTATATAAAACACACTTGCATTAAAATTCTCTACATTTATTTAATTATGTTTATAAGATAGTAGCTCTGATGATGTGAGAAATCACGAAAAGCGTTAGCGAATTTATTATAACTAACTGAATAATTAAATAAATGTGGAAAATTTAAAAGCAAGTGTGTTTTATATAAGAACCCACAAATTAATAATAAAAACATTTTCCGCCAAATGCCGAGAAAAAGCTCAATTAAATATATATATATATATATATATATATATATATATATATATATATATTGATATTAACCAGCAAAGGGAATTTAATGCCGCTACATGGATATATGTAGTTTTTTTTATTTTTTTTTATATATGATGTTGCCAAAGCTCAGGGGATGCCCTATGATGCTAAAGCACAGCCTTGGCAGGAAAGGAATTAAGGTTAGGGGAAATGGGTTAGGAGGTTGAGTGAAGGAGGTGTCGATGTACGCCCCGTTTGAAAGTTTCAGGCTCATAAGACGAGGGAAAAACAGAAGATGGTAGACTGTTCCGCATTCGTGTTGTTCTGCTAAGAAAAGATTCCCGAAATTTGACGGTACGTCCAAATTTGACCCGGAGAGTATAGGGGTGGGAGCGACTTGTAGATCTTGTATCGCGCGTTGTACTGAGTCTAGAAGGAATCAGGCTAGCAATTTCGTTAGAACAATGGCCATGGAAATAGCGATAAAAAAGTGAGAGACAACCGACATTCCGTCGATGCTCCAGAGAGTCAAGGCCCTCAGAGATTGAGTAATCACTAATAAGTTTAACACCCATTCGCAGAACTTTGTCTAACGCGGACAATGCGGTATGTCCTGCCCTGCCCAAATATGGGAATTATATTCAAGTCTAGGCCTAATGTGGGACTTGTAGATCAACGCTAAGTCGGGTGGGGTGAAATATTTCTTACATCTCTGTAGAAAACCCAAACATTTCATCGCACTTTTAGCGATTGCAAATATATGATCAGTCCAGCTGAGTTTGCTGGATATCTCAATACCCAAGATCTTTAGGGAGGGTGAATTGGGTATATTCACTCCGTCGACTGTAATGGGTTGGGGTTGAACTGGGCGTTTTTTAAGGGACATTAAACAGCATTGAGTTTTGGATGCATTAAACGTAACACGATTTGCTCTGCCCCAAGCGAGGACCATAAAAATGTCGTTGTTTAATGATCTGAACATGCGTTCCCGATTGACTTCTGTAGCATTTCCACGTGAATTCATTACAGAATCAAATGAGTACGCGAAATCAAGGGTGCTGTCGTCGGCAAAACTATGAATAGGATTGAGAGTAAGGGATAAGAGATCATTAATAAAATGAAGAAATAAGGCTGGTGAAAGAACTGAACCCTGAGGTAAACCGGCATTTATTTCGTAAGAATCAGATGTAACTCCGTCAATTACTACACGGATTAAACGGCCTGACAAAAAACTCTCTATCCATTTAACGAGGGTAGGGTGCAGACCAAATGTTTGAAGTTTGGCTAAAAAGGCAGCATGCCAGACTCTATCAAAAGCCTTTGAAATATCAAGAGCGACGATTTCGGACTCACCGAAATTATGGAGACAATGATTCCAACGCTCCGTTAGAGCCGTTAGTAAGTCTCCGGTTGAGCGGCCAGCGCGGAAACCGTACTGGCAATCGTTGATAAGATGGTTATTTTCTAGATATTTCAACAACTGAGAGTTGATAAGTGATTCAAAAACTTTGAATATGATCGAGGTTAGTGCAATTGGTCTGTAGTTAGAGGAGTCGCATGCCTCTCCTTTTTTAAGTATCGGCTCGTAAGTGAGAATTAAATAGCAAATCAAATGAATTTTACGACTAATTCTTACGGGACCTAATAATTGAGAAGTTAACTTTGCCAGATTTTATTTAAAGCATAAATGATACCTTGAATTATTACATTTATCTCATAAGTACACATATACCCATAAAAATAGAACTAAATATATAAATATTATTATATTAACTAATTCAACATACCTATACATATTATTATAATTTTACCTATTTCTATTGAATATTTTTCCAGTAATTTTATATTCCCATTTCAATTTCATAATGTATATTTTTTTCAAAAAACCAATTATAATAATTTGATGGAGACCAGTATCATTGAGTATAAATTCTCTAAAATGTGAACGGATTCGACTGTTTCTTTGAGTGAATACTGAATAGGATCGCAAGTTTAAATCTTTCCTTTTGATTTCATTTCCGTATGCAGTCAACGTTCAGTCCCCGCCCATAATACTGATAAGTTCGAACTAAAGAAATTAAAACTTAATATTTATTGGCCGCAGTTGCTTTAGGAAGGTAAGCTGTAGCTCCTAGACTTTCATTCCCTTTTTGTCCCCGAAATAAAAAGTATCTTCAATACATTAATGATGAATTTTTGTTGCAACTCATCTAGTAAACGAGCCAACTTTCTGAAAATGTAGTCTCCTTTTACCTTGATCCTCACTCCTTTGTTAGCTCGGGACAACTATCCGGCTATGTAGGAACTATGTCCAAATTACTTGGCTCGCATAGTAATAGGATGGTGTGAGATAGCCCAACAAGCCCTGTAACCGGTGTTTCTTTGCCAGGGCGCATCTATGTATGTCATATATTTTTCTTCGCGTTAATCTTCCATTTTCCATGTGCAATCTTGTTCCCGCACTTTGACTGCAAATAAAGAGTGCGAAGGATGAGGAAAGATTTTCCCTCCACCCTCCTCCTGATTCAATGAGCTAGGCACGGCTAGCTAGGCGGGTCCCTGAAATATCTGGCCATATTTATCAGCCTTCACGCTACCTCATATACGCTCACCTATGGTACCCCTCACCTTCCCAATTCCTTTTTTTTCTGTAACCAGTGTCTGCTCTGGATTACGACTCATACCATACTACCATTTAATGGGAGTATTTTTGTGTGGGTCTTACGAACATACCGTAATAATTAATTCAGCCGTTTCGGAGCCTATTATGGACAAACATATAGACAGACACATAACCAAACAGAACAAATTTTGACAAACAGTTATTTATTCTTTGGTATCCTGTAAATAGCATATCACATTTATATATTCGTATTAATTTTTAAAGCACAAACAGGTACTTCGATTAATTTCATTTGTATAGATGTATATTTAGTTCGCGCTTATAATATACAGGAAAATTTAAGTTAGGAACCTTTGTTTTGAAAGGCATTTTTATTGAAACTAACATTTAATTTATATTAGGGCTTCACGGCAGCGAGACAAGACCGAGACTTTGGCACATCTCGGTCTTGGTCTCGTCAAGGTGAAGACGATCCTGCTCTTGTCGCAATCTTGGCGAGATAAAGGCCAGTCTCGGTCAGATCTCGCTCTCGGCAAGTTAACAAAAAGGGAATTTCGATGGTATAACGATGAACGCGGTCAAGTCATATATCCATGTACATATATATGCATTTTCTTCTTATTACCCTCGCCAAAACAAGGTAGCAAAGGCTCTTCTTTACTATTGGGGATAAAACGCAAATATCTGAAGAAGGAAATAATGTAGAAAGAAGCGATTGAGGAAAGCAGTGTCTACTTATATGCCCCATAAATCACAAAATTGACAATTTTCGGAGCGACATAAACGCTGAAACAACTAAAAAAATTGTCCACAATAAAATAATAAAAACTAATATCTCGTGCACTATCGTCACCTCAATCTCGCTCTCGGTATCGCACTATTACCAATGATATTGGTCTCGCTGCCGGTCTCGGTATCGTGTCGAGACCGGCACCGGCAGCGAGAATTATCTCGAGTATCGTGAAGCCCTAATTTATATGAAACAAAATAGTTTGTCATTTAAGGGGGGAAGTACATGAAGACGTTTTCAAAAATCGATTTTTTTATTGTCTTAATCGATAAGTATATGCTCTAAGAATATAATTCCAAAATTCCAAATGCCTATCTCGAAAATTGTGAAAGATATGCCACTTGAAAGTGGTCGGCGCCGATCCGGCCCAGCGCGCCTGGGATCGAGGATCTCTGCTGCGCGCGTGATTCCGCTTACCGGATTTTTTTTCTGCTCTGGAATTTAGAGTGATGAATGCGACTTTGTTGAAGAGCGTTCTCGACCTTTTCAGTCCAAATACCGATTTTTCTGAGAATACCCGTCCCCTCTTACCTTCTCCGTATCTGCATCTTTTTCGTCAGTTTTTCGGGACAAACTTTAAACGGCGTTTTCTCAAAACCATGTTTTTCAAATTGGCGTAAAAGATTACAAAAAAACTAGTGAACCGATTTTCTTCATCCAGCACTCATTTTAAAGGGCATAAACAACTACTCTAGATAGAGTACGGACATAGCAAAAAAATCATTTTAAGACCATTTTTGACGCGAAAATAATCAAAATTTTTGCCAAAAAAGCCAGCTTTTTTTTTCCATGCCCGATTTTTATAGTTAATGTTCGAATTTCGAAAAGATCGTAGTCTATCTAGAATAAACAGCCCACTCGAGTATAAAAATGTTTGGTTTTTTGATTTCAGATGAAAATTGCGGCCAGGAGAATTTACGCCGAATTCGATGTCAGCCGCGACACGAGTTACGAAACCCACCAAAAGTTGATTAATTTTTTACTTTTCAAAATGTAAAAAATGTTTTTTCTCTTCTTAAAACATTGCCCTAAATACATATAATATCGATTTCATGTGGACCTTTTTCATTTTCCCAAAAATAAATCCCAAAAAAGTCCTCTTTTTTCGGCCTCTTCATGTACTTCCCCCCTTAAGGCAAGAGTTGGAACTTGTGAATTTGACGAATTATGTAACTCAATAAATTTAAAGTAAAAACATAAATTTAAACTATAATTCAGTCATTAGACAGATTGATAAACTGCTACTGAATATTCCGATATCATGCTAAAAGCACTTTAAAATTTTTAATACTATAAAAACTCAAATGTTTAAGAATTCAATAAACGAAACCACAAATAATTTTCTAAATTAATTTTATTTTTTTTAATCAAATATGTATTTATGTAACGTTTACAGACTGCTATGCACGTTATAGTTGCGTTGGAAAAATTCTTACGTAATTTTACGGTTATCAAGTAAACAAATATTAGATTTTTTTTATTTATATAAGCTTCTTAATTAATGAAGAAATATGAAAATACTACACGTAAGTACACTTCTCAGCAAAACAGATTTGCTAAATCGTATGGTCGTCATCTTAAAAGAATCATACTGCATTCCACTCATTTTACCGTTATTGGACGATGCAGACTTCACTATCTACTATGGTGTCATTTTTCACATTGAGAATTATATTTTTTATCGATTTTCAATGGCAAAGTCACGGCAACTCAGGGGAAGTAACAAAACTTGTTTTCTAAGTCACTTTCTGTGCTGTGGGAATGTGCACCTGCAGAACTGAGAAAATTCAATAAAAACTTTTTATTAGATCAACTTTTGCTTTTGTACAGAAATGTACATATTACACTTTAGAAATGTTAGAATTTTACCAAACCTCCGTTTACTATCGCTTTCGAATTGTAGGAATCCATGACTTACTAAGTGTAGATTCATGATGAAATAGCCTGGAAAATAGTTGAGAAAAAATCAAGCAATTTTTGCTCATTAAAACGAATCGTGGTAATAACTACCCAAACCCATGCAACAATTAACAAAATAATTCTCTTTTAAAGAGTTTTTGCTTCCCGTTGCACCGCGTACCATGTAGCAATCCGAGTATTTTTTCCACATATTGAATCATTGATTATTGCTGAAACGCACAGTGGTAAAAATCGGTTGGCCTTCGATTCGTTGCAGTTGTTAAGTGTTTTAGGTGAGTCATGTAAATTTTTGTTGAGGAAAAGAAATAAACCTTTAAGTAAATTGCATTATTCATCTCATTTTCAAGATTTTCTGGGTTTATTGAATCGCTCTAAATTATGAGAGGTAATTTTCAGGCAAGTTTACAACAGATCCGTATCGTGCATTTTGCCTTTTTATTCTATTTAATCGGAAGCGATATATTCTTTATTTCGATAAAATTAAAATGTAGTCACGTAAGAATTGGATAAGCTTAAAATTAATTAATTATTGGTGTAGGTATGTTTCTAGAAATAAGAAAACCAGAGCTGCTCTGTTTTGCGGATGTTGTGTTTTGTAAATTTTTGTTGGACAACGTGTTTCACATTTGCATATTATACTAATCTGGTTACGTTGTGGTTCAGTGACTAAACTATTGGCCTCTTTGTTGTGATCACTTTAAAATCAAGACCTTGAAATCTGTGTAGTACATTGCCTTTATGCCAGGTGTTCCAAGGGTAAAAGAAACGTTCAAAAATTAAACGAAATTTGAAACGTAAGTATATTATTTTTTCATATTGGTCTGTTCACATAATTACTTTGCAATCGTAGGACTATCTTAAAGTTTTAAAATGTAGCATGTGGACCTATGATATGACAAGCAATTTAAACCCAACACTTTCTCTCCTGGTAGCAATTGGTTAAAAGCAGAGCTGGAAAATACAGTAAATACTAGGATTTATTACATTAGACTCGCGGAGATATGAAGATCTCAAAAGGTGAACTATTCCAAGAAGGTGAAGCTTATCCTAAACAGTAACTTCTCTAAACGGTGAACATTTTATTTTGAATATGTGAGCGTGTAAAACTTTACTTTCTATTAATAGTACCTGTCCTGGCTTATATACAGAGACTCCAGATATAACGTTTGTTTCATTAGCTGCTAGGGAGCATTCTAGAGCGGTCCGACGGATTTAATGATTTATCCGAGCTTTTTAAAATTTACATTTAATAGGAGACCTCGAATTGCGTACAGATAAATTATAGAGAAAAAAAGCCGAACAGTCACAATTTCTTTTAAGGGCTACATACACCTAAGAGTAGGTAAAATAGCATCAAAATATTATCCCCGGCACGGCGGGCAGATATGTCATAATGAAAATTTTTAGCAAAAAAAAGAAATACATAGCTTAAACCAGTTTTTAACGACGCAGATTTTAATAGTTTAAATTTTTCGAAAAATGGCGGTTATATGAAAAATTAATTGAGTCGAATAAATTAGTTTTTTTGATAAATTGATTTCTCTAACCTATCTATGTAAGTGCATGTAGCCCCAAGTTTCCAATTAGTTGTTTATTTTGCTGATAAATTAGAGAGATAAGAGTTACTATTAAAAATGATAAGAGTTAGTATTAAAAAATAAGCCAACATTTTTATTAATTTTTATATATGTATGCTCTTAACTTAATATGTTCGAACGCTTTCCAATTTAAAAAGTCAAAGAGACAACTCTTAATTACATTGATATTAAATATGTGTCGCAATTCGAAGTTCGTTAAACATCGACTTGAAAGATATCTAAAATCTGGATCAGTACTAAACACTTAACAGTGAGTACATCGAAGTGATTATTAAGCCGGTGAGAGAGTAAGTGTGTACAAATATTACTCTTTAGAGAAAGTGGAAGAAGGATAACATCTTCGAGACGGAGTTGGATGAATTGGTTGGGTAGTGCGATCAATCTGCCATAGTTCCAGGGTTCGATCCTTGATCCACCCGTGAGTTTTTAATTTAAATTAAAAAAAAACCACTCCGTCTCTGGGCTGTTATCTAGCTCGCAGAAATGCAAAAAAACTCAAAACATTGCTCGCTGATTCTCCATACTCTACTTCCCTTCCGGCGGAAGTCGTATTAACGCATCATAGGGTTGTCCCCTGGGCTTTAGCTATATCGTAAAAAAATTATAGATATTATTGAAGAAACGGTACGTGATGCCATGTGTTTTCACTGTAAAGCGCTCTTAAGGTCCCTCCAAAATAGTTTGATCAAAGTCAGATCAATCACTAGCAATTTTGAGGGATCTTTGACTATTGTATTTCTACCAACGAGGCTGGTCAACAGGTTGATTGTGCTGTCACCATATTGAGTTTTCCTTATCGTTATCGTTCGATGGATGTACATATTGCTATCTTTCTGACCGCACACAACGAATTTTTTCTCTAGTAAATCAAAGTAAATCTAGTATCAAATAAAGTACTTCTGGTGTACCCGAAGGAAGTTATTTCACAATAATTATTGTTTTTTTCTGAACGCTTGTCTTCTCTTCAATGCTGTGAACTCTATACAACGATCTCGATTCTAGAAGGAAAAATTCATTGATTTATGATTTTTATTTGATTGATTGTGATGATTATGATTTAAATGTGGTGACTTCCTAATTAGACTGGACTTAGTGATGTATCTTGTGTTTGATCCACATTTGTATTTCGTTGCTCACGTTTGTTCCGCTGTTAATAAGGCGAATACTTCCTTGGGTTTTGTTAAGAGATGATTTCTTTAATGAAATTGTCTCGAAATGTAAACATGATCATGTTTTATGACATTTTTATTTTAGTGGCCTGTTCAGTTGTTTCTTGTTCGTCGACTTCTTCTACTGATCCTGCTAGTACACTGGAAAGACGATGGATGCCCATTGTTCCTGAATCGAGTCATCACCCTGCGCTTCATATTGTTCTTTCATTGATCCAATTATGTATAATGGTTTCTTGTGTGCCAGATGACGTTTGTTATAACTTCAGTAAGACTGACTTCGCCGTGATTAACAACTGGTTCTCAGCTTGTGATTGGAGTAGCGTCCTCAACGAACGAGAAATTAATGAGGCCGTATCTTTTTATAATTTACTGTCTATCTGTTTTACTTACTGTGTATACTATTCTAAATCGAATAACTCACGTTATAACCAGCCTTGGTTTGATAGTTCCTTAAAATATTTAAAGAATGTTACATGTAAGTCCTGAAAGAAGTTTTGCCCCTATAGGAGCGACGCTGATTATTTAACATATTCCAATTTAGGCAGTAAATTTTTATGTGACTTATAATAATTAAATTTACAGAATGAAAGCATCCTTACGCATCGATCCTAAGCGATTTTGGAGGTTCGTGAACTTGAAGCGCTATTCTGATGGCTATCCATCTTCTTTATCTTTCGAAGACAGCGAAAGCAATGAGCCCTTGACCATAGCAAACCTTATTGCCGTTTTTTTTTTAAACTGCGTTTTTGGACGATACCTGTGGAATTACCTTTAAGGATTTTACCCATTTGACGATGTTTCCACCGACTTCTCTCCAAAGACCTTTTACTTAATAAAGCTACAATTTTGAAGAAAATCTCTACCTAGGCTGATAGTTTTTCAATTGGTCCTGACGGTATCCCCGCCTCGCTCGCGAAAAGATGAAGTTCCGTTCTTTCTCCTTTTCTGTGTTATTTACTTAATCTCTCAACTCGTTGCGGTGTTTTTCCGAAAGCTTGGAAAACCTCATTAATTATTGCCCTTGACAAAAAAGGTGATAAATACGAAATTTCGAACTATAGACCAATTGCTAATCTTTGTTGTATATCCAAGATTTTTGAGGCACTTATTTGCGATGTTCTATACTTTCACTGCAAGCCGTTTTTCCAGCCGTTTCAACATGGCTTCATTAGGGGTAAATCAACTACCACAATTATTTATTATAACTGATACAAATTATAAACTTCTGTATGTCTGCAATTGAAGGTTGTAAGCAAGTTGACTTTATTTTTACTGACTTCAGCAAAGCTTTCGATAGAATAAATTACGGAATTCTTGTTCTCAAAGTTTCCCTTCTCGCGTTTCCTCGAGTTTTTGTAAATTGGATTCATTCGTACTTATCTGAACGCCCTCAGCGGGTTTCTTTTCGTGGAGCTCTGTCTGATGTTATTTTCAACACTTCCGGTGTACCGCAGGGCTCCCACCTCGGACCATTGTTAATTATAATTTATATCAATGATGTTTCGACGATTTTGTCTCACTCGAATATTCTTTGTTATGCCGATGACGCTAAGATAGATGGTGTTCCATTTACGACCTTCCCATAAATAGCGGCAAATCTATATCTATGTCTTTCTCACGAAAAGGATCTCCCTTTCAATTTAACTTTACCAGAGAGGGTTGTCCTTTAAAAAGAGTTACAAAGACTAAGGACCTAGGTGTCTGGCTCAATTCCCAATTTTCTTTCGAGGATAATTTTGTTGCTTTAGTCACCAAGGCTAATATGACTCTGGTTTCGTGAAGAAGTGGTCAAAGAAATTTGATGACCCTTACATTACAAAGCTTTTATATTGCACTTTTGTCAGATCAATTCTGGAATATGCCTCTTCAGTCTGGTCACCGCTCTATGCGACACACATTAATCGCATTGAAGCTGTTCAACGGAAGTTCGTTAGGTTCGCTCTTCGAGGCCTTCCTTTGAATAATTCCCTTATATTACTACCTCATGTTGATAGACTTAAACTCCTGCACTTGGATACAATTGAAAAGAGACGCCGTAACTCCAGGATCCTTTTTGCTTTCGACTGCATTCGGGGTCCATAATTCTTCCCTTCTCTCGGCTTGTTTTGGCATATTGTTTCCGGCTCGCTCCCTGAGGAATCACGACTTTCTTCAGTTACCTTTTCATCGCACTTTGTTAATCTATGTTAATAAATGAGCCGATCACATCGATGTCGCGATTTTTTAATTCCTCTTTTGATTGCATTGATTTTCATTTATCGCGAAAGCTTTGTTGAAGTTACTTTTTACTTTTTATGTACTTTTTATACACTTCAGCATTTTTATATTCTGTATTTATATTTTGTGAATTCTCCCTTTATTATTATAGTTTATTATACTGTTTTTATTTAGTTTTTTGTAGTAATCAGCACTTTGATGAAATATTGTTAATAAATAAATAAAATTTGTAGGGCAGCACTTTTTTACTTTTGAACAATTCCTGTAAATCCATTTTTGGAAGAAAATACATTTTGTTGATAACAATGTGAAAATACATTTTGTTGATAACGTCAAAACAGAAATGCCAACAAAAATCTTTCATGGTATTTTTTTAGTTATAATAAGTTAAAATTGGCTTTAATGCGACTGCTTTTAAATACACGAGTGATCAGAAATATTATTGTTTGTGATTTAGTTCCCTATAGAAAGAAAGCCCTGAAACTCGCCGGTAGCTCGTATTTTAGCAATTTTGCACAACACACTTCATATTTTTATAGTCTATATAAACACCGAATTAACTTTTAAACGCTTTTAGTTGCAATAAAATCGCCAAGATTCACTCAATTCTGTACAAACACAAATAAATGTCAAAATATGCCTTTTTGCGATGAGATTAAATTTCTCCTGCGTATTTCCCCTTCGAAGTGCTTCACTCCCGCATATTACACGGACACGTTATAGCCATTCCTTAGTTATTAGTTCTTTGGCGGTGCCGTACAAGGTATTTAACACCATAACACCAGGTCAGAAAGGGGAAACCACTTGAAATTGGATGTTAAATCTTGTCCATGACATATTCTCCATCTAAACTTATTTACTCTCTACAAAGAGATATTAATTATTTTCTGTTGGATTCGTAAAATAAAACTCTACTGAAAACTTCTTCTATTTTGAAAAACCTTAATGAAAAACTATTTAAAAAGAAACTGAAAGCTTCCATAAAAAACAGGTACATATTTTGTATATGTTCTAAAATATAATAATCTAGATTGATATTTATTGTAATAAAAAATATAATTAGAGAGAAAGAATTCCCAGTGACATATTAAATACGTGCAAACAAATTAATGGTTGTTTTCTATCTTCTCTTAATGTAACATGATTTTGGAAAAAGTGTCATCTTTTTTCCAACTTTTACATTTACATAAATTAAAAAGTTTTTTAGAATATTTCCTATAAACTGGGACATCTTAATTAATAATGCCACATAAAATGTATTTAATTTGCGCTTTAACATAAAAAACAATAAATTTGGAAACCCACTGTTATTGACTTCTAAATTAATTACGCCAAATTAATGAGTTTATTCATCTAAACTCAGGCACTTTTTTACCTTTCTGCCTCCTCTAATTAAGATTAATAAAATAAATTCACTTTTACGCCTCAACAATGCTAATTAGATCGAATTAGAATAAATTGGTTGAATTAGCTGTGCTGTTCATTTTAAAATAGGTTGTTAATAGCAAGCTGTCACATAATTGGTCTTATTGTAATTCAATTTCATTTATTTGAAATGAAATTGAATATATTGTCAAATCATTAATTTCTAGTAATATTCTCAAACAAAATACTGTCGATTACAATTTTTGTAAGATTTTAACTTTTTCTTTGCGACTTTTTTCTACAGGGAAGTTGCTTACTCATTAGTCCATCTCAAAATAAAGTGGGAGCAATTACAACCCGAAGACGATGCTTGAAGTATAATTTGCGGTCCAATGGGTTGGAGTGTAATTAGCATTTCATGTGTGGAACTAAAATATGGTAGACCGGAAACAATACTACAAACATTGGTAGCAGAAGAATTGGCAAAAACAAGAATACTAGTTTTGACTACTATCTGATGAATGATCTTTTAATTAGCTTTGGATTGAACAGAAAAACGAAAAACGGACCAGGTCAGACGAGAAGTCGAAACTTCAGTTAACCGAAATGATGATAAATTGGTGTAGGTGATGGAATTTTGGACGCACGCGTTTCTATTAAAAAGCAATTTGCAAAGACTCCGTATATATGAAAGTAAGAAGTTGCTTCCGGAGAATTTTTACTAAGAAATGTATTGACAGGTACAAAATTTAGTCCATAATTTCATGTGTTCGGATAATTACGAATTAATATCATATGGCCGTCAAGTAACTTTGAAGACCATGTCTAACGGCCAGTGCACCGAAATTAATGATGTTTGAATTGTCTAGATACAAACATAGAATCAATCACCCGCTATAGTGTAATTCGGTTTAGATTTAATAGCCCCTGATGCAATTTGTTACTGCCAATTAATAGATTTATGATCGAATCTCTCTAGTTTTTGTTTGCACATGGTCGGAGTCTGGAAGAAATTGAACGCCATCAAAATGGTTTTACTTTCTGATCTTTTATGATCTGCTTCTTAGTCTCTGTCGGCTGTGAAAATTTGTTAATTAGGATTTAATGGTATCTATAACTTTGTTTAATTAACTTGATGGATAATGTCTTAATGTTTTCGGTCATTTCGCTGGGTTTTCAAAATATAATATACCAAGCCAGAGAACTTATTTGTGAAAATTTAAGATTGTCCTTCTTATTACATAGTCTAAACACTTTTAAAGATAACTTATACCTATAGAGTAAGTAATAATGTGTTGGCCTTCCATCCCGGAAGTCTTGGCTTAGAGTCTCACCAGTGGTCATTACGACTTCAGAGTAATGTCAGTGGTTCGAAATCCACCTTAAATATTAGGCCAACTTGTAATCGTTGTCTTGATTCAGGTGAAGTTCTTCTTCCACCCGATGCCACACAAGGATCTCAGAAATTAGAGAGGCAAAATTATATTGACCAGAGGTTTTGTTTATAAAAATTGAATTAATAACTGAAACAAAAAGTAACACTTAATATAAATAACGGTAAATCATATGAGTAACATAATCAACCGGTTTTAAAATGGCCGCATTTTTTTATACACTGCTTTAAATGCTTTATATAATTGTCGGCCACACGCAATATCTCTTACCGATGCAACAAAACACATTTTGTCGAATTGCTAGTGCAATGATTAAACCAGTTAAGCCAAAAACTGAAAAAGCAAATTTTTTTTTTAATTTTCAGTGCATTAACTATTTCAATAGCCACAGCAAAATTATTTAATCCTCCTTCCTTATGATATCGTGCGCTGAAATGTTTAGGTAGTTTTATATAGTATCTTCGATTGTAGTTGGGTACCCAGTAGCTTTGTTTGTTTAGTTTGCACAGACTTCAAAATGTAATAGAAATAAAATTAAAAATTATTTCCTTCCTTTTAGCGCGTTTTATGAAGTCGGTTCATCTTTTTTTTAAACTGATAATATTAAAATCTTTTTCACTTTTTTAACCGACTTCCCAAAAACAAAGAGGTTCTAAGTTCGACGTGTATATTATTTTTATGTCTGACCAGGCATAACTTCGTAACTCCTTGACCGATTTTGATAATTCTTTTTTTGTTGGGTAGAGTACGTGCACCGATTGTTACCATATCAAAAAAAATTTTTGGTTGGGTGGGTGAAACCTAGCTTTGTAACGCGTTGTCCGATTTGGATAGTTCGTTTTTTGTTGTACAGAGTATGATCCCCCATTGCTAATAGGAGAAAAAAAATTGCCCTTTTGGTGGGGTGGGTGAAACCTAACTTTGTAACGCGTAGTCCGATTTGGATAGTTCTTTTTTTGTTGTGGTAAATTTTTGGTGGGGTGGGTGAAACCTAACTTTGTAAGGCGTGGACCGAGTTGGATAATTCTTTTTCTGTTGCATAGAGTATCTTCCCTGGTTGATACCACGAGAAAAAAATTTTGGTTGGGTGGGTGTGGGGGGTGGAGCCTAACTTTGTAATGCGTGGACCGATTTGGATGGTTCTTTGTTTGTTGTACAGAGTATGATCTCCCATTGCTAATAGGAGAAACAAATTTGGTCTAGGGTGGGGGGAGGGGTAGTTTAACTTCGTAACGCGTTGACCGATTTGGATAATTCTTTTTCTGTTGGGTAAAGTATGTTCTCTGGTTGATACCTGTTGGGTAGTTTGGGGGTGGAACATAATTTTGTAACGCGTGGACCGATTTGGATGGTTATTTTGCTTTTGTATAGAGTGGGAGGTAGGGGAGGAGAAGAGGTAGTCCAACTTCGTAACGCGTGGACCGATTTCGATGATTCTTTTATTGTTGTGTTTACAAAGTTCCTTGATTGATACCACGAGAAAAAAAATTTTAGTGGGATGCAGGTGGGGCTAGGGGTTGAACCAAACTTTTTACCGTCTGGACCGATTTGCATGGTTCTTTTTTCGTTGTATACACCAGAAGACACTAAAAAGTGAAAAATAAAATAGTTTTTAAAAAAAAGTTGAACCGACTTCACAAAAAGCGCTAAAAAGCTTGAATATTGTTTATATTTATACTACACCTTGAGCATAAAAACTTATTAAAAGTTGGTAGAATGAATAACTGTTTCCATGCTAATGGCAAAATACTTTGGATCCGCCCCTGGACGATAAAGCGTTAGAAAATGTTTAACTTGTTTTCAAATTATTTGCATTCCTTATCTTTCTATTGTTAAAAACTATTAAATTTGTTGGTCATTGTCAGCAGTATTAGACGATCAAGTTCTAGTTTTGCTTGGCTAAATTTATTCAAGTTGTTTCATTACAGCATTCCATCTGTTTTGCGTATATCACGATGCTTAACATTTTACCATGAAAAAACATCGAAAATCTGCTCAATGTTATTAATTTTTATTTTGTCAACATTAGCATGCTTGTCACTGACCAAGGGCAACTGCAAAAGTCGAAGCGTAAACTTAAACAAGTATCAGCAACTAGATATTTCTTGATATGTAGGTACATAGTTGCTTGAATTGTTTTGAATTTAACTGTTATAAAAGCAATTTCAAACCGACGCTCACAGGGTCTTAACAACTATGAAATTGATAATGTACCTAAGAAAGACATTTAGGAACGGTGATTAAAAAGTTTTACAACGTTCACTCACATTGTATTGGAAAACATTTGGCCAGTGATTATTATTGTATCATCTTTTAGTGAAACATCATATTGCCGACAACAACAAAATTTATTAGCAAACGCAATACCATTGCGGTTGATATCTCTAGCATCAACCGCAATGGTATATGCATTATTTGGATAGTAAACCTGCTATAATAGTCACAGTTAAGCTGCGTTAGATAGCTGAAGACGCTTTTGATAGAGGTACCCAGGTCAAGCAAGCAGTCAGTCCCTTCACATCTTGAACTATTTTATTAACTTCCAATGAGTTTCGTGACAGTTTAATACTCTTGAGTCGTAAAATAGTAAGACGATTCCCTTACGGATTGAAGCCAGCGAACATGTGGATCGCGAATCGGACTAGTGATCATCCGCATTCACTGCAAACGATGTGAGTAAATTTTAAACAAAATGTTGCTAATTTTCCCTGATCGGGAACGCGATTACTTTAATAAAGCAGCTGTAAAATTGAAAGGTTTCCATGGGATGCATTTGAACGGTTTTATTAGTACAAGAAAGTAGAAAAATTAATGCCGAAATAAAACATTTAATTAAAGAGAGAAAGCAGGTGTGCCGGATTTTGATAATACCAAGCAAATCTGCAGTTAATCACGGCATTGCGGAAAGTTTTTTTAGGTGCATGCTCTTCCGAACAACTCTTTTGCAACAAACATAGGCAATATATCTTGTAAACCACATAATTCTAGAACTTTATCGGACGATAAATTTTCGTTTGGCGATATCCCATACGCTACAAATTGCGCTATTAAATTTGCAGCCCGAAGCTAATTATGTCCATGGCTGCTGGTTTTGCATCTTAATCCACAGATAAGTAAGTACTTTCCCATTTTCCGCATCCATTTGATGCAAAGTGCATTTAAAATCCTTCAGAAAAGAAAAATGGGAAAAATGTACTTAAGCCTTTTCAATTTATTCAAATCATGTCTCCATTCGTTGATTTAAAAATATACAACCAGCGGTGGCTCTGGGCTTACGTCTTGCGCATGTTCATTAACCCGTTGACGCTTAAGATTCTTCATAAATTTAACATGTTTATCATTGCAGACCTCTAATTTACCGACTTTGTACCAAACATGTTTATCAAGCGCAATCGCGTGGGAAGTGTACAATTCATGAGATCCAGGTTTTTTCTTACTTCGAAGTGATTAATGTAATGAATCTAATGGAAGAATAAAAGTGAAATGCTTATACCGGCTGTAGGAAACTTATTAAAATGTCTCGAAAGGAAAGAAATAAATAAACTCGCTATGAAGTCACTAGAATAAAAAAAGCTACAAAAAGAAAGCGATGAAAATTAGCAAAACTGCAAAATTAATGATGCAAATTTAAATAAGAAATGCATATACCGTGCGTTTTTAGTTTTCATAGGGTTTACCAAATTAATAATTTGTGCAATATAATAAGACTTTTATTGGTGGTCTAAAAAGTATCTCCATTTCCTGTTGCTAAAAAACCTTACTCATCGCAAGCAACCAAACCATAAAACCGTAAGTGATAATTGGACGCACCAAGGCTGTGTATAATTGCGACGTCATCTAAGGTTACAGTTTTGATGTTTTACAAAAGTTATTGGATGCCTAGAGGGGTATACATGCCCTTTTTACCCGTTCCTCCTACGTTGGAGGATAGTGAAAGCTGTTGGCTGTTTATTTTGGAAGAGCAAAGTACGGTGCTGTGATTTGTGTGGTGAACAGCACAAACTAAGTTTTACCTGCATTCATAGCGAATCCACAGTCTTCTCACGTTCTTTCGGGCATCCTCCATAATATCGCTGATGAATGAGGGAAACATATTTGATGACAGGATCACCACGTCGCCGGAAAAACACTAAAATGATAAGAAACCAGTCAAAAAGGCATGGTAAAATCGAAAACACCCCCTAAATATAATTTCCTACTTTATTTTAAAAAACTTTCTCTCTACAGTTCCCGTAACCCGTTCTGGGGCAGAGGACTGAAGAAGAACTTCGGCCTTACGCAACAAACGATTGCAAGTGGAACTAGGTTAGTTTAGGTAAGGTAAGATTCCGAATCATTGACATTTATTCTGCAACCTCAGGTCTTTTTAACGTCATCTATTGAAAGCAGAAAACAACCATGTGTGGCGGCCAATGGAATTCGAACTTGGGACCTCCGGATTGGAAGGTAGACAGGTTATCACTTACTTCACCGACGACGATAAGTAATCGTGGAAATACTTAAACATAGTATTAAATACTTCGTTGGTTCTCTTATTGCAGTAATTAATGTCAGACTTCTTGCGGTCATTGATGCTGTTAAATTTTTAAAAATCGATGATAGTATCGACTGCCATGGGTCTTTAACTAAATCTTTTTAGGAGTTCACCTAACCTTACTTTGCAACGCGTAGGCCGATTTAGGTGGTTCTTTTCTTGTCGTGTAGAATATGATCCCCATTGGCAATATGAGGAAAAATTGGACCTAGAGTGGAAGAGAGAGGAAGAGTAGTCTAATGGCGGCACTTAACGAGTAGACCGATTTGGATGATTCTTTTTCTTTTATATGTAGTATGATCCCCCATTGCTACTATGAGGATTCATTTTGACCTAGAGTAGGGAAAGGAGGAATAAACTTACTTCGTAACGCGGTGACCGATTTGGATAATTCTTTTTCGATGTATACAGTATGTTCCTTATTGGGAACATGACAAAAATGTATAGAGTGGAATTGGGATAGAATATGTTCCTACTTTGGTGTTGTATATAGTATGATTGTGGTGGGTGGTGATGGGGGGAGGAGGACTGGGCTTAGCGTGTGAATTGATTTGGTTGAATATGTTTTTTATGTATAGAATAGATTGGGAATTGGTAGCACGTTAAAAATTTTATGGTTGAGTGGACGTAGTGGAGGAATGGAGCCTAACTTCGTGTCGCGTGGACCGATTGGATGATTCGTTTATTACTGAATAGAGTATCGTTCTGCATTTGTATTATCACATAAATTGTGTCTTAGGGGGAGAGTGGGAGGTGAGGCGGCGCCTGGCGTCGTAAAGCGTAGACCAATTTTGATGATTGTCATTCTGTTGTACAGAATACCTTTCTTCATTGTGAAATCATAGAAACGGTTACACCTAAATCGACTACGGTAAGAGAAGGAAACAGACCCCTTACTTTTTAACGCGTACCCCGATTTTGATGATTCTTCCTTACTGTATTGAGTATATTGGCGTACTAGCGCCATGGTAAAAATTTTGTATCTAAGGTGCGGGTGTGAATGGTTGGCAGTGATTAACTTTTCGTAACGTGTTGCCGGATTTGGATGATTATTTTTCCTTTCTATAGAGCACAATTGAAGATACTATATAAAACTATGCAAACATTTCAGCTCACGAAATTATAAGGAACGAGGATTAAATTCTTTTGTTGTAGTTGTTTATTTTGTTTAATTTACACCAACTTCAAAATTTCGTAATAGATATAAAATTAAATATTATTTTATGGTTTTCAGAGCTTCATGTTAATTTGGTTTAACTTTTCTTTTTAATTTGTTTTTTGAATGGGAATCTGATTTTAGTATGCACCTAAATCGAGTAAATGCAATGCTATTTGATAGTATTTACCTATTTAGAATTACTTTAATAATAACGTTAGCTCGTTAGGCTCATAAATATATACTTTCATTTTTTCTGCTTTTGGATTGCTCCGTAATTATAGATTTTGGTTATATTTCTGCTACTTTGATCGTTTTCTGTGAGTTTATAGATATAGTCACTCTTTGAACCTAGCTTTCCTTCTCTCCGCTTTGGCCGTGTCTACCGGAATTAGCACATTACTTGTCCGCACATTTCTTCGAATGAAGCTGTAGGTTGAAAATATAAGTGAAGACGCAAATAGATTGTTAACCGAAATTTCGAGCTGAGTGTTGGGAAGAAATTTAGGTTTACTTAATAAATAAATAACTATAAATAATACTTAATAAATGTAGAAATCAGTCACATCGCTTCTGGCCAAATAACTAATGTATTGTTGTTTATAAATAAATAAATATGGCTTATGACTATATAAAATCGGATATATTTCCAAATATATTTTTATAATTCGATGATTATTATTTTTTGAGTTATATTTACATTTTTTTTACTTTTCATTTTCGATTGTTATCATTGAATTAAAGATATTATATAATTATTACTTATTATTTAAATCGTCGGTGGAGTATATGATATGTTGGCCTTCCATTACGAAGGTACCAGGTTCGAGCCTCATCGGCCGCGACGCATGGTTGTTTTCTCCTGCATTTGGGGTTGCAGAGTAAGTCGGTAGTTCTGTATTCACTTTAAATTAAAGGCAATAGTGTTCTCGACTCAGGTGCAGTTCTTCTCCCTCCCGATGCCCCACTAGGAATTAGGGATCGAAAAATTATTTATTCTCTCATTTTATGTATAATTTTCTATTGCATTTGATACGACTTACAACCTCTAAGCAAACGTCGTGATGTTTCCGACATTCTCTTCATTTATCAATTATTAACTGGTGCCATAGACTGCCCCTCAATCCTGCAATCTTTACCCATCTATACCAATCCCCGTAACCTTAGGTCCACTCCCCTTTTCCGACTCGATCGCCATCGCACAAACTACGGTCAAAGCGAGCCAATTACCAGGATGTTACGAAAAGTCAACGACCTTTCCTCTTTTGACTTCCATCTGAGTAAATCATCACTCCACAAAGCCTTATATCTTGACCCCGCCCATCTTGATCCTGATCGCCTACTTTAATTCTTCTTCCTTTCGCCTTCTGCCAGTTACCAATATATATAGCTCATATTGTAGCTTATACTTTTTATTTATTTATTCCTAATTATTCATTTATTATATTCTGTAGAATTAGTATTAAGTTATAGTTTGTATTTAATTTTTTATTTTTGTATTTTTTATGCAATAGCTTGTATTAAGCTTAAAATAAATAAATAAACAGGCGATTATATCAAAGTGGAAAATGTGATTTCGTATCATTAGATAAATTAAATATAAATAATTTTAAAATAATTTTATTTCTCGTATTCGGAAAATTCTTTTCTAAAACTTTATTCGAAATCCTTAGTTTACTTAGCAAGGAATAATTTAAATCCGTAAAAAAAGTAATTTCGTATAAATAGCATATACTAATATTGGGGAGATTTTAGTTTCGGTGGCACACCGATTTGATGATGAATTTCGATAAAGCACCCCAAAATAAAACGAAAATAATAAATAAATTTTTTCGATATCTGGCTTAGTTTTGGAGATATTCGATCTTAAAATTTTAAAAACACATCACTTCACGACTTGTCAAAAGAGGTGTATTAATTAGGCTTTTAGGTGTTTTATTAAATAACCAATGAAATATATTCCTCTGCAGGGAGGGGAGGACGGCTGCCGCCCCTCCCCCCGCAAGTTAATAAAAGAACTAAAAGACTTATACTTATAAAAGAAGATTTATGCACGTCTTCCTCCCCGAAAGTTCGCGCTTCTTTAAGTTCGGCCGTTTTGACAAGTGATGTGTTCCTAAAATTTCAAAATTGAATATCTTGAAATCTAAACCAGATATCAAAAAAATTTATTTATTATTTTCGTTTTATTTTGCGCTGTTTTATCGAAATTCATCGTCAAATCCATGTGCCACGGAAACTAAAATCGTGCCATAATATTTTATAAAACGCAGAAATGTTTTTGATATTCATGAAAATATTTAAACATAGTGTAACGTAAATGGCGCTCTTCGGACTCGACGGATTAATTAAGACACTTATTTACAGTCACAAATGTTCACAATTTTTATTCACTTCATTAATTCGTTGCACAATTTACTTGACAATATTTCTTCACAATATTACGTTTCACTTTAACAATTAAAACTTATCACTTCACTGGTTAAAATACAACTGACTACTCGGATTATAACATGTAAACACTACGCAGTCTAAATCACGACAAAACTAACCAGGCTACTACTCAGCCCTATTTATACTACTTAACCTTATTCTGAAAGTTAGTTCTAGATATTTCCGTTACACATTTTCTCCTCACATATTCAAAATTGGTTCTAGTCATCCTTCGCTTTCCACGTTTGACCTTTCCTCCCCTGGTTTTCTGGCCACCTGGGGGCATGCGCATTACACGGTTCAGTATTTCCCTTTTCGTGGGCTATCTCGTGCACGTTGCAATAGTTTGAATCATATAAGTAAAATAGAAAAACAATTTTTTTTTTGCACAATTAAACAAATTTCCCGCCCGCTTAAATTTTTGGCACGGGCCTTTTCAGGCTTGAAAACAGATGCAAATTTATACCTCCAATGCCGACCTTTACAATGAACTGATCACCCAATTATATATATTTATTTCGTGATAGAGCATGTGATGGATAACACTGTCACTGTTTGACATTTGTGCTCAGTAATGGAACGCCTTTCACTCGAACAATGATCGCAAATTCACTTTAATAATATGATAGTTTACGGTGCCCGTGTATGTCACGGAGATGTACGTTAAGCGGTCAACACTTATCAAAATTTATCTTTAAGCTGTGCTTTCAGTGATGATGAGTATCGATTTCTTTAAAAACACAGAAACATTGAAACACTCGAAACGACAGCCCGGCACAATGAGCGCCCCTGTAGCACAATAAGTTCAGCGATGCCGCAGCCGTGCCGCTACTAGCTGTCAAGTACCTACAAATTTGTTTTACAGCATTGCCACTTAACGCTGCGTGTATTGTGCTCCAAGGATAAGGCGCTCACCCATGTTATTAAATTGAATGATATATTCTGCAATATTCGAGGTCGTGTACACTCCTGTGAAAAATTTAATAACAGCCTGACTGTCTGTAAAGATACAGAAGTTATTTCAGAACATTGTTGTCCTTCAGACAATCTAATACTACCTGTAAACCAATGATTTCGCCTTGAAAAACACTACAGTAGTAGAAACTAGATACAGGGGCCTAACTTACAGTCAAATCTTGTAATAAAATGTTTACCCAGTTCCCGATGTAGTTCCGAATACAGAAAAAGTGCATTTTAATATTTCTTGAAAAAGGTGTATCGGATCTAATTTGTTATTCCATACTTTTAAATATTAGATATTTTCAAAAATTAAAAAAAAACTGAAAATAATCAGTATTAATAATGAGTAAAGGGTAAAACGAATAATACCGATAAAAATGAAGTAATTTTTTCATAATACCGTGAAGTTAGTTGTTTAGACCTCAATACATATATTTAGTTTATTTCGGCATTTTAAACTTGGTGAAAATCTATGCTACTGCCGCCTGTAGTGGCATCGTCGTAAATGGTTGAGAGCAAAATTAATATATCGGAGTTGTCTCGAACAGCATATAAAGAAAAATTAAACGTTGAATATACACCAGGATCTCTAGCATTGATCCAAGTGCCATTAGGGATTTTGTCAGCACAAGCTGGAAATAACTTTTCGAAATAACTAATAAAAAATATATAATAATTTTTTCTTCTCAAGTTTTCCCCAACCCGAATAGGGTGCAAACTGTCCGGCTTTCAATAAGATCCTTGTAATGAATTTAGTACAGATTTAATACAAGGCATAACTATCCCTGATATTTTTTTTTTTTTTTTTTTTGTGAGGGAGGTGAAATGTTTTATGCACGCTGGGGCACTCCTTACCAGCAGTGTCGGACTCCTGTGGCGCAGTTTACCGACTAAAACACCTCCCTTGCTCTCCGGACACTAGCCTGGAACCGTTTTCCACATTACTTCAAGCTAGGTCCTTTCTTTTAGCCCGTCATTCGACCACCTCTGCGGCGGCCTGCTCGTCTAGATCTTTCTTTTTCCTGCGCAGGACATCTTCCGCGTACCTGACCGTGCGATTCCAGGTTTCTTCGTCGGCGATCATGGCTTGGACTATAGTTTCCGGGGCGATCGCCCCTCCTAGGTGGACTCTTAGCGCTCCCCTCACGGGAGCCCATCTCTGACACTCAAAGAAAGTGTGTTCTGCGGTGTCCCTTTGGCCTGGGCAATAGATACACTCCGGTGACACTACCTTTCCCATTCGGCGAAGATACGAACGAAAGTACCCGTGGCCACTCAGGAGTTGGGTTATGTAAAAACCTACCTCTCCATGCCCTCTGTCGATCCAGGGGCCCAGATCACTGATGAGCCTCGCTATCCATCGGCCCCTGTTCTCCTCTCTCCATCTTTGTTTCCATCTTTCCATGGTGTAGGACCTTTCCTCTCTGCGAACCGTTGCCTTGTCCATTTCTGCCTTTCTAAGATAAATCGCCCTTCGTTCTCTGGCGAGCAGGTCGATGGGAACCACCGCTGCAATCACCAGGACAGGCGGTTCGGAGACAGTGCGGTACGCTGAGGCCACTCTCAGGGCTGCGCGCCTTTGTACCTGGCCAAGTCTCTTCCGATATTGCTCCTTACTTAGGGCTTCCGCCCATACCTCTGCACCATACAGTAGTGTTGACTGTACTGCTGTCATCAGGAGGCGGCGTTTGCTCGAGCTTGGACCTCCCACGTTGGCCATCAGCCTGCTCAGTGATGTGACGCCTCTTGCTGCTTTATCTGCTGGAAGAAACTCATCTTGGTGTCAATTGTAACGCCGAGGTACCTCACCGATGGTCTCGTTCGTATAGTCTCTTCTCCGACTCGCACTGGAAGGATGGTCGGGATTCTCTTTTTGGTCAGGACAACGACCTCCGTCTTACTAAGGGCCAGCGACAGTCCGTGCGCCGTCATCCAGCTGCAGCAACATCATCCGCATACCCCACCAGGGACGTCTCTTCGGGCAGTTCTCCCTGATATGGAATGTTCATTTTTATCGTAGACCGCTGAACTAAACTTCGGTGAAATTGGGGTTGTTTTGCATTAATGCTTCTTGGAATTTGGTTATGTTCGATGCTTCATAAAGATTTTCAATAAGGAAAGCACCTTACCATCTTACTCTACGCTACCGACCACACTTTTCCGTTCGACTTTTCCATTCGATCCTGATTACTTTCGTGCATTTTTCTGATGCCCTCACCTTGATTTTAGAACTAATATTGCTGTATTGGTATATCTAGCACTCAATAGTCTACTGGATCACAGCTAGCTGTTTTAATACACGGCGATTTATCAAAAATGCTACACTGTTTGGACCACTGTAGGTCGCACGGGTACTAATTACAAAGTTAGTTTCTATCTCTGTTTACCGTAACCTAGGACAGGAGCTCATCTGCGTTGTTTGCCTAATATGGAAGTTATTCCTATAAGTATTTGGGGATCATCATTCCTGCCTTCAACCTTGCCTGTTGTCCAAGCAAGGATAGAGAAGGCCTTTCATTTCCTTATTATTGTAGGTAGAGGATGTATACCTGTTCTCATTTACAGCGGAAAGCGGAGATCGATTTTGCCTTAGAGAAGCTCAAAATTATTTTTCGAGTAACACGCCAAATCCTTGCCTTGGAATCCAGCGGCATATTCACTCTGTCCACAATTTTGATAAAGGTCAACACGTCATTTGTATACCACGTCATTTGTATGTCCAGTTATCTTTTTGTAGGTATTTATGGTGAGCCAGCCATCGCATTTAGAGATTTTAGCTTGACTGAACTAGCGTGCCCCACAACGTCTTCCTCTAAGTTTATAAGAATATACCCCCTCTCCATTGCCAATCGCTAAGCTTTTACTTTTTGCAGTCTTACTTGCCTCTTTGGTTTTTTTCGGGGTTAGATGGGATATCATTGTGGAGTGAGAGGCATCGGACATTTCGTCGATTAGAAAATCATTGTTCTGAGATTGTGGGATCGCCAATAAGTTTGAATGCGTTTTTGCAAAAGCTCGGTGGAATAGCTTCAAATGTCAAATGTTTCATTTCGATGAAAAAATCCTCCGCCATATTAATCTCTCATGCTTCCCAGTAGTGCAATTCAACTTCTTTCTAAGTAAACTTTAGACACCTGCTAGCATTCTTCTCGTGATTGGTGATCTTAGAATATCTTCCTTATCCATAGTGGCTACAGCGTTTACGTTTACAAATACCTCGATGATAGCATCCGGGCAGCATTTTTGAAGCGTCTACTGCAACAACCGAGTTGTTAAGCAGGTAGTAAATATATTTGCTGAGTCCGGCCTTAACCGTCTTAGATAAGAAGAGCTATAAATTTTATTGCCACTAACTGCTTTCGACCTTTGGGTTCATACTCCTACCCGAGTTGAATTATTATTACACCTTCTTAATTATGAAGCATTCCATATACTTCTGCCGTTTCATATCTCTTGGTCCCCTTAACCCCGTTTGGGGCATAGGGCGACTACTATACCGACTCTCCATCTGGTCCGGTTCCGTACCAAAGCCTTCTATTGACCTGAGTTCAACTAACCTTTTTCAAATCACATAATGTAAGAAATGTCTATGTTCAAGTTTATTATGTGATATTTTGAAAATAAGCAAATTTTAGATAAACCATTATATAAATGTTCTAAGGAGATACTATGAAAAATGCGGTTAATCAATTTGAGGACCATCATTAACCGATTGGACGTCTTCATATAATCGATTATTACGGCTTCGATTTTCATCCCTAGTTTCTCCTACACTCCTTCTGGGGTTCCTTTAATTAACCTCAGAGCACAATAAAGACCGACGAGTACGGTATTTTCTGTCTTTTATTATATTCAGTATGTCATGAAATAAATTTTACAGCACAAGAAAATAAAAGGTTGACAGTAATTGCTGCAATTATTCATTTTACGATGTCGTTACGCTCAACACTAAACAGCCAACGTAAATTGTTAGCGACCATAGGAAAAGGAAAAGGAAGGCGTACAAGATATGCCAAGTAGACGATACGATGATTTTCAACATCTTTCATACTGCACATGGACGGATGTCCATTAAAATTTTATTTCTTGAATTCAAATATTAAAATTTTGTTTTAATTCTTGTTTTTTTACATAGCTTTTCTGTTCAGAAGGACAGAAGTATATCTCATTGTCGCCAGTCTTTTTTGAGTGATGTAAGATGGTGTAAACAAGGCCATTTTACTTTTTGCGCCTGTTTGAGATATTTACACACTCATAACATACTACTACTGGGAAAAATTTAACTTGCTGCGCTGGAGTGAAAACTGTCACGAATGACTACATCCGAGAATGGCATATATTAGGGGTGGCCATTATTGCACGCTGGGAAGTTGGATTTCACCGTTGAGATAAGATGTAATTACGGTTTAAATAAGCCCGAGATCCCAGTGTGGAAAATGAGAATATTTTAATGACAATAATATTTGTGCTCAAACTTTAAACATAATAAAAACTTACGAATACACCAACTACAAGTCTTACACTTATTCTTCAGGAAGTATGTAGATTGCGGTTGGTTATTTCATAAAATTGATACTCCCGGAAGAATAGAGAATTACACGTTGCGTATATTAATTTGACAAACTAAGTTTACTTGTGATGGCTTGAGAATACCAGTTAATGTTAATTATCGAACGAATTAATTGCCCGTAACACTGGTAATTATGTATGACTGTTAATTCAAATTTAGATTTAAACGTTTGTATTGACAATCAAGTCGTCCTTAAGGTACTAATTGTCGAAGGAAAGTGCAATAGATTAACGCCATCAACATCGGTGAATAACAAAAAATTAAAGACACCATATCTTGCTTTTGACACTATTCAAATGAAAACATGCAATATATTATACGGCGATTATGGATAACTAAGGTAAGCAGCAAATTATTATCACTTTTTGAGCTTATTTATTGATATGCAGCCTGAAACCCAAGATGTAAATAAGAAAATTTGCTTTATCGAAAACTGGAATTAGCGCTAGATCAATATCCGAAACAGACGCAAGTAAAATACTGCCGAAAACGAATGAACTTGGCGCGTTTTTGCTGCACTTTTCTTGCACAGGTATCTTTAAGTCACTCATCTCGAGACATTAAATCCGATTTTAATTTGATCACATCGACGCCAAGATAAAAGAGATTAAACACATTCAGTGGGGAGGACGGATTGCACTCTTCTTTGCCGAAACGTCGTGTTTTTTCGCTGATCTTGACATGCAGCTGTAAAAGTTCAGTAAAAAGCGATTATTTTTTGGGACAAGAGTTGCTTGAGAATGTATCGAAACACGCTTCGCGAGCAATGTCAAATTAATTATAATTTTCTTAAAAATGCTTCAGCTCGAATTAGCGCAAAAAATTATTAGTTAATGTTAATCTGTTTTGATTTTCCGTAAGCGGCTGCATATTTAATGGGTTGATGACTCTGTGAAGTGGATAAATTGGCGGAGTTATTTACGGTCAAAATAAATTTTATCAGAGATGATCTCCAAAATCGAAATGTTGAAAATTCGAAGGAGGTTTTACATGTTATTCTTACCTCGTTCCATAGAATTTTTATGAAATTCTTCAAATACTCGTTTTGAAATTTCAGTAGTAAACATTTGCGCGAACTGGATTCACTACCGCGTTTAGTAAATTATTCGTTTTATTTAATTTACATTTTTCCATACGTCAGCCTCAATGGCTTTTATTTCTGTAAATTATTTCGAATGTTTAAGTAGAATGAAGTAGGAATCTTTGTGAGCCTAAATTGAGTCCAAGGGCGCCGTCTAAGTTCTTCGGGTGTTTTCACCTAGCCTGAATGGTAATTTGCCATGGTGCCTTATGATCTCATTTCCAGAATTCACCCCCTGATACCTTTAAGCGAAATATTGTCGAACATCTTCCGGAGTTCCCGATGATATGATTCTTTAAACCTTTACTGCAAGTTTAATTCGGTGCGGGGTTTTTCCAGTCTATTTTTAATGCTTTTCTCCTCTCCTCGTGACTGTCACTTCGCTTGGTGGGGATGTGTTTTGTAATGTCAGAGCTAATATTCCTGGTTTCGTTGCGAGCATTACCGGTTCGGCAAACTTGAAGCTCTTATGCGTCGGTATGAGTTTCCTCATAAAAGCTTTTTTGCTTCACCTCTTAGTTCATTCGCTGAAATAATCAATCTGATTACAGGTTCGATTGGGCGTTTATTCGAACTACTGCTACCTCCTGATGAAGTTATTCTTTTTGGTAACTTGAGCCTGTCTACTCTTGGCTGGAAGCATATCTCTGAGGTTGACGGTCATTTTCAACTGCTCCCTTAAAGGTTGTAGCATTCTTAGACATCTCTGCCTCGGTGGTATTTAAATTTTATGAAGGCTGACGTTTCGAGCAACAGCGGCTGCATGCTAACCTGCGACTTTGCGAGTTTACTTGAAAAGCGTGACATAAAACCGGTTATTTGTGACCTCTACTACTGTCTTAATATTTGTCTGTGTCCTGGCTTGAAGCGCTATAGGACATCTAAAAACCTTAAAAAACACAGTCTAAAAGTCTGAAAAATATTGTGTGCCTCAAGAAGTAATATGAATTATATAGCTTTACTTGATTTCTGTCACTAAGTACCCCTCCAACTACAGATATCTTATAATGCACTTTTATCTACTATGCGATCTACGTTTTCTGCCGATCCTTGACAATTCTGGAGATCTATAACCTTAAAGCGCAATTCTGATACTTACCTCTCATCTTTGAAGTGTAAGGAAAGCAGTAACCCTAATTTTGCGTGTGACTGATTACTGCAGTGATATATATATATATATATATATATATATATATATATATATATATATATATATATATGTATATGTATATGTATATATATATATATATATATATATATATATATATATATATATATATATTCTATCGATTTTTCTACTTGAAAAGGTTTCCTCCGACATTCATTGAATCTATGAACTAAGTATTCCGAAGTAAATGTTACTGAAGGTTTTCTAATCTATCTCGGGTGGTCCTGAGAGTATTCGTACCTTATTTCAGAAAAAGGGGAAATCGCCTCTTACCTACTCCAAGATTTCCAGAGGGTTTTTTCAGTATAGATTAATCTAGCATCGCCAATATGCTCGAATTCATTGATAACTCTTTCTCAGGAATCGACAATGGCCTGTGCGTTTAGTGATTTTAGTCGTTCGACTGGATTATTATCATATTTTCCGTAGGGTCCTTTTATCCAACATTTCTGCGTACTTGGGTGTCAGCCGTATCTTTTCGATAACTTATAAATTTACAGAGGATGTTTCGCTGCTGCTTGCCAATTTTAAAATATTTCAAGGATCTTATCAATACCTGAAGACAGTTTAACAAAGGATAACACAGTACCAGCGTCAGACATATTTGGGATAAATCTAATCACATCTAAGCTGTTTGAGTTTCTTTCCCGCATTGAATTCATAAATTGCTATCATTTGGTGTTTAGGGACTCCCGGGGAGTGTTTATTTTTTTTTTTATCGCAGCAGACTGGAACCTATTTCTTAGACTGCCTTGAAAAGACATGCAATGTTTCAAGTATCACTTTTCTCTTTGATTTGCTGTAGAGAGTCATAATCTCCCCTGAATTTCTCAACTCTGTAATTGTTCATGTTCAGTCTCTGCTCGTTCTTAAAGGAATCACGACATCCTATAACCATCGTACTCAGTATAAATAGCAGCAATATCGCTCTTCAAACTACAACTTAAATTCGTCCCAAATGCATCTTAAGTACAAAATTATTTATAAATATTCTTATGTACGTCTAATGATTAGTTTTGACGAATCCCTAATGAATAAATAAATTTAGATATAAAAGTGTCTAGGTGTAAAATAGAAAAAGTATTTAATTTGGAACATGTTATTTCGGCATCTTCTGAAATAATCTTATTTTTGATTGCTTTCCTTTAGAAACTATTCCCTACTAGGGCGACCAGAATTCCGTGTCAGAACCCTCATAATCTAAAAAATTCTCAGAAACATAAATATCCTATATCGAAGAACGTGTAGCGCAGCTTTATCTTGCGGAATGAGTATTTAAATAAGTGCTAGTAAATCTGATGTGGTAAATAAGCAATTAACTGCTGCTTACTACTTACTACTTAACTAAATGAAAAACAAGGTACATTTTGGACAAAATTTCAATACCTTCCCGAGTAAAAATAATTTAGCGGGTATGTTCAAGCCCAAACCAAGTACAGACGTTAATATTTTTAATAGTATATATGCACTCATTATTAGAACGCATAGCGAACAAATGCGCCCGGTACTATTATGCACGCACCCGCTATGGGCCCAACAATTGAAATAAAATGCCTGCCACACGTGTATGCGCGCTTCCGCTACATGCACAAAAATTAAAAAATGCGTCCGCCATAGATGTATGCACGCTTCTAGTACAAGTATTTTATGTGTCGCAATCGACGAAGATGATACTCAATATAAATACGATTTAGTTAATTCATTTTTATTTAAAACCACTGTGATTAATACAATACAATAATAATATAAAAAGTATACAAATTTATATAATAATCAAATAGACATTTGTTATATGGTATCCAGAGGTATCCCATCATCCAACTTTAATATTCTTCAATTTTGTCACTTCCACTACTGAAATTTCTGTCCAAACAATTAAGGCCCCCCACTGATTGAATTTTTTAAATTTCTTCATTAATTTTTTATCAAATTTGAAATTAAAAAGATCAGATTAGAATAAAAAAGTACAACATAAACGCGCATTTGCGCACTCAGCAACTTTGAAAATATAAGTATGAGGCTGCCCATTTGCAGAAGTTTGTCAAATGCGTAGTAAGATAGACGCAGCTGCGCCTAGTATAGTGTACACAGTAGATCTCTTTATTGTGTTCATTTTAAATTTTGGTCTAGAAAAGGTCGTTTGGACTTTAATTGATTCGAGTATATGCCTGCATTTGGAAACTTATAATTTTTACTCAGGCGTACCGTGCCTCATGTGGGTGACATTCAGGCGTTTTGACGATGTGCGTGCCTGTTTCATGCTAAGAGTGGACGAGTCTTGATTTTATTCGGGTACCTTGGAATAAGTATATAAAAAACGAAGATTTTTTATGCTTTAAAATTTACAAGAAGACGAATTTTTTTTATTATTTAAATGCAATAGACGATAATGAACATGTGCCGTAGCTGTCAAATGGTAATAAATGGTTAAAGCAATATTTGTATAGAGAGAATCATTTTGGAGCTTATGTTATGTTTAGTTACCAAGAAATCAACAATTGTACATTTCATATAAATGAAGAAAAATTGTAAACTTCATTCTTGAGTTAGGTAGGTATACTATTTTTCATAAAATACAACTTTCAAATATCTGACGATCTTATTTGTTTAGATTAAAACGAAGCGTCAGCTAAACTGGAAAACAACCAAATATGTGTAAATTTTAAAACTTTGTATTTATGTATTCGGGAGTTCCAGAAAAGGTCATCAATCCAACCAACTTCGTGAGAACAGCTCACGTGATAAATTCAATAATATCCTCCATTATTTGACAGATCAGCAACCCATTAAATAACCAATAAATAAGTATTTATTAAATTAAATATCGCTGATCAATTTAGCCCGTACTAACTTCAACTTGACTGCAATATTAGGAACTTAAAGTGAAAAAATCCGTTTTGTATTTGTAGTGAAGCCAAATCTTCTTCCTCAATATCATATCAGATTTATAAATCTATATTATTTGCGTTTTATTGGTTAATAAGTTTGAATATTTAATGAATAAAATAACTTTTAAAAGAACTATGTAGTATCAATGTAATGTGTATTATAAATTAAATTTGTTGACATTGCTATGGTACTCGCTTGGGGCAGAGCAAATCGTCTTTCATTTAATGCCCAGTTCACCCCCAACACATCTTAGTTGATGAAGTGAATATACCAAATTCGCCCTCCCTAAACATCTTGGGTATTCAGATATCCAGCAAATTTAGCTGGACTTTGTTATTCATTCAGCTTTGTCATTTTATTTAATAACGAATTATTAAAACCGTTTAATAATTTTATATCTTATTTTTAATCGTCTACGACAAAAAGGAGGGTTATGAATTTAGCTGTGAATGGTAGTGTGTATGAGTGTTCCCTGGTAGGTCCTAAACTACTATAGATTTGGACAACTGAGGTAAAATTAAAAATTTAAGGTAATAACTAAAACTCAATTAGGGGTTCAACTGCCCTTTAAAAACAAACCTTAGCAGCTAGATCTCGATTATGTACATATATATGTAATAAGATATTCGTACTTAAAAATTTATATCTAGCTACTAAGTCTTGTTTACAACTTTTAAAAGGGCAGTTGAAGCCGTAGTTGGGTTTTAATTTTTAAATTTATTTTTTATATTATAGCATAAATATGCTTTTATATGGTGGAAATTTGATTACAGGAGTGCTGACCAGTAATATTTTTTCAATTTTTAAATGAGGTCTTCAGCGCATAAAGGAAAAATACTACTCCGTACTTTCACTTGTCACAATTCTTGACCCTAGACTGATTGTTTAATGTAATCATAAATATCTAAAACACTTATAATAGATTAAAACATAATAATTGCCTTTTGCATTATTACTACATTTAATTACTAAACTTCACATTAACTTCAAATAGAATATATTATAAAAATATATGTGCAGCAATCGAAAAATATAAATACTACTTCCAAAAAAGACACTTTTGTATGTAATCAATTGAACGTTTAAATTCTCTCAGGACTTATAACATATAGTGGTTTCAGTCGTAAATTGTTATTTTCACTAAATTAAATATTTTTAACTTAATTATTTTTACCTTCAAATCGATGATTTTTTCCTGTTTACATTAAAACGAAGCTAAAAATTCTGAAGCGCGTTTTTTAGGAAAATTGTCTTTTTTTTTGTTTAATAATTGTATTTTTTTAATTTCTACAAATTTCTGCAGTCGAAACTAAAATATTGCCGAGTTTGTACGGCAATATTTTATTTACTACTGCAAATTTCAAGTGACAAATAATTTTCATTTGATTTAACTAGTTGGATGTGTTTATTTAGGGTGTGATTGTTCATCTCAGTGTTCTATGAAACTATGAATTCGACATTAGCATCGGTCGATTTCGATTATTTTTTTCTGTCCCTTCCTTCCTACCGCTACATCTAGGGGATTATTACTTTTTATTCATTAGTCATCTCAGCGAGACCGAAAACCATGGATTGTAACAATAATATTGGTCGCTTTCGATTATCTGCACATGTCTCTCTCTTCCACTCCCATTCCAAATGGTGTATTATCTCCAAATCTCTCTCTCTCTCTCTTCCTAGTTCCCGTAACCCCTTGGGGCATAGGGCGGGAGAAGAACTTTATCCAATTCGAGACAACGATTGCAAGTGGACCTAAAATTTCAATCTATTGTCACCAAAAAACAACCATTGGTCAACGCTTATTAGTCTTTCTGATCCCGAAAAGGATGGATTCCACACAAATATAAGTTGGTCGTTGGAATTATTTGTTCATGTCACCCCACTCTCCCCCGCTTGCCGGGTCGATGGTACCATAAGTAGCCTAAATTATGCCTAAGAAAATACTGAACCAACCCGTCAAAGTCCCATCGAAACTAGGTTTCCGTTTCCGAGATTAACCCGCACAAATGGACAGACAAAAATTGTCAAAATAATAATGGTTTCTCATATCATGTAAATAACTATATAAGATGACAATTATTTTGAACAACAAACAGACACTTTAATTCTATTAATATAAAAGAAGATGATGAATTTAGATTGAATCTGATTAGTTCAAATAAACGACGAATTGGTCGCATTTGGACCAAAACAACATTGCCGCAGGGATGGAGATCGAATGGAGAAAAATCGATCTTGGGGAGATCGGTCTTTTACCTTTCTCCGATCTTAAGAGTCAATTAATCTTCCGATCTTGGTGTTGTGAAAGAAAAATTTAAATTTCTACGGTATGAAAAATAATTCACATTAAAATATTATTAGTAATAAAATATCGCTGTATATGTTTTTAAAAGGAGGAAGCAAACATTAACGAAAATACCGTCGTCCATTTAAAAGCTAAAACCTCATGGAATTCAAACTGATTTTGCAGACTCACATTCCCCCGCAGAATTCCACGCTAGAGTGCAAGTCATGCTGGTCATAGACTTTTTTATCCAACTTTTCCACAGGCTTACTGATGCTCACAACTCTCACATGATCAGGGTAAGACTCACTTCATTTCCTTGCAGTTAAATTGTTCTCTTTGATAACGTTTTCCGGGAGTTTCCGAGTCTAGGCGACGAGGAAGCCTTTCGTGTCCAGATTTTCACAGAGAACAGAACGCAGGGAATAATTGAGGATATGACTTGCCGTATGGTTGCTCATTGTTAATTCCCTTCAAGAAAAATCAATGCTCAAATTGACTTTCTCCCTTCTTAATATTGAGGGGGGAGGGGGGTGGTTAACTTTGAATATGTTAAACAATTTTTTAAAAAAAGAAACAAAAAATATGGTAAATATAAATTTATTTTTAAGTTAAGAACATAATAGTACAACATGTCAAGGATCTTCTGTTAAATTTTTGAGTAAAGATATTCTGAATTGAGCGACTGAGAGGAAATCTTCGTATACACACAAAAAAAAGATACTTTTGTTCATCATAACTCATTATGGATCATATGTTGATAAAAAACCAAAAAGATTTCGTTAGTTTATGAGTTTCTGGATCGAGATTTTATTTATTTTTCAATTTTTAGAAGTAAAAAAAGACGATTGATAAAAAAAATATTTTTACAAAATTAATTATAATAATAAAAAATACAAAATTTCAACGTTGTTACCTCGTAATTTATGTATAAAACAAGTGTGCAAAATTTGAGAAGGATCGGATGAGTAGTTTTTGAGTTACAGTGATCACCGACTTTGAAAAACTAAATCTGAGAAAAACGCGTTTCAGGTTTTAACACTGATCTTTTGTATATGGGATGTATCGAATGGAGGTAGACCCCAGGCACTGTATCTCCGGCAGTTTTGCTCCAATTGACCTTAAATTTTAACTAGATACTCTTGAAGAGTTGTACTATCAAATAAAAAAATTTTTAATTTTAATACCCTACCCCCTAAAAGTGTAAAAAACTATAAATACAGATATTTTTGTTTTTCAAAAGTGTATTTATTGACCTAAATAAAGCTTATATCAATATCTATAATAGTTTTTTCATAAAAAATTCATAGAATTAGCCTTTTTTCGAGCGTCTAAACCAGAATGATCACTAAAGAATGTTTGTGCCCATGGTCGCAATGTGCAACACATAGCCACCTCGAATTTGAACTTTTTAATCACCATTTCGGTGCTCTGTAAAATATATCAATTTTTAGTGCTTCTCTGTGTAATTTCAGGAGGTACCACCTGCTCCTACAATCTTGAAAAATTCGCAGTAGTGAAGTTGCGTAAAACAATTATGTATTAAATAGAAAAGGTATATACTCATGACGTAGCAGTCGTCAGGAATAGTCAATGCTCAAACAAGCTGTGTCCAATGAAAGCCAATATCTTGCCTAGAAACATCGTGTATTGTTCTCGTGTACATTTTCATCACTAAATCATTTCAACTCTGACATGCCAAATGAAAACATCAAAACAACATATGTGTATCGCTTTAAGCGCTATTTTATGTGACCGTTTGGTGAACGCGGCTAAAAGTGCCCTTAAAGCAGCTGTAACTTTTACCGGTTACATTCACCTTACAGCAATCGTCCTAGGCTTACGTTCACCTGTATTCACCCGTGGGTGCGAATACCCACAGCCTTATATTTCTACGCGCGAGTTACATGCCCAGCATGAATACACGTGCCATCATAATTACGTATATCAGCATAAAGATTTCCCACATAAAAGGTGTCAACAAACTTCTTCTCATAATTGCAATTTTTAGAATAAAACTGCTGACCTAGTGTCTGCAGCAAGTAAAATAGATCATATTTTCTGTAAGCTGAAAGCTTGTAAAACAATTTAGAATAAAAGATAAGTCAGTTTTTATATTAACGCGGGTTCTGTTCAGACGTTTGAAAAATAAAGTTCATTTAATAAAAATTAAGTTCTTTTATTTTTTTTCCATTAAAATTAATAAATAATATAACTGGCGCAGTCGGGAACGGATTTTGTTGTTCGCTAAGTTTCAAGTAATTCGCGAAAATCGACGGTTTATCGATTACGATCGCTTATGATCCGTGAATAGAAAAGCTTAATTGAGCAACAAAAGGAGCAAGATAAATATTCAAAAAAGATTTTTACACCTGAGGACAACGAAGGATCATCGTAAGATCAACGTTATACGACGAAGGAAAATCGTTGGATTTCATTGATCATCATTCAGGAAAAACCAACAGGCAACAGAACGACGGATAATCGTTTAAGCTCACCTGGACCACAAATCATCGAAAGCACATCGGTAAAAAGAAAATGTGGCTGGTAATTCTTATGTAAGTCTTAAATTGAATATTTTCTTTATCCTTTATGAATCCTGGAAGAAAACGCTCATCTCCAAATCCTTATCCAGTTTCCAATCTTTTTAGAAATAGCTTAAGTTTATTTAGATTTAGATCTAGCGAAAACATTAATAATTCTGATAAAACAATTCAATGTGAAAATTATAGTGATTCCGAAATAAGAGGAAATCTAGGAGAAAATTTTAGTGATTCTAATAATATTATAAATTCTTACGAAAATTATAGTGATCGTGAATTAGAAAAAGAAGTAAGTGAAAGTAATATAAATATCGAAGTAAGTTTAAATACAGTTCCAAGCGAAAATTTTCAATCAATATCTTTTACTAATAACGGAAGATATTTAAGTGGTTTAGATAATCTGCAAAGAAATCAAAGTGAAATTAGTGATCAAATCGAAAGTTCAATAAGTTTATTTAAAATGACATCACCAAATGTGAATATCGGTGTCCCTCCAACTAACACAGCAACTATGACAGCTGTAGACATTTTTAACTCATTAAGAGTCCCAGATGCAATTAAAGACCTCCCAAAATTCGACGGTAATGCCCGTCTCCTTTTCGATTTCCTCGACAACGTCGAAGAAATTCTCTCAATACTTTCCATTGCCAGTGGCACCCAGTATAGCCAATTATTGCTTCGAGCAATCCGAAATAAAATTGTTGGACCCGCTAACGAAATCCTGAATATGTACGGAACTTCCTTAGACTGGGACCAAATAAAACAAAACTTAATTTTACATTATTCAGATAAAAGGAATGAGACCTCACTCATAAGGGACCTCCATAGAGTGAAACAAGCTAACAACACAGTGGAAAAGTTTTACAGTGAAGTGATTGAATTATTTTCTAGTATGATTAATCACATAAATATTCATGAAAAGGATCCAATTGTGGTTAGTGCAAAAAAAACTTTATATTCCGAAATGTGTCTAAACGCATTTCTGTCTGGCTTAAGAGAACCATTGGGCTCTGTAATTCGAGCCATGAAACCGCAATCTCTTGCAGAATCTTTTTCCTTCTGCATAAAAGAACAAAATATGTTCTATGCTAAAGCCGACACCAATAAGCCAACATTGCCTCAAAAACAAGCACAAAGAAATTTTGTTCCCCAATTTAGACCTCAACCCAGAATTTATAACCAACCCACCATACAGCCCTACAGACTCAATCAAACACAATACTTCGCTCAGCAACCAAGGTTTCCACAAAACAATAGTTTTAACCAACAACAAAGGTTCCCCCAAAATAATAATTTCCAATGGCAGCAGAAACCGCAAAATTTCTCTAGACCACAACATAGTAACTTACCCAAACCTGAACCTATGGACACTTCTTCAGGTAACATAAAGATCAGTAATCCGCAGCCTAGTAATAGACAACCCTTCAATAATTATTTTAGACCAACCGGACAACCAAACTTCACAAGTAAGGAGTTGTTTAATTTCGCAGAGAATTACCCGATTACAAGCGAAGACTACCAACCGGAGAATTTCCCCTTTGAACAAAACCTTGATCAATACTATAATTATAACGACGAAAACGACAACATTAATAATCAAATTAACGAAAATCAATCTGATCATCTCGGATTATCTCAAGTTGACGACACAAATTTTCCGCAACCCGCCTCGAAAGATCTATTGGATACATAGATATTAATAAGCATGGATTTATTCTTCCATATATAAACATTTCATCCCCTTTTGGACGCCCACTGAAATTTCTAATTGATACAGGTGCGTCCTCTTCGTTCATTAATCCCGAATTCACATACCCAGAAGACCATATAGAAACAAAACCAACAGTAATTACGACAATTTTAACAAATCACACCCTGAATAAAGAAGTTTACCTACCCAACTTCATTGAATTTAATCAACCAGGCCAAACTAGATTCCTTGTCTTTAGATTCCATGGTTATTTCGACGGTCTACTTGGACTAGATGCATTGTCCTCATTGGGAGCCAAGGTCGATCTCGTGAACCGCGTACTCATCACTAACAATGCAGTAACCCCTCTCAATTTTAAACCTAACTTCATGTCAGATAAATTTACCATTCCTCCTCATTCAAAACTTATCATAAGACTACCTGTGGATGTTCAACACGGTAGCATCTATGTAAAAAACATCGAAATCAAACCAAATCTTATCGTGTCAGAAGGCATATATCATGCCGAAAGCTGGTATAGTTTAATTGAAGTTACTAATTTAGCACCCCAAGAACAAACCCTTTTTATTGAGCAACCCCTCAAAGTAACTAAATTTTCATCCGACGAATTTGTCGAAATTAACAATTTTAATATAAATTACAATCACAATTCAACCACCCCATCATCAAACGATATTATGAATCTACTTCGAACTAACCACATGAATAAAGAAGAAAAGAAGAACCTCTTCAAAATCTGCAAAGAATATGAAGACATTTTTTTTAAAGATGGACAGCAACTAACCTTTACAAACACGATAAAGCATAAAATTCGAACTACGAATGATATACCTATATATACCAAATCATATAGGTACCCGTATGTTCATAAAGAAGAGGTACGCCGACAATTAAATGATATGCTTAGCCAAGGTATAATTCGCCCGAGTTACTCTCCATGGAGCTCTCCTGTATGGATTGTACCCAAAAAAAGAGATGCTAGTGGCAAGCAGAAATGGAGATTAGTGATAGACTACCGGAAGCTGAACGAAAAAACAATCAGCGACAGGTACCCTATCCCTAATATTACCGAAATTTTGGATAAATTAGGAAAAAGTATGTATTTCTCAACGCTAGATTTAGCCAGTGGGTTCCATCAAATAGAAATGGACCCACAAGACATCCAAAAAACGGCCTTTACTGTTGAAGGAGGTCATTTCGAATATGTAAGAATGCCCTTCGGTCTGAAGAATGCCCCAAGTACCTTTCAAAGGGTCATGGATAATGTTCTAAAGGAATTACAAGGTACTATATGCCTTGTATACCTTGACGATATTATTGTATATTCGACTTCCCTACAAGAGCATATGGAAAGTTTGAAAAAAATATTCCAAAGATTAAGGGATGCGAACCTTAAAGTGCAGCTCGACAAGTCCGAGTTCTTGCAAAAGGAAACCACCTTCTTAGGTCATATCGTTTCAATAAATGGCATCAAGCCTAACCCAGAAAAGATCGAAGCTATCAAACAATTCCCCATTCCAAAAACACAAAAGGAGATAAAATCATTCCTTGGTCTCCTAGGGTACTACCGCAAATTCATCAAGGATTTTGCAAAACTCACCAAACCCCTCACCGAATGCTTGAAAAAAGGAAAAGCAGTAGTACTTACTGATCAATATATTAAAACTTTCGGAATGTGCAAAGACCTTCTAACAAACGACCCTATTCTTCAGTACCCCGATTTTTCGAGACCCTTCATATTGACTACGGACGCCAGCAATTATGCAATCGGCGCAGTGTTGTCCCAAGGGCCTATCGGAAGTGATAAGCCCATATGCTACGCAAGTAGGACCCTAACTCAATCTGAAATAAATTACTCTACAATAGAAAAAGAGTTATTGGCCATAGTATGGGCCACCAAATACTTTCGACCGTACCTATTCGGAAGACGGTTTACCATAGTCACTGACCACAAACCTTTAATGTGGATCATGAGTCTAAAAGACCCAAATTCGAAACTAGTCCGTTGGCGACTACAATTAGAAGAATATGATTATCAAATAATCTATAAGAAAGGTTCTCAAAATTCGAACGCTGATGCGTTGAGCCGTGTTAAACGCGAAGATCCTGCATCTCGCCTCAAAGCAGAAATTTACCTAACTGAAGATGAAACAAGAACTGTTAATACTTCTCTGCAAAGCCTTCACGGCACCACAGTCCATTCCGCTGAAGAAAATATGGATGATAGCATTCCCATCTCCGAAAGACCACTAAATGAGTTTGCGTTACAACTAATATTAGAAAACTCGAACAAGAAACCCGAAGTAACATTAGAAATGCCGTTCAAGAACAAGCAAAGGAGAGTCATACGAATAATCAATCAGTCAGAATCTACCTTAACAGACATTTTCAAGAAATTCCTCCCACCAAATCGCTTAACTGCCATTTACACCGACAATGATACTTTTAAAATCGTTCAGAGCACCTACTCCAAATTCTTTTCACAATCCAAACTATTCAAGATAATTAGATGCACTGAAGTACTCAAGGACATAACTAACAGCGACGAACAAGACAAAATTATTAACGACTATCACGAAAAAAGTAACCATAGAGGTATTGGGGAGACTTTCCTTCACCTTAAAAGGAAATACTACTTTCCTTTTATGAGAAACAAAATAATTAAAATCATTAATAATTGTAACACTTGCCAAACGTTGAAATACGACAGGAATCCTCCAAACATTAGGTATATGGTACCAGAAACCCCTAATAAGCCTCTCGACATTCTTCACATCGACATCTACTCGATCAATAACCAACAGATTCTCACTGTCATCGACAAATTTTCAAAATTTGCAGCCGCTTATACCCTTTCCGCTAGAAATAGCCTATCAATAATAAAATCGCTGAAACATTTCGTAAGTCTTCATGGAATCCCGAAAACAATTATTTCAGATTCTGGAACCGAATTCACAGCATCTATCTTCAGAGATTTCTGCAAACAGTATAGCATTAAACTTCACGTCACCTCCGTGCAACAAAGTAGTAGTAATTCCCCCGTTGAGAGACTACACTCAACTTTAACAGAAATTTATAGAATCATCTATAATAACCATAAAGATAGAGATCATGATGAGATCCTTAATGAGACCCTCATCACGTACAATAATGCTATCCATTCCTCCACAAAACTTACACCCTACGAAGTTTTCTACGGCCGAACTTATAAATTTAATAAATCACAGTATCAAAGCGCTCATGATTATTTAAGAAACTTGCAAGAATTTCAAACAAATCTCTACTCCACAGTAAAAAATTACCTTGAACAAAGGGTATCAAGTAATATAGAAAAGCTTAACAAAAACAGGGATGATCCCACTGATTTTAAAGAAGGCGTAAATGTCTATAAAAAAGAATGTAGGAGAAATAAGTTAACCCCAAGATTCACTAAACATAAAGTTAAGAAAAATAGGCACGTTACTTTAATCACTACAAAAAACAAAAAGTTTCATAAGTCTAAAATAAAAACAAAACGCAAATTTCAGGCTAACGATATTGACAACGGGACAAATGACATTGACGATAGGACAGAAAATAGAAATACAAGACCTAACGAATAGTAAGGGACTACTACCAATGCGACTGGGAACAGCTAAGACTATACTAGGAAACAACAATCTATTCCACATTGTAAGGCTAGACCAATATGAACAAAATATTAACCAAATAGAAAACACACTAATAAATTTCGAGCAATTAAAAATAGGGGAAATGACTGATTCATTAACTATTATCAGAATAAAACTCAAAGAAACAAGACACAAACTACAGACTCTAATGCCCAGGGTTATAAGTAAAAGAGGACTAATCGATGGACTCGGAACAGTAATAAAAAGCATAACGGGGAATATGGATGCTAACGACGCGGCCCTCTTAAATAAACAAATCGAAAATATACTGAAAAACGAACATATAATAAATAATAAGGTCGATCAACAAAATAAAATAAATAAACAAATGATTGAACGTTTCGATAATATAACAAGGCATGTTAATAATCAACAACAAGCAATAACAGATTATCTAAAACACATTAAAAATCAATTTGCAAATCAAATCAATTTAGAAGATTCTATTATAAGATACACTCAATTTCTAAATCAGGTAAATTATAACATAGACTTAATAAACGATCACATAAGCAGCATTTCTGAAGCTGTTATCCTTGCAAAGTTAAATATTATATCAAAACAAATATTGAATAGAGACGAACTTTTGCATATATACAAACTTTTCAAAAGACAAAATGTTACCATTAAAGCAGATGAACATATTTACGAGCTTTTGGGTCTCCAAGCTTATTACAACGACACAAACATTATATTTAATATTCAAATACCTGTAATTTCAGCCGAAACCTATTCCATCTTCCACATTATACCATTGCCAATTGAACGAAATAAAGTAATCCTAACGAAACCCTATATCCTTATCAACCCTGAAAATATTCAATATATAGACAATAAATGCCCGTACATAGAAGGAGTTTACTACTGCCAAGAGACAACATATAAAGAAAAAACCACCGAATCGCAATGTATAGGAAATATAATAGCTAACAAACCAGCCCACTGTGAGCTCCACGAAAAGGAAATAATGATGGAGATTTTTCAACCAGAACCTAACTTCATCTTATTAATAAACATTCCCGAGATAACAATATTCACGACTTGTGGCCCTGAAAAACAAAAAGTTAAAGGAACAACATTAATCCATTTTGACAAGTGTGAAATCAAAATCAACGATATAACGTATAGTGCAACCGAAACTATATTTTGGGACGAAATTAACATCTACCCTACAATATTCCAAGAAATCAATACTACCATAGTAAACGACAACTTACGTCTAAAAAAATTAGACACCTATCAGTTCGCCGAGAAAGAATTTATGGAACTCCTGGAGCCCTATGTACATTTTGAAGACTTCTACAAGACGACCAGTTTACTTACCATCATCCCTATCATCATAATGGTTCTCATCTGCGTATGGACATACCTGAAAATTAAGAAAACTTTTGGAACACACAGCATCAATCCTGTACCTATCATCCCTACAAACGCTCCTGCCAACGAACCTGCGAGGATCCAGTTTCTTTGGCCGTCGCTCAGCACAAAGGGGGGAGGAGTTACATGCCCAGCATGAATACACGTGCCATCATAATTACGTATATCAGCATAAAGATTTCCCACATAAAAGGTGTCAACAAACTTCTTCTCATAATTGCAATTTTTAGAATAAAACTGCTGACCTAGTGTCTGCAGCAAGTAAAATAGATCATATTTTCTGTAAGCTGAAAGCTTGTAAAACAATTTAGAATAAAAGATAAGTCAGTTTTTATATTAACGCGGGTTCTGTTCAGACGTTTGAAAAATAAAGTTCATTTAATAAAAATTAAGTTCTTTTATTTTTTTTCCATTAAAATTAATAAATAATATAACTCGCGCGTGTTGTAAAGACGATAAAGTTCACGTGTATGCTCTATTTTCCGAAATTTGAATGGTGCGTATGTTTGGACAGATTCTTAAGCAGCGCGGGGTTCAGTATAAACTGTGTTTATTGATAGAATTAAACATCACGGTGCGCAGCGCACTTCACACTGTAAAGTCTAAAAAGTACACGAAACACACATGGGTTAGTTCAACGTGTTTATAAAGCGGTGTAAAATAAGTCGGTATCATAAACTTTTGCAGAGTGTAAAAGTCTTTGAATTCTTTAAAATAACAAGTTTTTAAAAATAAGGAATTGGAGACAAAAATATCGATGCACGACGTATCGCGTACGGAAAGAATTGATTCAAAAACCGGAAGATCGAATAGGCTAAGAACGATCTACCAATCTAATAATCGAATCGAAGATCGTCCAACGTCGTGGCAAGCGATTTCTTTTTGGGTCTCATATTTTTAAATTACTAATGGACTATACCCGTATATATAATGATATACTATATAATGGAAGTATTTGAAATTATATGTATGTAAGTCATAATCACCGCATTTTCAATAAATTTTAAGGAAATAATTTTTAAGCGGGTAAGAATTTTAATTAAAGTTACAAATTACCTAAAACGTTATCATCTGTCATTTGTTACTGCGTTATAATTACTTTTGAGTTATACAAAAAAATACGAGATATCAACCTAATATTTCAATGCCCGCTAACGGAGGAATTCAAAATGTGAGATATTTATCTCATCATTCCTCCGCAATGTGTTATTAAAGCAGAGATTCTCGGACTGTTCAAACTGTCAATACTTAAGATTTTATAAAAGTATACAAATATCAAATGAAATAAAATTAATTTAATTTTAATTCGTTGATTTTCAGTATATAAGCACATCCATGACTGTAGCCAATTAAAGATAAATATTTGTCCTTGAAAGAAATGCCGTGAAAGTAATAACAGAATTCGCGGCGCTGCCACAGACAACTAAGAATAAGTCTCTGAAAGTAATTATCACGTGCCTTATCGCGTTCATAAGCAAACATCAGTTGCATTCAGTCCTAATGAGAAGCAATTTAAGTTTCGTATCCCAGCTACTTATTAGTACGATTTCCCCTTACCATTAGCTATTCTAATTGAAATCGCTCGTAGTAGTAAATTATACGGTTGCCTGCAGCTTTGTCCACTTTATCTATAAAATTTTGGCTAATGAATCTTATTCAGTGCAATGCCTATTTGTATAATTTCTGGGAAAATATTCACCTCGGACCTATCATTTTTAAAAATTATGATGACTTCACATGTGAAGTCAAAAAAATTAAACGTAGCAGCTACAAACAGCATTAGCAAGTCAGCAGACAACAGTCGCAGTGATATCGCAACATCTAAAACCTGGCAAGCTAAGCAGTCAGACCAGCCGAGGTTTGAAATAGTGCGGGCAAACGTGATTTCTTCGTTTTTGCCGTCTTAATCCAACACGTACAATACCTCGTTGCGAAATTGACAATTATTTTCAGCAGTCGATAATCAGCAGCGAATACAATTTTCCTTAATTACCAAAAACACTTAAGGCCCCAATCAGCAGTCAACACTTAACGTCCGCTAAAGAAAACAGCCGAATACCATAATGGAGCTGCAGGCTACCACCGGTAAGTTTGCGCTACAATTTTAGATCCGGTACCACCACAACGCCGCTAAGGTGCGCTAGTGACTCGCATGCGCTGGAAAATTCACTCTTTGCGGCCGTTGGTGTTGCGCTTGGGCTTTTGAAGCCATAATCATTCATCTTGGGATTTGGGAATATTTTACACAACATTGGCCTGCAAATAGTAAAGTTTGGAGTATCTATATACGTAAAATAAAACTAAAAGACAAAATAATTCAAACGAATGCATAATAAATGCAAGATGAAATGCAAAGTCTCCATAAGGTCTGCTGTTTAATAGTTATGAACGGATTTTACCCATAGGCAAAAGTGACAGAGAAAGAGAAGTTGAGCTACGAGCGCACCGAGTTACAGTGTCGAGATAGACAAGAGCAGCACAATAACAACAACAAAAAGCTAAAGTCGTGACTTGCTTGAGCTATTGAACAAGAATATGTTATTAATGTTGAATAAATAAAGCAAAGCAATCGGCTAAAAGCCGAGAAATATTCAAGAAACATAAAACCAAAGCAACTACCAATAACTTTTGACGCGAAACGAGATCTCCAAAGTCAGCATGTCTAGGCTAAGCGTCCGAGCGCGCATTCAAAGTGTTCACGCACACTCCCACAATTATTTATAAAGACGGCCTCGGAGGATCAGTTTTCGGTTTTTTTTTTTAATCAAATCCAAATAAAAAAAGAAACTGGTCCAATAGCTAGAGCTGGTCTTAATGAATAGAGCACAATGAAAAGAGGCGATTTATACCCGATAAGAAGATGTAATTCCTTCGGTTTATTAGAAAACTCGATCTAACTGGTTCCAGGGGCTTATCAAAGTCCATCAATCTGGGTTATGTTTGGTGAAATTAACATGAAGAATGACATAAGACCTCCCGCGGAAGATGGATTATCACATGAGCGCGTGGCATTTAAGGAAATTGCTTCAAGATTTTTGTTGTAATAATCATTAGGGGTCAATTCGAAGCTAAGTTTAGTACGTATTTGTCAGATATCACGTAAATTTCTTGCTAAGGTGCGAAGAAAAAAACTTCGTTATTAACTGGTATTGCTGCAAAAAAAATAATTTTTTGCAATGAAATTTAATATTGCTGAACATGTAATGTTTTTGAAGATATTCTAAGTTTATTTGATTATAAAGTCGCTATAGTGCCTAGGGTAGCACCTTATACTCGTAAATAAAGGTAAAACTTATAAAAATGGCTTTTCTGTTTGATTTTAAAATAGTTTTAAAAAAAGTTGAACCGACTTCAGAAAAGCGTTAAAAGCATAAAATAATTTTTCATTTTATATGTATTAGGACATTTTAAAGTCGGTGCAAGTCAAAGAAACAAAACAACTACAACAACAGTATTTAATATTCCTTCCTTTTGATTCCGTGAGCTGAATTTTTAGGTAGTTTTATAAAGTATCGTCGATTGTGGTTGCGTAGTTGTTTTGTTTGCTTAATTTGCACCGATTTCAAAATGTCATAATAGACATAAATTGAAAATTTATTTAATGCTTTTTAACAGTTTTTGTGAAAACTATTTTATTTTGCACTTTTTATTGTCTTTTTACATACTACTTGAAAAATGGTGCTGATACGAACTAACCAATTTCAAGAGTTGCAGAGGCAGTGCACTCTATAGAAAGTAAATCCGGCATCTCAAATCGAAATCCGGCAACATATTACCAAATTAGTCACGCTCACCCTATCATACCCTTGCCTGAAATACAAAATGTTTACCATCGCGCTAGTGTGTCACCGTACACTATGCAGCACGGGAGAATCATCATATTCAGAGAATCATCGTAACCACTCTAGGTAGAACATTTTTATCCTTTACCAATTAGGAAGCGTATTCTGTACAACAGAATCAAAATCATCAAAATCGGTCTACGCCTTACAAACCTAAGCACCGCTCAACATTTTTCCAAATAGTGACAATGTATACAACAAAAATGAATCATTCAAATTGATTTATGCGACCCCTTCCCACCACACCCAATAAATATTTGTCATGGTACCAATTAGGCAACACATTCTATACATCAAAAAAAGAATCTTCCAAATCGGTCTACGCGTTTAGATGTTAGGTTCCACCCCCACCCCACCGGCAAGATTTTTAACATGGTATCAATCGGGGAATATACCCTACCTAACAAACAAAGAATCATTTAAATCTGTCAGCGCCTTACGAAGTTAGACTACCCTTTCCCCTCCCCACCCCACCCTAGACCAAATTTTTTTCAATACTAGTAATGGGGGATCATACTCTATACAATAAAAAAAACTCATCCAAATCGGTCCCACCAGCAAGAGTTTTGACATGGTACCAATCAGGGAACATACTCTACGCAGCAAAAAAAAGAATCATATAAATCAGTCCACGCGTTACGAAATTAAACTACCCCTCCCCCTCCCCACTTCACCTTAGGACCAAATTTTTTTATTACTAGCAATGAGGGGCCATACGCTATACATTAAAAAAAAGAACCATCCAAATCGGCCACGCTTTACCAAGTTGGGTTTCACCCCCACCTCCCCACCAACAATTTGTTTGACATGAACATACATACATACAACAACAAAAAAAGAATCATCAAACCTCTTTGTTCTTGGAAAGTCGGTTAAAAATAGCAATGTTCTAAAATAAAACACCTAATTGTGAGCTTTTTATCAAAATTTGGTAATTTGTTTCTGTATATACTAGCCCTCAAAATATAAATCACGAAGGAAACAATCCACGATTAGTTTTCTAAATATCAATTTATGACAATGTGAATATCAAGATATTTAATAGTTTCTTTTAAATTAATATTCGATTTAGGATTAAAACGAACTCCGAAATTTACGAAACATCGCTTCTGCCAATGTATTTTTTTTATTAAAATTATTTAACAACATCTTTAAATATTTCTTACAATAATTATTACTCGTATTAAGTTGAAGTAAATTTTTAAGATCATTTTCTAGTAAGGAGGAACTAGTTTATAGTTTTGTTAGGTTAATATATTGTATATTTTGAGTTGTTCTGTTATTTTTCTAAATACTACTTTCGTAAATCACTTTTCGGATCGGCCTTTACTGACGTGCGAAAGTGGTACTGAGGAAAAAACTCAGCAAAAAAGGCAATAGTTGACTAACACGACGATGCCGAAATACCTGTGACAACAGCCACCTCACAAAAAATAAGAGAGCTTTGATGGGAAGTTCTCTGACATCCAGCTTATAGCCCTTAGCTGGCGCTTACAGATTATAACCTCTTCCTTCAAAAGTAAAAGAAATTTCAATTCAACAGTAGGAGAATAACTACTATACTTCTTTTAAACTTAAATCTATTGAGTTTTACAAGAAAGGCATCGAAAATGTTTTACGTCATTGAAAACTTATCATTTCTCCTGAAGGACTTTACAATGGATTAAGTTAATATTTCTTAAGTATTAGATTACAACTTTACAATTTGCGCTTTACAAAAAGCGCTAAAAAGCATAAAATAATTTTTCATTTTATATCTATTACGACATTTTGAAGTCGGTGCAAACATACCAAACAACTAGAACAAAAGTATTTAATCGTCCTTCCTTACGATTCCGTCAGCTGACACGTTCACACAGTTTTATATATATTATCTTCAATTGTGGTTGGGTAGTTTTTTTGTTTGTTTAATTTGCAACGACTTCAAAATGTCGTAATAGATATAAAATAAAAAATTATTTTATGCTTTTTAGCGCTTTTTGTACATAAAGTTTTTTTTTAAAACTATTTAATTTTTTACTTTTTAGTGTTTTCATATACGACTCGAAGAATGCTGCTCGTACGAACAAAGCAATTTCAAAAGTTGCAGAGGTAGTGCACTAACAAAATTATCCAAATCCGGCAACATATTACGAAATAAGTCACGGTCACCCGTTAGTACCCTCATCCTTATGAAGCTAGGCACTGCCCATTCTCCGACTCTCACCATAAGCCAACATTTTTGTCAGAATACAAATAGATACTCTATGCGTTCAGAATAATCCAGATCAGTCCACGCGTTACAAAGTTAGGTTTCCCCTCCCCCACTACACAACTCCCTCCGCACACCACCCAACTTATAAATTTGTGTCGTCATATCAGTGAGGAAACTTATAAAAACACATAAAAAGAAGAATCATCGAAATCGGTCCACGCTTTACGAAGTTAGACTACCCCTCCCCCCACCCTAGGCCAATTTTTGTTCACCTGTTACCAATGGGAGATCATACTCTGTACAACAAAAAAAAGAACCATCCAAATTGGTCCCCGCGTTACAAAGTTAGGTTTCACCCCCACCTCATCAAAAATTTTTTGACGTGACACCAATCAGTGAACATACTCTACCCAACAACAAAAAATACACGTCGAACTTAGAACGTCTTTGTTTTTGGGAAGTCCGTTAAAAATATTATGCTCGCATTTTGTCACCATTATTTTTGCATCAGTACACAGCATACTTCATCAGTAAATTTGTGTTTTTTGATAGAATTATACACAACAATAGAAGACAACAAAATATCACTAAGTAATTTTACACCTAATATTCTATAATTAATAATCCTTAAGTATTATCACTCGATAAATTCGTGTTTTTAAAAACCTTTTACGACACAATTTATAAGTTTGAAGTGTCAAACCTCAAATCTTTTCCCACTCCTCTGATAGGTGCAGCGGCTGATCACACCAACATCAGATACACGCGATGTTACTATTTCTGTTTAGATTTATGTTCTAAGGAACTAAGAACTAGAATTGTCTTATTCTTACTAAAGGTGTTTCAGATCTGACGTGCCATAAATCAGTAGGGTGATAGATCTCACATAGACAAACAAAAAATTGTATGGCAGGGGGGGGGGCAATCTCAACCGTTTGGGAGTTACAGGGTGATTCATAAATTTCAGTTTTTCATTGCATGCACATTACACAACATAGCGACACCAAACAAACGCCATAAAACAACTATTCTAATCACCTTTCCAAAAATTTCAATACTACTGATCTAGCTCTTACCATTGCACGTACAGTTACTTCCAAAAGTAAAAAAATGGTTTCCGATTACCTGAAATTCAGCATTTTCCCAAATTTTCTCCGAAATTCATGTAATTAGTAATTAGTCTTTTATTTTTATTGGATTGCCTATCTTATTACCTTTCCACAAATGTGCAACATGGCAAGGTAGACGAAGGATTAGAAAAACCGCATCCTTAGAAATCCCTGACTACGTAATTATTTTATTGCACTTTAGGTAGGAAATTCTTTAAATAAACAAAATTTTTAAGATAAAGGGTCGAAAATGTTTGTTTTGGATTAACATGTAATTAATTTTAATTATTGCTGCAAAAAAGTTATAAAAATGTTAGTGTAATTTTGTTTTATTGCCGATATTAGCTTGTGTTAGCCAGAATTCACACACTTGTATCTTGGCGTTCTGTTACTCGTACCTGATCAAAATTTTGCTATAAAAAAGGGTCAGTCAGCAAGAATACCTATCATAGTTGAAAAATAAATCAATAAGTGCCAGTGTTTTTAAGCAAAAGTTAATAAAATATGGCAGAATTTACATTTGAGGAACGCGATATTATTTACATTCATGATGTAGTAGACGGAAAAGAGAGAGCGGCTGTACTGGAATATCAAAGAAGGTTCCCTAACCGGCGAGCACCCCAAAGAGGGGTATTTACACGGACTTTACAAAGGTTAAAAGAAACAGGAAGTGTAACTTCAAACGACATGGAGACATGACCCGAAACTTCGGGAACTTCTGCCGACGTGGAGCAGCAAATAATCACCTTCGTGAGGCAGGAGCCTGAGGCGAGCACGAAACGAGTCGCAATTCGATTAGGAGTTTCGTCATCTAAGGTTTGGAAGGGTTATTAATCGAAGGAGACTACTGGAAGGAGATTCCGAGAGAAAACTGAAATTTAGCACTTGGCTTGTGGAACGCGACATTGACGACAGGGAATTTCTGGACCGAATTGTGTGGACGGAGGAATCTCAATTTACCAGGGATGGTATCACGAACTTCCATAACCTCCATACCTGGCCGGAAACCAACCCACACAGGACAAAAGTAACCACATTCCAGCAGAGATTCAGTGTCAATGTTTGGGCTGGTATCATCGGCAACCATTTGGTAGGACCATTCATTTTGCCGCAAGTGCTTACTAGTGAAATTTATGCGAACTTTTTAGAGAATACACTGCCAGATCTAATAGAGGAGAACCCTATGGATAATCTTAGGAGAATGTTTCACCAACGCGATAGAGTACCAGCGCATTACTACTAACATTGTGAAGGCAATTCTAAGTGAAAAATTTCCTAACCGCTGGATTGGCCCAGGTACACGGATTCCTTGGCCTGCTAGATCTCCAGAACTTACCCCATTGGACTTTTTCTTATGGGGAACAATGAAGGATGGAGTTTATTCAGGTCCAGTTAACAATATGGAATTGGGAATGCAGCCGAATTGGGAATGCAGCGACGAAAATACGGGAGAGGCTGGCAGAAATACGCCTTAAACAGGGACTTAGAAGGTGATTGTTAAAATGCATCCAAAGTGACGGTGGACATTTTGAACGGCTTTTGTTACTTATCAAGATTAATTGTTATTATTTTTCAATTCAATAAAAAGTAGTTTAGAATTAATTTGAGTTCAATTTCCTTAATTTGGTTATTTTTATAATATTTTTCGATAGGATTTCTACTTATAAATTTTTACATATTTTCTCCACGTGGACATGTTGCACCTTTTTGGAAATGTAATAAGATGGGCAATCCAATAAAAACAAAAGAGAGGTGTACTAATTACATGAATTTCGGAGAAAATTTGGAAAAATGCTGAATTTTAGGTTATCGGAAATTATTTTTTTCACTTTTGGAAGTGACTGTACGTGCAATGGTAGGGGTAAGATCAGTATTGTAGACATTTTTGGAAAGGTCATTGGGATATTTGTTTTTCAGAGTTTCTTTGATGTCGCTATGTTGGGTAGATCAAGAGATAAAAATAAAACAGTAATGTGCATAGCATGGAAAACTGAAATTTATGAATCACCCTGTAACTCCCAAACGGTTGAGATTGTCCCCCCCCCCCCTGCCATACAATTTTTTGTTTGTCTAGTTGAGATCTATACCCCACACGGTAGGGTATCATTTAAAAGGGCTTGCTGTCTTATATTATTTCATCGGAGTATTAGTTGAAAAAGCTTTTTTTAAGGATTAAAAAAGAATTATTCTTAATTTAAAGTCACAATAACTTATGACTTATGTCCTAACTTTGTAACTCGTGGATCGATTTGGTTGGTTCTTTTTCTGTTGCATAGGGTGCGATCACAGATTGCTAATAGGAGAATAATTTGGTCTTATGGTGGTGGTGGTTTTTTCTTCATTTTATAGAGTAGAAGACAATAAAAAGTGAAAAATAAAATAGTTTTTAAAAAAAAGTTGAACCGACTTCACAAAAAGCGCTAAAAAGCATAAAATAATTTTTAATTTTATATTTATTACGACATTTTGAACTCGGTGCAAATTAAACAAATAAAAGAACTACAGAACCACAATTGAAGATAATAAATAATACTACCTGAACGTTTCAGCTCAAGGGATCATAAGAAATGACGATTAAATATTTTTGTTGTAGTTGTTTGGTTTGCTTGATTTGCACCGACTTCAAAATGTCGTAATAAATATAAAATTAAAAATTATTTTATGCTTTTTAGCGCTTTTTGTGAAGTCGGTTCAACTTTTTTTAAAATACTATTTTATTTTAATATCAGGCCACAAACAATAACTGGCCAAAAGCACTCGGCGTGCACCGGCTTGTTTCGTTACGCGACTAAGTTCCCCTTGCGTCATACGTGTTGTATGGAAAATTCCGCCTAGTTTGCTTATCGCTTTAAACCGTCCTCTGTCGAAGGCTGCCCTTACCATTTTTCTCCATTCAGTAGTCTTCGAGCATTAGTAGTTTTAAACTCAACCGTTTTGCGTCGCTTATAATTTTGGAATAACAATTAGTACTTGTACCGCATTCAAAGACTTTTTCACATCAAAATAAAACAATTGACTCCTAAATATATAAAGGATTATAACATAATAACACAGTTATGACAATAAATATTTATAGAGCATAGCTGGGTGAAACTCTGATTCAAACCGTCAATCTCTACTGTTCATATTCACTTTCGAAAGAACTAAATGAAACTCTTAACAGGGAATTCATGAGGACTGAACTAGAATTTTCAAGGCTGCGATTTTAAGTTCCGTTTAAGTTTTAAGGATTCCGTAATAAAAAGTGTAAACATCGAAGCTTTACAGAATCAGTTGTATGTTTGTTCGTTCGCTTTTCTGTCTTTCATCACCATTTATCTCCGAAACTATAATAGCAAGTTCTGCATACGATATTGCTGGGGCTCTTTTTAGGGGTCAAATATACTTTAGTATCATTTTATATATATAGATATGTCAAAAATGTCAATTGTTTTTTTTTTTCATAAGATACCGAACTGTTCGTGCCTTCCGGTAGTGTTTAATTTCTTCTCACTAAAAATACCTCTCCGGGGCATATGCCAAAACAGGCCAGATAAAAGTAGGTCCGTTTTTGTCCCGTTCCAGTCTTGCTTAGCGGGGCTAGCTGAGTTCATCGTGCCGTCGCCCTTACTCTCGATTTCCTGCGTCTGTGCAAACATGTTCCTGTGGGATACCTCTCACATTCTGTTGGGATCCAGCTAGTGACCTCCCAGTAGACGGAATCTTCCGCTTGCTACGCAGGGTACTGACATTGTGAATCTACGTCGTCTGCTCTTCCAGGCATAGTCTGCAGTTGTCGTCTTCAGAATTCATAGCTTCTTTACATTATCATGGCCTGTCACCAGTGTTGTTAATCTTCTCAGGTTTACCCTATCCAAGGTTATGTTAGAACTATCAGTCATTTTTACGGAACACTAGGCCTAACGTCTTCCTCATTCCTTATCATGACTGCCAATCACTCTGCTGGAAGGTCTCTTCAGCTAATCTTGGTTAATCGTCTGGATCTTGATGAAGGCCGTTACAAGACCGCAGTTTAATCTATTTCCTGATTTCATAACGGCCTGCGCATCCTTCGTCGTACACTAGATCGTCAAATGGGTTCCACCTGAGATTCCGTCCGCATATATCTGCATCCGAGACACTCTTCAGTTGGATGTGATACATATTGGGCGACATGCAAAAAGATGAGCTCAACTTTTAGAGCAATTGCTTAGGGTGGTATGCAGAAAGCATAATTTACTCATGAGAGAAACCTCAATGCTTGAGATCAATCTCAATAGCTGAGCTAGATCTAAAATCAAAAGCTTCAATGGAGAAAAATCTCACAGTCGTATGCTAAATGCTAGTTAAGTTGAGACTTATCTCACAAAAAGCTGAGGCAGGGTTTTCGTGTCCTCAGTCTTTAAAGCGCATTCGATATGGCAGAGTTCTTATCAGTTTCGGTTCCTACAAATATACAACAGCTAAGACATCAGAAGTAGTTGTAAAGTGCTTTATCTGTTCGACGAAGAAAATATAGATTGGTAAACAGACCATTTTCTCGGGCAAGATGAAGAAACGCGTGGAGGGGCTTTGAGGAATATCGAAAAAAGCGGATATATTTGCGATTAATCCTTGGGTAAATTTCAGAAGTCTCAGCTAAAATTATAAACCACTCTACTGAATGGATAAAATTTCCTAAATTGGCTGAAGAAATGCAATCAGCCCAGAGAAAATGACAAGCCAAGTATAAATTTCCTTTTGCAATTGGAGCAATTGATGATATATTAATCGAAAAGGATACCATTCCATAAATGTTAAAGAAACATGTGACGAAAAGGACGTGTTTGCAAGTGTTGATATTATAGCTCCACAAAAAAATTGAGAAAATTAATAATGAGGTCTGACTATGCTTACTATATGTTTTCGAGGTCGCTGAATCCGAATCCGAGGTCCGTTTAACCCCATTACATCAATTTAGACCAAAAACCCTTATTACCCCTTGAATTTAAAACCCAATAGCCCCATTATACAAAAGCCCTACGCACTTAACCTCCAACTGCTCAACCCCTAAATCACATAATCACATAACCTCAAAATAAAAGCGGCAAAGGTCACAATACGCTCCTCATTTCCGAAGTAAGGGCTAGATAGGCAGTTCGACAGTATAGTATATAACGAATGGAAAATCCTGATGGGATGAAGTTAAATGGACCTCGGATTCGGATTCAGTGACCTCGAAAACATACAGTAAACATAGTAAGACCTCATTATTAATTTTTTTTGTGGAGCTGTGTATGTCTTGGCCGGATGCCATTCACGATTCCCGAATATTTAAAAACAGTGGAGTATATATTATATTGCAAGCTAGTAGTTCCGTTTCGGTACTACTTAAAGACGATGGATGGATGCGATATAGCCCCATGGCTTATGACACCTTTTAGGCACCCTGCGACAGACGCTGAAAAGATTTACAATGAAATTCAATGTTCTGGGCACTTAAAACAACGTTTTCTTCTTTTGCAATATAAAGTAAGAGTTCAAGAAAAGATTTTGGCACGTGTTATTGGAAGCTGCGAAATATTTGGGTGGCAGAGAAACGACAACAACGAGAACAAAGTCGACGACTTGAAATTGCAAATTCATTGCTTGCGCAAAGAAGATAAAATTTGATCTGATTTAAACAAAGTCCATTTATTAAAATACAGAAAAATAATATGTAATTTTACAAAAAAAACATGCATTCTTCTTTTCAGTTTTTCATAAAGTAACCAATGAAATCAATACGCTATAACCGAGACGAGTAATTGCAGTAACAGCTTTGAGATTGATCTCAAATTTTCGGAGTTTTTTTTTTATATATGATGTTACCAAAGCTCAGGGGATGCCCTATTATGCTAAAAGACAGCATTGGCAGGAAAGGAATTATGGATGAGGGAAATGGGTTAGGAGGTTGAGTGAAGGAGGTGTCAATGTACGCCCCGGGAGGGTGACTTGGGTATATTCACTCCGTCGACTGAAATGGGTTGGGGGTGAACTTTGCGTTTTTTAAGGGACATTAAACAGCATTGAGTTTTGGATGCATTAAACGTAACACGATTTCCTCTGCCCCAAGCGAGGACCACAGAAATGTCGTTGTTTAATGATCTGAACATGCGTTCCCGATTGACTTCTGTAGCATTTCCACGTGAATTCATTACAGAATCAAATGAGTACGCGAAATCAAGGGTGCTGTCGTCGGCAAAACTATGAATAGGATTGAGAGTAAGGGATAAGAGATCATTAATAAAATGAAGAAATAAGGCTGGTGAAAGAACTGAACGATGAGGTAAACCGGCATTTATTTCGTAAGAATCAGATGTAACTCCGTCAATTACTACACGGATTAAACGGCATGACAAAAAACTCTCTATCCATTTAACGAGGGTAGGGTGCAGACCAAATGTTTGAAGTTTGGCTAAAAGGGCAGCATGCCATACTTTATCACAAGCCTTTGAAATATCAAGAGCGACGATTTCAGACTCACCGAAATTATGGAGACAATGATTCCAACGCTCCGTTAGAGCCGTTAATAAGTCTCCGGTTGAGCGGCCAGCGCGGAAACCGTACTGGCAATGGTTGATAAGATGGTTATTTTCTAGATATTTCAACAACTGAGAGTTGATAAGTGATTCAAAAACTTTGGATATGATCGAGGTTAGTGCACTTGGTCTGTAGTTAGAGGGGTCGCATGCCTCCCCTTTTTTAAGTATCGGCTGGACATGAGCAAGTTTTCATACACTTGGAAACATTCCTGTTGAATATGACAGGTGAAAAAGTTTGCGCAGAGGTTTAGCCAAAGCAGAGGCGCAGCATTTTAAAACAAGGGGCGAGAAACCATCAGGCCCAGTAGCTTTGGACACGTCGAGTTTCGAAAGTACTCTAAAAATCTCCCGAGTGCGAAAGTGTAGCGGCTTTTGCCTACTAGTGCACTGTGATGGAGATGGAAGTGGCTGTGATGAAGGTGGCAATTACGAATTAGCAGCAAACAGGTTGGCCTTGTCCAATGAGTCAGTAAAAACATTCCCATTATAAATGAGTGGTGGTGTTGACGAACAGGTGAAATTGTTCTTTACGGATTTTACTAGAGACCAGAAGCTCTTACTTCCCTTTTGAGTAGAAAATACCTTCCGTCTGATGCTCTGGTCGAAATTGAACTTTGCCCGACTTATTGCTGAATTGCAAATATTCTGCGCATCTCTATAGATACGTCTGAATTCCTCAGAAGGGCACAATTTATATGCTTGGAAGGCTTTTCCTTCTTTTTAATGGCTGCGAAACAGTCATTATTGAACCAATTGGTGTTAGTTGGTTGGATGTTCTTGAAGCTATGAAGAATAAAGCGATGCATTCTAAACCATAGGATGTTCAAGATATAATCTTGTCTATAACGTCTCTCATAGAAAAGCAATCAGTCCAATCCAGCTCTCTGAAATATTTATTAAGTCCCGCCCAATCAGCATTTTTATAATGCCACACTAATCTTTTGGTGGAGTTTAGGTTAGTGGTTGTCAGAGAGGAGATGGAGAATTGGGCGGAGATAAGACAATGGTCCGAATTACCCAAGGGAGCAGTTACCGAAATAGAGTACTTTTCTGGATGCGATGTTAGAAATAGAACCAAAATATGCGCGTTGTGCCCCAAAGTATCAGGAACACGAGTCGGACACTCAACCAGTTGCTGTAAATTAAAAGACTCACTAAATAAATCAACGTGTCTTCCAGACGGGTTTGTGCTAGAAGAATGCCTGAGCCACTGTGTGTTCTGGATGTTGAAATCACCATCAAGAACGATTTCAGAAGTGGGGGATATTTCCAAAATCTTATCGATATCGGAAGACAGCAACCGCATTAAAAAAATTTTTGGGGAGCAAGACACGGCGGCACGTCCGTCCCCGTCAGTAGTTCAGCTCAACTTCAAGTTAGTCGTAACTCTCAGCTTCTCCACTTTTCGCATGCAGTTATGGGCTCAACCTCAGTCAGTTTGCTCAGACTCAGTAGTCTGAGCTAGAACTCGAAAATCTTAGCTCTGAGTTCCATCTCAACTCTTTGCATATGACCCATTGATTTTGATTTCTCAACCTCTTTAGTACGATACCATTGTCCTATGGTTCCCCGGATTAAGATCATCATTCTTGTAATGTCCTTAAGAACATCCATATGGTCCACACTCAAATCAGTGCCTTCCCAAACGTTGGTCACCTTTTTGACGGTTTCGCATACCCAGACTCCGCACTGTTATTCAGAACCCCCTGCCTGTTAAACTTTTGACTTCTGTGCTGCCACAGACATCTTCCTTTTGCCTGGACCAGTCTGGTCGCTTTCTGCATGGGGTTCTAGGGGACTCAGAACCCAAAGCAAAAAGCGCAAAAGACGTACTTTTGTGGACGTGAGATGAGGCGTCCATCAATATCATCCTGCCACCTTGATCCACAGTTGGCCCTTCACCATCCTTTTAGGTTCCCGGTTTCACAGTCCTTACGTCTCCGCCTTGGAACCTTTTCACCGGACCTTTAGCTTCAGGTGACTCGTCAGTTCAGAGGGCTTTGTTGCATCTCTCGACCTTTTGGCTGTGCTCCTAAATCTTCGCATCCCTTTCTCCTTTTCGGTCTTTTCTTTTTCAAACCCAGAGCTAGGACAAGTAACTTCTTACGGATTATCTGTAGTTGATCTTTTAGAGTTAGAGTTTGCCAGCACTGCCATCATCGCATCTGAAGAAGTGATAGCTTTAATTTTGCAAATGGTACCTTCTTTTAGGATTACTATAGGACTTTTGGCCGGTGCAAGTTCAACTTTTATAGCAGTCACATAACCTTCATAAGGTAATTATTGCAGAGCTACTTCCATTGTAGATACCGTGGAGACCTCCACTCCTACTTAAGTGCTTGGATTTCCTGGTATTCTTTTTAACTTCTCATATATAGGGAAATTATTGTAATGGGTCCTCCCGATTTTCAAAATTGTCAGTTTAAAAATTTTATTAGATTTCAAAGTCACCATAATGTTTTACGCATGTTTTTAAACACACGCATGTGTGTGTTCGTGTGTGTGTGTGTGTGTGCGTGCGCGCGTGTGTGTGTGTGTGTGTGGACGTTCGAACCCACTTTTTTGACAACGAAATCTCGCGAACAAAAAATTATAACGACTTCGCTATGGTGCCATTCGAAGCGTATTATTGTCAATAGGAGCTGAAAGAAATTTAATCAGCCGTTTTTTTGTTTAAACTAAAAAACTGAAAAAAAAATTGATTTTAGACTTTCTTGAAAAGGATTTCTTCGATATAATTTGTTCTGATGACGATCGGGACATCAAAAAGTCGGATAATAACAATTTATTATGAACAGAAATTGTTTATAATGATGAAAAATTGTTTATAACAATAAATAATTGTTTATAACAATAATACATTTTTAATCATAAAAAATGGTTTAACCTAGTTGAAAATTGATTATGAAAATTGGAAATTGAATACAAAATTGAAGATTGTTCATAGCAATTGAAAATTATTATAAACAATGAAAAATTCTTATAAACAATTGAAATTTTTTACCACAAAAAATTTCTTTTATCAATAAACATTGTTTATATCAATTAAAATGGTCTATAATAATTAAGAATTGTTTATATCAATTATAAATTGTTTATAACCACTCAAAATTATTAATAACAAATGAATTCCAAACAGAGTGCATTTATTTGGTTTTCATTAAAAAATAGTGCTATAACGGAATAATTTGTTAAAAATTTTTTTGCATCTAATTACAACGAAATTATTATTATTTATAAATTTTATTTATTTATTTATAAATTTAAAATAAAAATTTTTTAAGTATTTTTAAAAGACATAAAAGTGGGCGAAAGCTTTTTTTTTTGAAAAGGATTTATCTGATCTAATTGGTTCTGATACAATTCGATATTTAAAAAAAAATTAGATATTTTTATCCAGAACTTTTATAGTTTTTTGTAACATTAAAAAATGATAAAAACAACCATAAATAGTTGATATAAATATAAATCGAATATTATGAATTTTATTGAGTTTTCACTTACTCGTTTGTACTTACTATGATCATGAAATTTATCGCTATTAACAATTAAATATTGTTAATAATAATTGAATATTGTTAATAGCAATTGGAAATTGTTATTAACTGGGAAGTTGTTCGTGTGGACCTCAAGGGTCGCAACCAATGATGCGACACCCAGAATCTGGACCCACCCCACTAGTTTTCTTTTTAAATTTACCCATTTGTGATTTTCACGATTTGGAGGAGAAATAAAAGGACTAGGTGGGCAGAGATCCCCCCATACCCATACTCAACTAGAATACAGCAGTAGATTTAAATGCTCCTGAGGCGACACCATTCGCAACCCAGTTACCTGAGAATCTACTGAGAATAAATCCACTGCAGACTCCCTCGGCACGGCCTGCTACAACCTTGGAGTTAAGGGTATTTTTCTAGAGGTTCTGTGCTCCCGCATTAATCAATTAGCTTCGGGTTTTTGAGATATTCTAAGTGCAAAAAACACTGGTTTTTTGAGGTTACGTAGTACCTCGATTCTTATAGTACGAGTTTTCCTCTTTCAAATGCCGTTGAGTTTCTTCAAATATATATTTTTTTCATGTTCATGAATTTCTCGGTACACGAAAACTTTATGGTCACTTTTCAATACAATAAAATAAAATTAATAATAAGTGCCAGACTTCCTGGTTGGTAACCATTTGCCATTGGACCCTGATGGATATTTCTTATTCGAAAGTTTCCGATGATATACATAGATACCTATTTTTACTGAGAGGCTGTTTAATAAATCCAGAAGGAGAGAGTTGGTATTGATCGTATTGATATTTAATTTACTTTCAAACGCTGAATGGAAGGTACTATGTATGTTCTTATTCTTTCTTAGCAAAACTGTAACATAAGTTAATCAAAATATGTTTCTTTTAGTTTACGTGTAAATATTCTTTATTATGTACCCAAAATCAAACCTCGTCCATCAGATCTAAGTATTTAAGTAGTTTATTCCGTTCGTGCAACTCGAGTCTAGTAAGGCTTTAAAACGACTTTCCACATATTTTCAAGAAATATCTTATTTTATATTTCTGCTCTCTATTTTGTGTATGTCTGTAAATTAAACCATTAAAATCTTTTATGCCGCCATTAAATAAAATAAAATACACCTTCTAACTGCTTTTACTGCCGCCTTAATGGAACCAATACCTCATAACCGTCACACTGGTGTCTTCCAAGCTCTCAGCATTTGAGCTCTATTGGACATAAAACGAAAAATTAATTTTAGTTTTTACCTTGCAATTCTAACTTTTTGTCTTTTCTTTTTCATTTCAGGTGTTTCATTATTTGGCTTGTCCAATGAGCTACCCGTGGTCGTCTATTCACAGGAGATTGCAGAAAAGGTAAGGCGTGGGTGGAATTTACTGACTTCTGATGTTGAAAGACGTAAAGAGGAGCTTGGATGGCGGGTTGCAGAGCAACTACCTATCCAGGACGCTTAAATCTTTCTTAATTAGAAAAGCATCATCTCGGCAATATGCAACCAATTAAATGTCACTGTAATTGCTATGCATGTCGAATTGGTTAACTCTAAGCACAGGTTGAATTTTAAAAGAGCGGGGCGTCTTTGAACGGTATATTTCCTGTACAAGCTATTAATTGCCTCACTTAAATTGATAAACTGCTGCAGCACGTAGATGGTCTGCTGTGTTCGCCTATATCATTGCTATCGATTGGGGACTCGTTCCATCATTATAATGCGATTCTGATAGATCGCCTAGTCTTAAGCAATCTAATCTTGCGCTACCGAGTACTTGTGAGTCTTTTGTGTACGCACTGCTTTAGGATATTTATGAATGAAGGTGTTTTTTTCCAACAGGTACAAAGGCATCTTATGAGATGCATATGACGGATATTTATTAAACCTTTTGGAATGAAAATGGGCCAATCTGACTGATCTAAAGTTATTTACATATTAATAATTCGATATTTCTTAACTTAGATGTGTTTCAATTTTACTAGTAGTCACGGATTTTGAGATACAAATTCAGGTTGAACATTTGTCTTGTATTATATTTTACCTTCAGGCAGATATTCCAGTTTGTAGGAAAATATTTTCTAAATTGATATTGATAAGTGAGTTGATATTATACCTGCTAACAAATTGTCTAATGACACATTGTAAATCTTTACTTGAATTAGATAATTTGAAGTTTTATATTTACCGGTTCAAAATCAAAACAAAAACTACACAGGAAAACTGAAACTATCCAATTTGTATTATCTATACAAAGTGTTTCTTTTTGGATCTCAATACTGAAGGCGGTGAACAAGCCAAAATAAAATTTTACGGCCGACGAGGAGACAATATTAACGGCTTAAGAGTAATACTAAGCAACGTTAAATGCCAATATCAGTAAAGGTTAGGTTAGTTAAGGGTAATAAGCCGATCGGCCCCACTAAATTCTAAGCTCCGTTGCGTTACCACGTACGTGGGACCAAACCTGATTATCAATAGGAGATTCATTTAGAATTAGCCACAACTGTTAATAAACCTGAGAAGCTGGTTCAGCCCAATGTTAGCAAGATCGTACAGTCCTCCCAAAAATTAAAGCTTAGTACCTTCTCTTGGCCAGGTGCGGGCAATCGCAGAGTAAATGCTAAATGTTATCCATTTCTTCCCTGTCCAGACAACTTCTACAAAAGTCGTTGGTTAGTCATAAACGTTATGCGTGGCTAAGAGACAGTGGTAAATTTGGTAAGATTTTTGGAAAATTAAGACTGAACTGGCGGGAAGTTCAAATGTTGCTATTGACGAAAAATTTATACGTTCAATATTTTGATTCAAATACTTTCCCCAATGAAATTTTTTCAAACCCCCATTTATGAACTTATCTGCGAATAGAGTAACTTTTCAAAACAGTTAAAAAAATAATAAATAGCAATCAATTGTGAATTTAAAGAAAAAAAAAACAGTTCTTGAACTACCTTCGCCAATTTCCTTGAAGTAATAATGCAAACATATATGGACGCTCTAAGAGCTACTGATTTTATTATTGCTATTTATTTTATAAAATGTTTATATGCCCATTCATTTGCTTACTAATTTTTAAGCTTTTTTATGATTCCAACTCATCTGTGGAGTAAGTGATAACGTTTCGGGCTTCACAGCACCGAGGTAAGACCGAGAAGTTATCTCGGCCCGGGTCTCGTCAAGGTGAAGTCGATCTTGCTCTCGTCGCAATCTTGGCGAGACAAAGGCCAATTGCGGTCCGGTATAGCTCTCGACTAAATAGAAATGGAAATTTCGGCGGAAAAAAGGGAAGCGAGGACAAGTGATATATCTGTATATGTATGCTTTTTCTTCTTACTCGCCTTGCTCTGAGCAAGGTAACAAAGACTCTTTGGAGATAAAACCCAAATATCTCAAGAAGGAAATAATGTAGGACGAAGCGAATTCGGAAGGCAATGTATACTTATATGCCCCATTTTTTATACAATTGACAGTTTTCGGAGCGAAATAAAAGTTGGAACAACTAAAAAAATTTTCCGCAATAAAACAAGACATTCAAGTTTTCTCACTCCCCTTCCCCTAATTCCCTTCCGGACAACGCCATGCTAACGCATCAAAGATTGTCTTCTAGGCTTTGGAGACATCTTAGAGAAAAATCGACCCCCCGCGTGACCTCAATCTCGATCTCGTTATCGTCGTACGCTGCCGGCCTTGTGTCGAGACCAGCACCGACGGCGAGAATTATCTCGAGTATCATGAAGCCCTATTGTCGGCTTACCAATCCGGAGGTACCACGTTCGACACCCACCGGCTGCGACCCATGGTTGTTTTCTGCCGACAACAGATTACGATAAAAGGGCCATGGGGGTTACAGAGAAAATGTCCCTTGTTCGGAATCCACTTTAAATTGTAGGTCCACTTGCAATCGTAGTCTGGAATCGAGTGAAGTTTTTCTCTTGCCCCAAAAGGGGTTACAGGAACTAGAGAGAGAGAAGGAAACCCACACACATCCCTGGACCCTGCTCAAAGTGTTTCACCGACATTAAATCCGTTGTTGCCTGCAATCATTGTAGTAAGAATCTTGCGTGTGCGCATGAAAAATGGACACCTGAAGTGAATTCATTCATCATGCGCACACATTACAACATGGATCGCCGAAGTCTTGGCATTATGCCTGACGTAGGGGAAAAGCACCACTGGCCAAAAGCCGAGAGACAAAGGTCTGCATCCACAACAATAAACTAAAACTGCGTAGTGTTCTTAATTTCGAACAATGCTTTTAAATGAACTGACTATATCCAAAAAAGGTGATATGAAATTTTACCAAATGTATGACCAATTTTAATGTTAATGCTTTCTTAAAATAATCACTGCACTGAAACTCGCTATTAAAAACGAGTGTTTATTCCAATATTTCAGCTAAACAAATCGACTTAAAATCAAACTAGAAGGTAAAAGATCGTCATCGGTAGTTTACATGAATTATACATTTCGTTCTATGTACTAGGTATGCTCTACTCTTTTATTTTTGTACTTTAAATGTAATACAAAAATAGTTTTTGTACTTATATTTTGCATTTAATTAAATGATATTATTGCTTTTTTGTAGTTATGTAGAAAATTGTTCTCCTATTCGTAGAATTGATGATGATTCCACACGTTCAGTTAAACTGCATTTTGCAACGAAAACAAGTAATCTGAGCTAGGTACATATAAAATCAATTTAATTAAATGTGCATATCTGCCCAATAGCCAGATATCTGCGCAATGAAAAAAAAATATTTCAACAATCTTTTTAATGCAGGTCATATTATCAATCATTCTATTTTTCGTTCCTGCAAAAACATGTAATTTCCCCTAAAAAACATTAAGAAAGCTTTGAAAAACTAAACACAGTTTGAATCTACCGTCAACGGTTTTCTTAGAATTTTTTAATACCAAAATTCTTTCATGTCGTTCTTGAATCATGGCATGACTTGTATCAGTCAAAAATTGATTGCTTGAAGTCAAGAAGAAATTAATTTTTTTGTTGGAGACCTCACGGGGTATTTAACAAGCTTCTTTAAGAAGTAATTTAAGATTTTACTGTAAGAGTTTAACCTCCTACAGATCTCTGGTTTCGCATTCTCTTCCTATGCATGTAGCAACTATCGATTTGACAAATTGATTACGAAAGTGGGTATGCTTTTAAAAGCGGAAACTATCTGACCTGAAAATTTTTTTTTCGTACTGAGAAATAAAAAGTGTTGGTAAGGTGCATACATGCAAAATATGTATTGCGGAATCTTTCTGGGGCATGGGGCTGGATAAGAACTTTGTCTCATTCAATAAAAATAGTTAAAACTTCTCGGCAATTTTTAATGAGGTGGATTCCAAACCACCAGATATTATTTTGCATTTCCCAACTTCAAAGCGAAACTAAAAAGCATTTTACGCTCGAGTAAATTACAGTGTGTTTCTTTTTAAGAGGCCAACACTTCAAGTGCTGCTTGCAATCAGCAGACAGCCAAAAAATGTTCAGGTCAGAGAGAATCTTAACGGTTCATGAGTTACAGGGTGATTATTACATTTCAAAGTATCTTATTACACATATATATATATATATATATATATATATATATATATATAGATATATATATATATATATATAAATTATTTTTTCATTATTCTTTCATGAGTTTTGGAAAAGCAGGGAAGAATTTTGTATGTACATATAACCCATTGACTTGGTCCATAATACACAACCTAGATAATACAATTACTATTGATAATGCAATTTATTTCCGCATGGAAACGTTGTAAAAACTTTGGATTGAATTTTGCATTAGAAGTGAATAGTTCTCTGATAAAATCATTTAAATATGCAGGTATCAAAATTCATCATATTTCAAAATTCGTTTCCAAGAGAGGTTAAACGAAAGTTTTAGGGAAAAGCTTGCTTTAAACGCTCCAACAATATAAAACCATAATTAACCACATTTACTACTTTTATTAAATTGCTGACCCGTTGTCACTTCCAAGGCTAAGTCCACTGCCGAACTAGAGAGAAAACCGGCTCATAAACCACTTCATAGGGACATTTTTTGTGGATAAAATGAACTCTCATAAGCAGATTGAGGATTACTTTCAGGATCGCCAGGTGTGGCGATTTTTTATCAATCCTGGCGAACAAAAAAAAATTAAAAGTGCAATGGCGATTTTTTATCGATTTTGGGCGTTTTTATGGCGATTTTTCTTGAAAGAAATTTGACAGATTATTTACCTTTCAAAAATTAATCAAATATTCAACCTTAAATAAAAAAAAAATAAACAATAATTTCTAAAGTTTTACAAATGTAACAGAATTTTCAGACAAATTCAGCTAAATTGAGTAAAAGTTACCGCAACTGCAAGTGACACTAGAAGTGAAAGAAAGTGTTTGTTATCTGTCACTTGGCAGTTTGAACCTTAGATTATAGAATAAACAGGATATACCATTACGTGTATGAGCATGTACGGCTCATACAAGTAATAGTATATCCTGTTTATTTTATGTTTATTTTATTAATTCTGTTTAACTAAATATAAAAAGACCGTAACTAAAAGTATTTTAAAAAACTCCTTAGAAACTTAAACTGTTGTTAATAAGTTAATTTCACAATAAAGTGCTAAGTTTTGTGCTCTGATAATAATCGCTGCAATTCGCAATATCGCTTTTTAGGAATGTTTTAGTCATCAAATAACTGCTTGTAATTGTTTATTGTCCTAATATACCGAAAAAAGTCTGAATTCTGAAGAAGAAGTGATAATAAATAAAAGTTTTTGTTTGCAATTTCCAGTTTGTTTACATCTGAAATATTTTCATTTTTAGTCACACCAATTGTTCAAAGGCAGTTCTTGGTTATGTTTTGAAAAGGGGCATGCACGATTCCATAGATAATAATTTTCCTTCTCCTTTATATAAATATTAATTTCTAAAAGGTAAAGATGTGCGTGACAACTAAATGAACTATTAAATAATTAATAGTTAATTTGCCTCTACCAAAATTCTAAATTTGTGTTACTTCAATGGCGTACTCACACAAGAAGCTAATAGCACTTCCTTATTAGTTATATATTCTAAGGTTCGAACCGCTGCGACAGCTTTTCTTTCGGCCGTCAAGTTGGCGCACACTGTGCGCTGGATCACCGCCATCTTGATTTCCACTTTGTCATTTTGGCTATAATCATTGGTTACAAAACATTAATAGGTTGGCAATTTTGGCGACTTATTAGTGCCCAGATGGCGATACTGCCTGTGAAAAGTCTGGCGACCCTGAATACTTTTATTCCATATACCGTTAAACCAGAAATGGAACCTCATCACAAGACAACAATGTTTCCGATATGAAGGTTCTCACATTCCACTAACCATTTTGGTCTTTTATGCAATTGTGACAAATATCCACTCTACCAGCGTTTCCAGATTCACCGAACAATATAATCACTTCAGTACAATGAAGTAAACATCGATTTCGAAATTAGCATTAAACAAGATTGCAATTTGAGGTGAACTTGACTTATGACGAATCCAGCTAAAGAGGTCCTGAAGTAACTGTCTTTTCTGGTTGCCGAATTCCGATGTGGATCAAGTTGGGGTTGATGTTCAAGAACAGCTTCTTTACCTAATAAGGAAGGTTGAGTTGATGACATTAATTTCAAGTTTTTGGACTATTGCAGCTATTTGTAGGGTGGTTAATGGCTAAACAATTATAGCATTTTTTTGTAACAAAGTCATTACTGACTTAATTTCGGGAATCGTAGACACTGAACGAGTGTTTCTGTCTTTGATTTCTGACATCTGCTTGAAATTTGCGATTACCAGCTTTTACCATTTCATGGGTGCGAAAATGAGACTCGAGAAAAGCTGTAAGACTATTTAGCTTGGGTAAATCTCGACTTGACTTAAGAGATGCTTCCTATAAGCTTTTAATTTCGGTTGGGAGCTTTTCGACCAATAGGAAGAAGATTAACATTGGATTCCAGAAATCAATATCGATATTCAAATTACGTAGTGAACGTAAACACTCGATCGTGGAACCTAAAAACTGCTTTAAGGGTTGGGGCGATTCATGTTTAATAAAATTTTGGGTTCATAACGTTTCCAGCAAACTGTTTACGATAATTATTTTGTTGTTGTATCTATTTATTAATAACTTCCACGCCGTATTGTAATTATTTTCCACAATATCTAAATGACGAATTAATCGTAACTTGCCCGAAGTGTTTCTATTTCTTCTATTAACGCAATTTTTTCAGAAATATTTTCACCGTCAAATCCACTCATATAACTTTTCTTCTTTTTATTAGGAATGCTGTCATTGTCTTCGGCACTCTGAAAAACGGGAGAGAAAGGTAATTTCGCAGCTATCCCCGATCTTCCCAAACTTTACATTGCAGCTGGTACTAATAGTTGACATCAATTCATTAAGAAGTTTTTTTCAATTAGTACATTCTAGAACTCTCCTTGCCTCTCCAGTTGTTCCATTAGCGAGGACAGAGCGCGGGCAACAGAAGAACTTTACCGCTTACCCTATTCAGAAATAAAGAAATCAAGTGGACCTACAATTTAAGTTAGATTCACAACCACCAATATTATTTTGCAACCCCTCTTTAGCCTTTTTTAGCCGTTTAGTATCATCTGTTGTAAACAGAAAACACTCAAGGGTTCGAGTTGGCGGAACTAGAAGCTGCCACTATCCTGCGCTAGTACGCTATCCATTACACCACCGACGATAGCAACAAATCGATAGCATTATTAAGACCATTGTCGTATAACTAGTCCAACGTATGCTGGACGTTTAAAATGTTAATTATTTCGAAAGAAAGTTATATGCCTTTTTTCCTAGCTGGGCATAAATTGAGACTGAATTTTTTTAGCGAACCCATTGCCGAGATGTGTTGGCACTGCAAGGATGTGTTAATGTAGTTGATGTGCTTAAAGTCAAGGTTACTCCTTCACCTCTCCATATATCTCTACTATCTAATCAAAAATCGAACGGAACTAACAACCATACCTGACACAATCTATGACGTAACAATAAGATATAGAATAAGAAACAAAATATCTTATATTCTATTTTTACTTCCGGAGTAATTGCACAATCTGGGTAATGCAAGTTTATTATCGCGAACAAAAAGACCTACAGGAGTAAACATGCACCTCAAATATCTCAATCTTATTTGAACATTAAAGGGATGATTTATTAACATATATTCTGTTGCTGTTATTTTCGAAAAGATAGCTTCTTAGCTCCTTTTTTACCATAAAGAAATAAACATTTTTTATTTATTTACGGTAATGTCATAGATTTTGCACTTTATAACCTTTAATCCACTCCATATATTTGGCCCGAGTGCTTCTTTTGCAAAACAAGACAAGTAATAAAAGATTAGAGTAATAAATTCTATTTTATCTTAAATTTTAAAGGTGAAAATTTAACATAATTTTTTCCCAAGAAAGGTCTGAAGTCAAATGTTTTATGGCAGCTTGTTTATGACACACGTTAGTTGTACTAGATGACCTGAGTGCTTTAAGCATTGTTAACGAGCAAAAGAAAAAACACACAGTTTTTACAGTTCACTGCTTTCTCCAATTTTAGTCTTATTTTCTGCACGGACATATCTGTAAGTTGTAAGCCACGATAGGAAAAATGACTTAGTTACAAGCGAATACTGAAATGAATCTAACTTGTAAACATGAAACATTTTACATATTTAAATATGCATGAGTAATTTAGATAAATTTATCAAATTCATCACTCTTTTCATAATATATTGTACAATACAAATCGTAAATAATTTGTAAAATATAAACACTTGTAAATGACGTATACTAAAGTGAGTAATAAGTACCAGTGATGTGAAAGGTTTATAGATTCCTTTATAGTTTTAGGATGAGAATGAATGAAAAGAAGTGTTAGTCAAGAGAATTATGTTAAAAGAACCCGGATAGATAGAAAAAGTTGACCTATTAAGTGTAACTATCTAGATTAATCCCTTATTACTTTATAATTATACTATTGAATATAAAAATATTTAATTGTTGTAAACAGTTTCTGTTCATCACAGCCCTGCAGCACTAGTTGTTTGAAAACACTAATCTATGTCAAATCTCTGACTGGATTGCATACCAGTCTCTTGGAAATTCAATATAGAAGTGGTTTTTTATTTTGATATCTGAAACCTAATAATGCTGGAGTTTACTTCATTCCATAAAGCTAATGATAGACGAACGCAAAATCAACGTATCCAAGCTCGATTTTGTGCTCGTAAAACGGCGCACTGATTTGAAGATTAGAAAAAGGAGAAGATTAAGGGATTTTTTCTTTTCATAATTGAAAAAAATACACTTTTTAATTTTTTTTTGTGAAAAGACTATTTTATTTATTGAACTGATTCCTTTTGGCAAGTTTTATAAAACATATTAAGAATATAAAAAAAATTATTTCTTTTGCAGTTTTAGTACATTTTGACAACTGCAGAGGGCGTCTTCCAAAAGATCCCTTATAAACGGCTCCATAGTTTTTGGTCTTCCTTTTATTCAAAAGACTAAATACTAGTAACTTTACCTAAAACACTTTTTATTTTTAATTTTTTTTATTATTTTATAAACATTTTTCTTAAAAATACAAAATAAAATCCATATTTTGAGCGCAAACTTCCCCTGTATAAAAAAATAGTGGTGTGTAACATATTATTACGAAGAACTGTGGTTTATCGGTCAATCCTCAGAAGACGGAGACAATCCCATTCACAAAGAGGAGAGTGATCGAAGCCTTCGAACCACCTAAACTAGTGGGCCGCACCCTATCAATAAAGACCCACACTAGGTATCTAGGGGTCATACTCGACTCCAAACTAAGCTGGGGCATGAACATAGATGAACGCGTGAAGAAAGCGGCAATAGCGTTCTACGCCTGCAAGAGGATGTTTGGCAAGAAATGGGGTATAAGCCCTCGCATTGTCCACTGGATGTATACCTCCATAGTTAGACCTATTCTTACCTATGGCATAATAGTCTGGTGGACGGCTCTAGAGAAGGAGAGCAATCTTAAGAAAACAAACAGGATTCAAAGAGCTGCCTACTTGGGCATCTCCGGAGCTATAAGCACAACGCCTACGGCTGCAATGGAGACAATGCTCCATCTCCTACCGCTCGACGTCCACGGCAAAAGTATAGCTGCACGCAGTGCCGTAAGACTGAAAGAGTCCAATTGCTGGAAGAGCTCTGATAATGGCCATAGCAGTATACTAAGGACTTATCCGGGAGTCTATCTGCAGGCGAACACCGACTACACCATCCCACTACTTAGTTTTGGGAAGGCCTTCTCCACAAAAATCCCAACTAGAGAAGAATGGGAAGAGTGGGGGGTTGCCACCGGTGCAGAAATATCAGTCTTCACGGATGGGTCTAAGGCGGAGGACGGAGTGGGAGCGGGGGTCTTCTCGGACTGCCTAGGCATATGCAGTAGGTACCGGCTGCCGGACTATTGCAGTGTATTCCAAGCAGAGATCTTGGCCATAGAAAGGGCGGCAGAAATGATACACGGACGCCCAAACCTACCAATGGGTAGCGAGATATGCTTGTACATCGATAGCCAAGCAGCTATCAAGGCGCTGGACTCAAACTTAGTCAGGTCACGGCTGGTCGGCAGGTGTCTGGCTATTCTCCGGACTTTAGGGGCAAGGCATAAGGTAACTCTATGCTGGGTCCCTGGTCACAGTGGTGTTCAAGGGAATGAGGCAGCTGATGAGCTGGCAAAGGAGGGATCACATTTGGATGATTCCTCTATTGACAGATCGATCGGCTGGCCGCTAGAATCAGTAAAGAGAGAAATTGACCTTAAGGCTGTTCAGCTCGATAAGCAGAGATGGAGTAATCTAACCACATGCAGCCTATCAAGGCAGCTGTGGCCTGAATGGGATTTGAGGAAAACCGCGTTCCTATTAAACGGAAGCCGGATAAACCTCCGAAACATTGTGGCAGTTTTCACTGGCCACTGTCTTTTCGGTAGACACGCAGAACGTCTGCGCGTTCCCACGAATGACTTCTGCCGGAGCTGTATGGACGAGGAAGAGGTGGAAAGCATTCAGCACTTACTCTGCGAATGCCCGGGCCTAGCAAAAAGAAGGTACAATGCAATGGGCACGTACTTCTTAGGTGGCATGGGCGATATGGCCGGCATCGGGCTGAAGCAGCTCCTAAGGTTTATTAACAGCTGCGGCTGGTTTTAGTTAAACCCGGCAATCAGGCACGGTTCCACGTATGTGGTATCACAACGGACCATTTATAGGTCTATGTGAGGCTGATCGGCTGTAGGGCTGATAGCCGCCACCCTAATCTAACCTAACCTAACATATTATTAAAGGTTTAGTTACTAATAGTAGTTTTATAACAAATCGGATGGTTTTTGTGTTATTAAAATCCGCTGAGTATTTATCGATAAAAGTGTGGAGCCAATTCAAAAATGTGATTTTGATAAAAACGCGTTTAAAGTTTTTGTAACTTAATTTTTACATATAAAACGCATACAGGTACCATTACAAATATATGTATAACTTTTTTTCCTTTACGAATTTCTTAAAACAGTTTTAAGACAGTATTTCTGTGATATTAAGGAACACTTTTATATAAAAACAATTTAATATTTTGAACTTTTTGAAAAGAAAAGTCCGCTTAATTTTAAGTCAAATTCAGAAATCGGTTTAACAGAATACTTATGCAGCGAATTTCCCTTACTTAAACAACCACCTGCCATCAATTGTGGCATTTTTCAGGGAAAGTTCAAATTGTGGGAAAAAGATTTCTTAGTATGTTAGCATTTTCATTATTCATTTTCAGAAGGACCAACAAGGTGTAGTGTGATATAAAATAGGACTTAAAGCTACAATTAACATTTTTTAAGTTCTAAAGAAGTCGGTTTTTGCATGTTGAATATAAATCGGTGTTTGTATTTTTAAACGGCAGCATTTCAAAAGTAGTTTGGTAATTAAAAATTTCACTTAAAAATGAAATCTGGAACTAGTCTTTAAGGGGCTTAAAAATAAGTAAAAAAGATCTGCCTTTCCGTTTAAAAGTAAACGATGCCTTCGAGCGTGCTTCCACAGAAGCGAACACGACGTACAAATGTAGAGCAATTGCAATCAAAAATCCCCATCAACAACAACAGACAAACAAGTAATAATGGTATATATATATATATATATATATATATATATATATATATATATATATATATATATATATATATATATATATATATATATATCGATGAAACTTAAATTATATGGATTTGATACCATTATATTGGTTGGATTGTCCGGCAGTTTGCTGCCACGAATTTCATTCGAAAGCGAAGAAGACCCTTTGTTCATGCCCTCCGAAATACAGTTGGACTTAAAACCACCTAGATCTCTGTATAAATATATTGAGATCCACCAGTGCTATCTCAGCTAAGTCATCCATGTTGTCCCTACAGCTTCTATAGAATTCATTTGACGGCACGCCGGTTTCCTATTCTGTCATAGTTTATTTTTGATCATTGGTAATATTTTCCAACTGTTTGGATATCCTAATGAAATAGTACCTTTGAATTTGACTTTTTGCTGTGTTGAAAGAAGGAGGAGCTGTGTTTGAACCATTTTTGACTATTTCATACCCTCTATGCAGACATGTTTCGGAACCCAACAGAGTCGAACCGTATGGTATGAAATGATTGATTTTATTTCATTGGGGTTAGCTTTGAGTGCTGCTTGATTGTGCACACAAATAGTGATCTCAGTTTCTGGTATCTGCATTGCTTAGACAGCGAAAGCAGCTTTCATTATAGCGTACATTTGTGAGTCTGCTATCCTTTTGTCATCTTACTTCTAAAGATATGCCGTTATATGAGTTAGGAATAAAAACAGTCAGGTCTTCAGAACTTCTCGGCCTGATCGTTTATGAGTTTCACACCCTTGTAGTTGTCGCTTGATAACACATCCACAGTAAGGCATTCGTGTCTGAAAAGCGTGGCGAAAGTAACCGATCACGTATGAGTGTTAAATTCGGAAGGTACATTACTTAAGCTAAGCAGGGAGATAAAGTACCTAATCTTCCATATCTACGAAAAGTAGAAGACTTTGTTGATGGAAGTTTTAAAATTGTGTCCTTAAAAACGCTGCAATTAAACCATTACCGATATTTATTCTTTATTTTTTATTTACTTGATATTTATCGTTAGCGAATTTAAGTTCCTAAGCTAATTAAATATAGGAAAGGTGTTAATGTATGGATTCGAATAATATTTTTAATATTTCATATTATCCTTTATCCCATCCTTTTCTTTAGTGTTATATTCCTGGACCAAACGCTAAACAAGAAAGGAACATTTATGGAAAATTCCATTATTACTATTATTTGGGTTATTGATAAAAGTATATTAATTCCCCACAATTATGCCGTAATGGAGGTAACAGCTATCGATAGGCAGTCAGATATGTAAAATGTCATATGTTCTTAAGTAGAGTAGTTTTTTAAACAACATTGTCGACATGAAAAACTTTAAAAAATTGCATTTTGAACACTTTTTAGGTATCTCAGTACCTCTTATAATGATTACATAGGAAAAATACTAGTACTAGTTTAAAACGTAATCGATTCATGTTTTGAGAAAAGTTTACAATAATATTAAAAAACAGATCTTCTTTTGAAAAATTAAAAAGTAATAATCCCGGTGCGCCAATAATGTTCATACTGAAGCTAAACTGTTGAGTTTAATTGCTTTTCTTTCAAGAGTATTTTCATTCATTCACTCCAAGAACGTGATATCACTTTCGGAACAAAAGAAAAAAATTTATGGTAGGCAGAAGTACAATTTTAACGATTTAAGAGTTGAATACTCAATTTCAATATTCAAGGTTTCGTGAACTCATTTATTTTTAGTATTCTTTTACTGAAGCAACGTAACAAAAATCGCTTTTTCTCTTAATGTTTATTTATATGTCACGATGTTAATATTTTTGTGTTTGACAATTCTGCTTTTCAAATAAGTAGAACTTATTGTCTCAGTAACACCAATTTAGAAGAAATTAAAACTGTTTATCGATTCTAACTGGTTTCATTTAAATTGTAGGTCGTTATATAAAAGATGATGGTATTAATTTCTCTTCCCGATGATCTTACAACACCAGTGGTGGACAAGCTATTTAAGGGGTTATATACAAAGTTGAGGGGAAAAAGTGAGCTAAGTTGGTGATTTTTTTTAAAGGTTTCATGCAAATTTTATTAGAAAAATCGAAAGACAGTTTGTTGGTAGTACTATCGAAGAAAAAAAAAACAAGTTGAATTATAAAAAAATATTAAAAATTGTCGGAGTTATGGCCCCTCCCCCGAAGCGACTTTTTTTTGCAGAGGCTTGCGGTGAACACTCTCCAAGGCGAACCGCTAAACTGAAATCAAAAGAGTAAAAAAATTATTGAAGAAAATTGTATTCTGGTGTACTTGAACGGTTCCAATTAAAAAACCATGTTGACAAAAAATTCGATTTTTGAGGTGTTCAAAATTCTAAACAAAAATTCATTGCAAACAATCGAAAATTTTTAGATGAAAAAGGAACCATTCAAGTACACGAGATTGTAAATATGAACAATTTAAAAAAAAATTATGAAAATCGGTTGAACAGTTTTTGAGATATCACGTTCACCGCAAAGGTATTTTTCAAAAAACTCTATTCCGAGATTATCGCGTTTAAAGTTTTTGGACGCCGCTCGCCATGTGCTTATGGATGGAACTAGCGCGCTGCGAACGGCTGTCATTTGAAATCTAGTACTCCAATCTGGATGAAATTTCACACAGATATTTTCGAAAGTATGCACTTTCAGAATATGCAATCAGATCGATTTTTGGAGCCCCAACTTTGTATATAACCCCTTAAATCGTCGTATCAAGGGATGAACACTGGTTAGGTTTTAAGTATCGTTTTTTCCACATTTCCTTTGTATAAACTCCCAACTACCGTACTACTAGTGCGGTTCTTAAATTAAGTTGATTTTTAATTAATTCGATAATCAATTAATCCTAGTAGTCGGAATGTATGTTTGTCTGTTTTTGTTTGCAATTCTCTCCTTTATTCTGCTTGTGCCTTTAATTTGGTCGCAAAATAAAATTTTTTTCCAACACCCTACCCTATCAAAAGGAAAAAGTAAGTGGTTACAGTTACCTTTGCAAGATGAACAAGGTTGATTTGTCATCCACAAATGTCATAAAATTGACATTAAAGCAACAATCACTACGATCCTTACGTTTCTAAGTAACATTTTAATGAAACCTGTTAGGGTTAGTTAAGATTTTAACCAATAACTTCCTTAGAAAAAAATTCCTGAGAAATCAATTTTAGGATTTTTTTTTCAAATTTTGAATAGTTCTGGGTCAAAATAAAAGCAGATATGGAACCTTGTATTGTCTCGTTCGAAAGAAGAGCTTGCCACTTTTCATTTAGCGCCAATTTCAGGTTGCTAGGTTGCTTCACAAACTAGGCGCGAAAAACGTTAATTCTAGTACAGAGATAGCTCTTTATTTATATTGCATTTCTTCGCCAAACTTTCATTTTAACACACCATAGCATCCCATAACGACAGCGGCAATGGTACTAATGAAATTTAATAATGTTTCTTCCTTATGGAAGGCAAAAAACTAAGAAAAAACAGAAAATGTATTTTTTCCACCTTTTATAATATTTTGTGCCTCTCCTGTGGCGAATCTGAAAAACTTTAGAAGAGAGTATACACTGATACACTTCTGAGCTAGCTAAATCAAAAGTTAAAAATATTATCTTTTTGACGTTAACTCTATTAAAACTAAATGAGTGCACGAACTCTCAAATATTAAAATTAATAAGCACTCAACTTCTGCCACAGAACAGCATTGACTTCTCATCTATATATTTATATATAAATATAAAACGAACCTTATGATAAATCAGAAAGTTTAATTATAAGCATTATGCTAAAGCCCCCTTAATAGAAAAATCGCCTACAGGAAGGATCGTGTATATTTAATATTAAAGAGGAGACTTTAAGATCTCATATATCGATGAAATTATTGACGATAGGGCTTCTATGCACATATGAAATCAAGGGAATAAAGCGAAGCATCATAAACTACAGGATGTTAAAAATATATTTGGTGTTTTGATTAACGTCTTTTATAGAGAAGCAATCAGACCAGCTCTCTAAGATATTTATTAAGTCTAGCCCGATCAGCAATTTTCTAATGCCACACTAATCGTTTAGTGGAATTTAGATTAATGGTTATGAGAGAGGTAGTGAAGAATAGGGTTGAGATAAGCAATGGTCCAAAATTTTCAAGGGAGCAGTTACCGAAACCGAGTAATTGTATGGGTACGTTGTGCCCTATAGTATCAGGGGCACGAGTCGGACACTTAACCAGTTGTAAATTAAAGAACTCACTAAATAACTCGATGTGTCTACCTGACGGTCTGGTTATTGTTTGCTGGGGACGTTAAAATCGCCAGCAAGAACGATTTACATATCAAAGAAATATACAGTATCAGTTTCAGACATTTGGGCTGCGGTATAAAAAGCTGAAATGATTGATGTGTGGATGGAGTTTAAATCTAATCCAAACATAATTAAATTTTAGATCAGTAGAAGAGCGTTGAGAGTGATGAGATAAGGGCACATCATTTCTAATATAAACCGCGATTCCCCTCTGTGGAGAGAAGCGCGGGTACTACGTGATAACCAGGAATGTGATACTGACTAAAATCAAAATCAGAAGCACCTTTAGTTTCATTTATTGCAAAAACATTCAGCTTTTCCGTATTCAATTGACAGTAAACCGAAAACAGGATACTTTTCAAGCCACGAATGTTGCAAAAATCAGAGCATAATTTTTACATAGTCCCTTTTTTAGCTTGCCCAAAACAAAAACGTACAAAGGCACGAGGACTGATGAACAGGCCCCACAAATACCAACCAAAGTTAACTCGTTGAGGTTAAGGCCAGCAGTAGTGTTATGCCTAGAACGAGTGTTCTCGTAACTGAGTATAAAATCCACGGAGCAAGACCGGCGGCACATCTGTCCCCGTCAGCAGTCACAATTCAACTCATTTACTAATAGTCAATGTAGAGAATAAGTATTTAGTTAACGAAAATAAGGAAAGTAAACTATTAAAATTTGAAGCCACTAAATTTAAAAACCCGCATTTGTAAAATTATGAGAAACATAGTTTTTTCATAACGACAATTATACTTTGCTAGTAGCAAAGATAAATTATAAGAACGATGCAGACTATTCCTCTTAAATTATTCTTCAAATTATTTTGCCATTGTGAAAGACGCATTGTCGTGATGAAAATAAAAATTTTTTATTAAGAGAGCGAACAAACATTTGCAAGCATATAAAATTATATATTTTGAGTAAGGAATAGTAGAAAGAGTAGCTCTGCCGTAGTCAGTCCCAATTCCGGTTGAGAAAGGAGGACGGAGCCAGAACTAAGCCAAGATGTCAGGATTTTTGCGATATAAAAATGTACTCTTGGTGATTTCTACGACACCTCAAGAAATTGAGACGTATCTAAAACGATGCGCGAAATATTTGCAAATCAGGATTAGTCGGGTAAAGTTCAACTTCGACCAGCGCATTAGACGGAAGGTATTTTCCTCTTAAAAGGGTAGTAAGGGTTTTTGATTTCTAGTAAAAACCGTAAAGAACAATTTCGCCTGTTCGGCAACACCACCACTCATATATAATGGCAATGTTTTTAAAATTCGTTCTTACCACCTTTATCACAGCTACTTCAAACTCCATCACAGTGCGCTAGCAGGCAAAAGCATCTATACTTTCGCACTCGGAAAGTTTTTAGGTTACTTTCGAAGCTCGATGCGTCCAAAGCGCCTGATCTTAAAAGGATGTGCCTCTGCTTTGGCTAAACCTCAGCGCAAACTTTTTCACCTGTCATACACAACGGAGTGTTTCCATGTACATGGAAACTTGCTCACGTTGAGCCAATATCAAAAAAGGAAAGACATGCGACCATTGCGACCCCTCTATCTACAGAGCAATTGCTTATTCGATTTTATCTAAAGTTTTGGAATCACTCATCAACGCTCAGTTGATGAAATATTTAGAAAGTAACTTTTATCAATGATTGCCTGTACGGTTCTCGGGCTGGCCGCTCAGGCGGAGTCTTAATCGCTCGAAGGTAGCGTTGGAATCATTGTTCATAATTTTGTAGAGTCGGAAATCGTAGCTCTTGATACTTCGAAGACTTTGATAAAACCTGGCATGCTGCCCTTTTAGCCAAACTTCAAGCATTTGGTCTACACCCTCACCTTTTAAATGAATAAAAAGTTTTTCTTGGGCCGTTCAATTCGTGTAATAATAGGCGAAGTTATATCTGATCCCTACGAAATAAATACGGGTACAGCTCCTTCCCCAATCTAATTTTTTCTTTTTATTAATGACCTTTTATCTCTTACTCACAATCCTATTCATTGTGTTCGCAACGACAGAAAGCTGACTTCGCGTACTCATTAGATTCTGTAAAGAATTCTCGTGGAAACGCTATAGAAATCAATCGAGAACGCATTGAACAACGACATTTCTATAATTCTCGCAAATCGTGTTAGGTTTAATGTATCCAAAACTCAATGTCATCCGACGGAGTAAATATACCTAGCATCGACGGAATGTCGGCTTTCTCTCACTCTGCTATCACTATTTTCACGGTCATTATTCTAACGAAATTGCAAAACTGATACCTTATAGACACATGACAACGCGTGATACAAGAGATTCAAGTCGCTCTCACCCTTATACTATCCAGGGAAAATTTGGACGTACCGTCAAATTTCGAGAATCTTTTCTAAGTAGAACAATACAAATGTGGAAAAGATTACTATCTTCTGGTTTCTCCTCGTCTTATTAGCCCGAAACTTTCGAGCGAGGCTCACATCGACATCTCCTCACTCAACTCCTTAACTCATTTCCCTCGAACTTAATTCCTTTCCTGCCAAGATTATATTTTAGCGTCATAGAATATCCCCGGAACATTGGCAATAATATATTAAAAAAACAAAAACAAATATTCAAAAAATATACAATATCTTTCTGTTTTTAAGGTTTAAAAATTATAAGCAAAATTTTAATTAAAGTCAAATTTTCAGTTCTAATTTTATTTCCTCGACGGTTATTCTAATATACGTGGTATTTTGGTATTCTAACTATGATAAATTATTATCCAACCCTACGCAGAATAAGATAATCGATATATTCTTCTTGAAAGGCATTAGTTTACAATAAAATGTGAAACTTTCTGACCGGTAAGGGTAATCGTTCCGATCAAGCAAATCCCTAAAATTCCTTTTTACAAGCTTTTATTTAACATCCCCTGTTAGTTAGTTAGTATTTTGGCTCAAATCTTGCAACTGAATTTTATTAATTGTTTTTTTTTATTCTAACATAAGAATCATAAACTCTTCTTAATTGTGCTTTCATTATAATAACAAATATAAATTTTAATTTTCCAATTGGAATAATGCTAAAATAATTTTTAAGAACGCGATTTCTCGAAAAAACTCTTTATTTTTGCAGTTACTCAGGAATCCGCAGATTTTACGACATATTCGTTTTAACTTTATTGAATTAAAATAATTAAAATCTTCATAATATTTATTAATTAAGTACGATGACTTCTATTATTCATATAAATTTAATATTATACAGAGTAATGTGGTAAACTATTATCCAATCAAAAACATACATGTGTACACAAACACTTTTACACACTTATCTATATAAACATGTCCTATGGTATTTTTCACTCAACAGTCTTCTTCCATGTTGGCTAAGTTGCCAATTAACAAAATTTCTCCAAAAAAACTGGAATGGTCTCGATAACAAAATGAATAAAGTTTGTATTTTAAGCTGCTCTTAATTGCCTCATTATGTGCAACTAAATAATTTACTTTATAATAATTTTTCGAAGCTAATTAAAGAGTTCATCTCTCCTTCCGTTTTCGAACAAACTTATAATTTATTGACAGAAAAATTCAAAATACTTTTCAAACTGTTACCCAAAATTTTTCGCCTTAACAAAAAGCATCTCTGCCTTGGTTCACGACCGTCTTATATCAATCTCTTTGATTACCACCGACGTAGTGTTTTCGCACGACAAACTGCTCCATTACTACCGCATTGAGCGTGAGGTCCATTCGAAAGTTAACAGTAAGAAGTCCTTCGAGATAAAAATTTACCGTTTGTTTTACTTTAATTGGCTCACTTGTTTAGTTGGACTTCTTTATTGATTTTTTCGTCTTTATCAGGCCATATATAACCGAAGAAATTTGCCTCGCCCCGTTTTCTCGATCAGAGCACGAAGTTAAGATTTGGACCGGAGGTAAAAGTTTGGAGTCCACTCTTGGCTGGCCAGAAGAAAAACCATCACAAGTCCAACAGACAGGAGCAACGCTTTTAGTGTGGGGCTTAATCTCCTCTTTTAATTATTGCTCCTATCATCGACTCATCTTCTTCTTGGCCTTAAGATTAGCTCGTATGAGAGCGATCTTCCGCACGAATAGGGAGGTCAGTCGTTATCTTGTTTGAGTAATTCTTGTGGGCTTTAATCTTACGGAAACAAATCTAAAGAGTCGGTGAACGACTTCTTGAAAGTGCTGTGTAAGTTCTTATCCAAAATTTGGGGACAATTCTTTAGTTTACTTTTTGTATGAGATTCCCAGCCGTTAATTAACTAACTTACTCGTGCTTGCGTTTCAGTTATCTCTTAACCTCGCCAGTATGTTTCGAACTTCCGGGAACTTTACTTGGATGCTGTCTTTGCGAATTTGTACGAAGTTCGCTTAGTAGCTAGTTGATCAATGTTCAGTGCAAAGTATGCAAAGTATATACATACTTCCTCTTTATGTTAGTCAGATGCTTATCACATATGCATACCTGGAGATGTCTTAAATTTTATTTCATCGAAACACTATCTAGCACCAAAACAACTCCATATTATAGAGATTGCGACAATAGTCGCCCCAGAAAACACGAACACGCCATAAATTTGGTGGGAGTTTTTAATTTTTTGTGCGTACCCGCTTTAAGTCGTTGCTTTACATTCTGGCAAGCAGGCCAACACCAGATCTTTCATCCACGGAAAGCAATTGATAAAATCAAATTTGCCTCATAAATTAATTTGATTGGACTAATTAATTTTGTTTTTGCGATTAAACGTCACATGGGAGGGTACACGAAGTTCAGCACTAAAATCGGCACAAATAGTACCAATGCGGTGGCGGTGTAGGAACAGACTTCTCGATCGGTCACCCGGATTCGATCGGGTTATTGCACGTACCTGTAACTTTAGTCTTTTTAAGAATTTACAACTTCTCGCTGTTAGACTTTGATAGGCAGGACTACGACTTGTTGGTCAGGTACGGCAAGCAGTACTAGATTATTCATTATTTTTTAGTTTAAAGGAATTTTTAATTGACCATTTAAACTGATTTATAGCAGAGAGCACAAGGTGAACACTTCGTTTTACAGTTCCTAATCTACAGGTTTGGCTTAGCTTGGCATTTTGGTTCTGTGTAGGCGGCGGTAGATTGAACAAAATTGTCGATTAAAATTACTTTTCCCATTTCTATAGAAATGTTGAATTATGCCAATTGGAAAACGTAATGTAATGAATTTGGCATAATATGAATTCAGGAGAAGTCATTAAATCCTCAGATTATGTTTACCGTTTCTGAGAAGAAAACCGATACAATTTAAGAAAAGAGTTGGGGAAATAGGTATTATCTCTGAGTCAAGTAGTGATATGCCGGAGCGTTAAAAATGTATATCCGCGGATGCGGATCCGAATACGGATATTTGGTTTCAAAGTCCGCGGATACGGATACGGATACGGATTTTAACTTTCTTACTCAATCGGTCTTTCTCTTGTTTTGTTAATAGTTTAGTGTGACACTGGGCAGCATAGATAACGTTTGTGTTTGGTTTTGGTACATGAGTTAAAAAAAATGTCTACAAAGAAGTTAAGTTGTGTAATTTGGAATTATTTTGTGATGATAAATGATGAATGTGCGAAGTGTAAAATTTGTGACGGAAAGTATTCCCGTAAGAGTAAAGGTACAACTTCTTTAAAAAATCCTCTACAGAGAAAACCTTTACCTTTTATCAGATTTACCTTTTCAACACGTAGAAGAATTAGGGTTCCGACGATTGATGGACCATATTGTTCCAAATTATGTTCTAAAAGGCAGCAAATATTTTACGGACCTTGTTTGCAGCGAGCTTTGCGATAAAGTGTCATCACCTATATATAGAATTTCATCACTGTCACCACTGCTGTCACCACTCACAGCCAAATTATTTTTGTATACTCTCTTATCTCGACTGGACCTGATGGTTTTCTCGTATATAGAAAAAACAATTCGTAATCTGTCGTTTTCAATAAGTATGTTTCCTTTTGCAAGAAAACTGGCATGTGTACGTCCAGCCAATATAAAAAGAAGTAACTACAGATCAGTTGCACTTAGTAATAAGCGGAGTTACCGTTGATCTCTATTAAGTAACTGCCAGTATCGCAGGGGCCAGTTTTGTTCAGATCCTTGTTTTTACTTTTCATTAATGACCTTTTATTTCCCATTTTCAATCTCATTCATAGCTTCACCAATGACGACACTCTTCCCACAGGCACTGTATATTTTAGAGCGTCCGTTTGATGAAATAATTACACCTACAAAATTCAATTAAACGCATAGTTCTTGTGTTATTTTGTAATTAAACTTAATTCTTCCACTCTTAACATCTTTACTATCGAGATATATATTTTTTATAATGTAGCCAAAGCCCAGGGGACACCATAGTCAATGTAAAGAGGCAAGAAGATCGGCCAGGCTTCAAACATTGCAATATAATGGTGCGCATGGATTCAGTGATACTTAGGCAGGCTATCCGTTGCAATCTGTTCAATTTGGTTTTGACTTCATTTAGATTCCCTTTCTGCCACCATAACATTACTGAGTCCAATGCTCAGTTCCTCTTTAAAGGTAACCCAGTGAGTTTTCCCCGGATTCATAAACTCTTTTGTCCCTCTGACTTTCACCAATATTGAACATCATTTTTCTATGGTCGATGGTTCGTACAAGGCTGTAAAACGACTGTCCCATGCTAGCTGTCTCTCCTTTCATATCCCGTTGTTAAAGGTAGGTTCAGACCCACGATTATTCACTACCAGATTAGAAACCAATAAGTAATTAAACAGGTACTTACTCCTTCTATTAATATTGGTACTTCCTCAGGAGTCCTTTGGCATGACACCCGACAACTTTATGTTATGCCTGCGTGTCTGCCATCCTGATATCTGTCAGTTTCCTCGACGGTGCTCCACAAAATCATACGGAAATTATGGAGAGTATATAATCATCCAGCATCTCCGGTCCCTCATCCGTATCTCCACTCTTAAACTTTCTATTATAGGGTATACCTATACAGGTTCTAGGTTGGCTGTACATAAAGCTTGTATCGGAGCATTTTGCAGGTCCAGCCTCTTCAGGATATCAGCAGGTTCCCCGGTTCCACCCTGACCAACTTCGGAAGAAAGGAAGGGGTAGCTTTAAGGGAGCCCTTTTTCAGGGGATCAGATTTGATATCACTTGTATCAGGGTTTTCGTTAAAAGAAGAACAATGACCTTGAAAATTTTCCCATTATAAATAAAATTGCAATAGATAAATCTCAGGTGTGAAAGCAATCAAACATACATTACTTGAAAAACGAAACAATAGTAGCAGCTTTGCTTTTCATTCTAATCCAGTTAAGAGTGAAATTGCCCTGAATCATCGCTATATGAAATCAACAAAAGGCGAGAATAATTAAACTCGGAAAATATTTTTATTGACTAAACTCCAATAAAAGTTATGGCCATTGTTGTATTGTGATGTCAGGAAACTGCTAGCTGCTGGCTAGCAAAAAGGCTACTACGACGTTGACGAGTTCGAAAAATCAAAGACAAAATTGAAAGCGAGCAACTTAATTTGCTATGCTTCTTTTATCTGGCGATATCTACACGTCATTACACTTAGGAGTTGGAATGAATTGGCCGTAAATCATAAAAGAAAATGTATGCACTCTGAAAACCTTGTCTTTTCACCATTGTCTCTTTGCCAAAGAAGAAAACTCTGAACAGAGGTGCATTTTGTGCAGATCAGATGCATTAATGTTTGAGCAGACGAGGAGAAAAATCGGCCAATTGAAGCGCATGCAGCAGCAGCAATGGCAACAACAGAAGCAATACAACAGTAGCTGTAGGATTGGAAGGCCTGGGGGATTACTTTGAATAATACGTCTGCGATTGTTTTTTGCGAGTGCTATCACTCGCTATAAACTCCCTATCAGGTTAAAGTAATTACTCAGTGAACCATAACAATTATTCTTGTTGGTAAGTACCTGCTGCAGCGCTTGAGTCAACCACCATCATAGATGCATTTGATTTGTGTGGCAAGAGCTCCGGGATACAAGTCCAGATGATCACTATGGATTACCCGAGGAAGGCAAAATATGTTTACAGCAACGACAGCGCTGGTGAAAGGCCTTAGTATTCTTAGAAATGATCGAAAATAGAACTGATTTCGTGCAGGAATAGTGGTCTCATGTTCTCATGATCAATACTTTTTGCAAAGTATTTGTAAAAAATTGACTTTCCTTTGAACAAGAACAGCATCAACAGAAAAAGTTACGAAATTAATTGAATCCGTGATTCCTCCCCTGTATCTGCTGCTGGGTTCTCTTTTGCCCTGACCTTAATCTTTAATTTAAATTCAATTTTAGTATAATCACTTTGGTAGCCAAGACCCTGTGCAATGAATGGCTAAGTTCGCTGAATAAAGCTCTGGCTCTACGCCGATCTATAATCGATCTCGTCTCGTTCAATTACTTTAACCACATTCCATCAATCATCTCGTTCTTGACTTCGATCACAAACAATAGCCAAACGGACGATAATTACCGATCTGACCATAATCGATCACGTCGGTGATATTGTGAACCCTAAGCCGATCGATCAAATAAAGATCACCTTCACGGATTCGAGTTCCGACAATATACTTTATTTCGTGATGGGTCATAAAGTCCGGTCTGTGTTCGACTACAATTGTCAGATACCATCGGAAAACAAAATTTGAAGCTCGCTTATGAGGGTAGTCACGTAACGTAAATCTTCCTGAAAGTGGACGAATTATTAAAGAAATCAGCTATTCGTCGTGATCCTTGCGTTTCAGTAAAAGAAGTAATATTCCGGGAAAGAAAGATATTCCCGAAAAGCTATGCACTGTGATATATTTCCGTACTTCTGCATGTTGCACAGCAATAACATGGCTCTCTAGGTACTCATTCGTTGCCGCAGCTACTCTTCCTCTATGATGGATATCAGCTAGTTTCTTAAGAACTTAAATTCGTCGACTTTCCATGAATTAAGAAATTTCGCACATTTGCGCTTCGAGTTTGTCCATGTTTGAAATTTATTGTTGGAGAAGTGTAAACTGCAGGTTGCGCTTATTAGGTGGTCTCTTTCGCAGGTAATTCACTGTTACCAACGATTTGGGTTAAGTGGCTTCAGGCAACTGAATTATGGGCAATTGTTGGAGATTTATACGAAAGCAAGCAGAATTTATTATTAAAGTCGCTTTCTAAATTAAACTATATTTCGACTTTGTTGGCGCTTATAATATTTTTTGTTTCTGGCAAAAGTAGACTAATTCAGGGTGGATATCTCTTTCGTGCTCAATGTCTGGTAAGTACTAGAGATTAAGGATAAAGAAACTGAATGGCTGAAGTATTATAACATTTTATTGACATTTATTGACATTACTACATACATAGTATGTTTTCATATTCATGAACATATCAACAAAATGTTAAGTTAATGTTCTAGGTTTAACAAGTAATCGGACGTCAATCTTAAATTCTTTTGCAAACAATATATTCCAGATAGTTATGCGCTAATATACGGCTGTGGTTTTATAATTATGAGAATATACATATTTGTACTTCTTCTGGTAGCAGAAGCTGTGAGCACAAAATCCGCACGTTAAAAATGAAACGCTTTTACGCATATTATATATATTATGGGCGTTATTTCAATTCTTTTTATATAAATACAAAACTGACCTAAAAAGAGTAAATAAGATCACTTCTTTTTTGTTTTAATCTCTCACTTCCATTTTCTGGTAGATCGCAATGTGCAGACCGATTTGCAAGATTCCTTTTTCTAGTAGAGTATCTATTTCCCAACCTTTTTCTGATTTTGTCTGAGCCCAGGAGATAACCCTTAATGCGTCAGAACGGTTATGGGCGGAAGGAAATTATTGTAAGCAGAATAAGGGAACATATAATCTTTTGTTTTTCCATTGCTGTGAGCAAGACGGGAGGAGCGGGGAGATTTTTTTATTTACTGCAATTGCAATTTAAAAACTAGTGGCCAAACTGAGGCTCGAAACTGCATCCACGGCGAGAGAATCGTGCTACTCATCCATCGATCCACCTCTGTCTCGTCATCTCAAAAATTATAGGGGTGGGGTGGGGTAGGGTCCTTAACTTAACTTCGTGACGCGTTGACCAAAACTTTCGATTTTTATTTTGTTGTATATGTATAGTACCAGCGAAAAGGCTGGTAGCTATTTTTAAGGGTTGTATTGCTTTCAATTAAATCTGGAGAAAAGTCGAGGTAGGGTATATCCTAAGGCTAAATGAGGATACGAACTTGCAAAGGATTTCAAACCAATTAGTCTAAACTCTTTTTAATTGAAGACTCTGAAGTGCGTGTTTGGCGTTGATTTTAGACAAATTCTAGAAGGTACCTAAATGTCAAGACCCCAGCTCGCTTACAAAATGGGAAGATCCACAGACACGGCTCTCAATGAAGTTGTGCGTACAATAAAATACTTAATAAAATACAAAGAATACACTCTAGCGGTGTTCCTAGACATAAAAGGGGGCTTTAATAACGTTTGTTCTGAATCTATCCCTGAGGCTCTCGCTGAGCTACGTGAGCCTTGTCAGTGTGATCTTAACGATGCTAAGATGAAGTGTAATATAGTTCGAGCTGTGTACCAGCCGTGTTATAAGAGACGAGAGTAGCACCAGAATAGAATTTTTTCTCCTCTACTTTGGCGGTGGTAATGAACTAGAATACTGCTTAAACTCAACTCGAACAGGATGGAATCAGGGCTGTCGCAAATACTGATAATTTGGTGATCCTAATATCGGGCAAATTCCTTCCTATAATTAGTGAAATTGTGGAGAATGCGCTAAAAAGTTTAGTAGCTGCTGCAATGATTGTGTGAACTATCTGTGAACTCAGGCTTAAACTACCCTGTGTATGTACATCCAATCCTATCTGCAGTTTTGGCTCTCTAATTTGGAGGCCTTCTATAAGGAAGGAGTATTACGAGGCCAAATTTAACAGGGTGGAGAAAACTGCTTGTATTGGTGCTATTAGAGCGCTACACACTACCCAACTACGGCAGCCTTAGCGAAAAATAAACTCAATTTCTTAACTCATCTGGTTGGCTCCGGCAGACTTCTCACACCTAATCGGCGCTTTAGTATTACTGTCTCGTTGCATAGTATAAGGCGAGATAAACAACCGAATCTTACTGATCGCAGAATCAAAACGACGCATCAAGTGCGAATTGGTACAAACTCAAACATTTCTGAAGTGGGTGCGGGTGGGGTAGGAGGTGAAGCTTAGCTTCGTAACGCGTGGATCGAATTGGATGATTATTTTTTGTATTGTATAGAGTATTTTGCGCATTGGTATCACATTTAAAATGTTTGGACTAGGGCGGCGGTGGCTGAGTGAGGACACCTTAATTTTTAATACGTGGACTGATTGCGCCCTCGATTTTGATTTGGTGATAAACAATTTGTACTTTTAGTGCTGATGAGGAGTGGAGAAAGTATGGCCCGAGGATATTCATTGTTATGTTTGGAGTACGTTGCTGTACTAATGTTGTATTTAGGGTGCATAGTAATGTCTATGGTCCGGAATCCACTTTAAATTTATAAGTCAACTTGCGATCGTTGTTTCGAATAGAATGACATTTTTCTCCCGCCCCATGCCTTACAAGGAGTTACGGAACTAAAGAGAGAGATTTCTGTTTTAAAGTAGGTGTTGACCTTTCAATTCAAACTAATTAGGTTTTGGGCCTCGTTCGAAATAAAGTATTACCACACATAGTCATATTGTCCTATAATTTCTATAGCAAAAAACTGTATTATATTTTAGTTGGCTCTGTACTTTGTGTACTGTACTGTTCCAACACAAATTTTACCTTCATCGTTTTGTTCTCAATTTCTTTAATTGTTTCTAAAGTATAATTCATCGCTTCTAAAATTCGATATTTATTTAATAAGGAAAAAAACCTGTTTAGATATTTTTTTTTATTTCTGCAATAAAGCCTCCGTTTCTCCTCTTTCTCTAGTTTCCGTAATCTCATAAAGCCGGAGGAAAACTTTACTCAATTCGAGATAACGATTGCAAGTGGATTGCGAACCACCGACATTACTCTGCAACCTTCAATGGTCTTTTTATCGTAATCTGTAGTCTGCAGAAAACAAATATGGGTTGCCGCCAGTGAGGCTCGAACGTGGGAGTTCCGGGATGAAAGGATGACATCTTGTCACGCCACTGACGATTTACTCTATTAAAATATTTTTTCCTAAGATGGGTAAGGATAACGGAACGAGAATATATTAAATTCTATTTTGTAAGATAATTTGTAGTTGTTTAAAGGAATCATTGTCAAAATTCAGTGTTTACTTTCCCGGCGAGTTCACGTTTTTCATATTTTCCCGAATCTATTTTAATGTGTGTAATAAAATGTTAATATTGCGTGCCATAAAATGTTAATGTCTGCATTTGCAAATGTATAAGTTCTCATTTGCAGATGTCATAAAAACCGACATCTAGTCTTAACTAGAACCCCAATAGTAATAAATTAATTTTTTTAAGATGCTACACTTTTTTATGAATCTGCTTTAATTTGTAAATGTGAGAGTATGCAACTTTAGAAACTGAAGCTGATCATGCAGCACTGAAAAGTCGCCGAAATTACGGATCACATAAGTGAAAGCAGTTTCCCGTGTTACACAAGATACTAAAACAAGTAATTTAATATACTCGTACATAAAACAAAAAATTCTTACAGACGTTACAGTAAGAGTATTTTTAAATTTAATTAGCAGCGTTTTGACGAGGACACAAAATAAAGTATAAAAAATGTTTCACTTACTCGTTCTTTACCGACATGTGAATTTTAAAAATTCTCTATGAATAAACGCGCTTATAACCTATGCCTTGTGCACTATGCTTTACTTCATAAACGCTGTCATTTTATAAGTATGACATACATATATAGTACTTATCTAACACGCACACGTCGCTCTAATCACCCCAACTATTTGTGCCTATGGAAACTGTACGGGTGGAGGGGGTGAATTGATTCAGTGACAAAGACATTTACGCATGTACAATTTAAGGTTACTTTAAATAATCTTTTGACACCACAGACCATATGAACAATTATTAGGGTTACAAAAAACCACATGACTCTGCAATTATTTTACACACTGTAAGAGTTCAAATTTTATTAAAATTATTATGGTAATTATTGCAAATAACTTTTTCAATTTGCAACACCTTAAGTTCATTTAAAAAATATCATTACTATGCTTAAAATATATCGTAACACTTGATATAGATTTTTCGCATGTATTAATTTTACACGCCCTCCGAATTTGGATTTATAAAAAAACGCTTCCCATAACAAAACAAAACCTTAATCGAAATGAAATTGTTGAGTCAATGAATGAAGCAATTCAACTCGAATTATCTACTGTCATACTTGAGTGCTTTTACGAGTTTAACTATTTCTTGAAATCTTGTTAGAACGTTTGCAAAACCAAAACTGGCAGCGAATGTACCTATCGTGTTAAATTAGCGGTCTCGTCTACCCACCTGCGGGTCTGGATTAATTTTTAAACCAAGAAACGACCTTTGCAAAAACTACGTCTTTAAAGATGGGTAAAACAAATTTTCTTTTCACCATACTCAACATCAGGTAATTTATAGGTCAAATTTGAATTCGAAAAGGCGCTCAATCTTATCTGTTAACAGAAGTCGATGAAGTCCCTCAAACAAAAGACTTAAGCGACGAACCTGAATTAACACTGGAGGTAATTGAGATGTCATTGTGCACTGCCACAGTTAGACCGAGACTGTAGATCCACTGATTAGCTCCGGCATTTTTAGCTAAGTTAGTTTTGCCACCGTCAGCGCAGGCCAGGCCGGTCGACGTTTTCCATCGCATGATTGATAATAGACGTTCGGATATAGGAATCGATAATGTTAATTAAACGTTTCATTTTAAAGAGTTTCGATTTGCACATTTGTGTTAATTAAATTGCTATGACGGCCCAGGTGCCCTTCTCCTATTCAATTTACAAAGTTTCTTGTATGATATTGCTACGGTGAGATGTTAGATGGATAGCCGGAGTTGCATCACCTTCAAATTCATTGATTTATTGTGCATACGGCGGGCAGGGTTTTTGTGCAGTTAGCACTACTCGAGTTTTGCAGGTGCTTAGCCCCATTCTCTACATAGGCGAGATAAAATATTTAGCCTTTAGGAGTTACATAAGACTGCAATCGCGAACCCAATCTGTTTAAAAAGTAGTGATAAAAACCAACAAGCCCCATCACCGTGATCCCGCGAAATTAAATTAGACGAGAACTCCGTTCCGGCACCGTGATCCCGGCAATTGCTTGTCTTGTTCAAGAAATATCTGCAAATCAATTAAAAAATTCAAGGCTCTTACTTAAATTACAGAGCTCAATATAATTATGGTGTTTCCTTGGACCTTTGGTTTTATCGCGCTGCCAAAAGGCCATCAATCTCTTAGTAAATTTACGAATTAAAAACACATCGTAAATCCTCCAAAAATATTTCCTTCTTAAGATATGTCCATGTCGACCGAAAGATTGAGATAAATACCGGTCTCAATATGAATACTAACCACCTCCATGGACAAGAGTGCCCACAAGGGGATGATTGGCTCATTGATATTATGCCGAAAAATCACGTAATAATAAGAAAAAGAATTAAGTTCGCGTGCAGCGAGTACTTTCGATTGAATTGCATACCCGAACTGAAGGGCCTGATAACAAAGAGTACAGAAAAAGCTGGTGGAAATAATTTATGAGGCCATTCCCGAGCACATTATAAATTACCTGTGCTGGCAGATTGCAAGCAAAAACAACATCAGTGTCGACACAAGTGATAACAGCAGCACTGCTTGGAAGAGAAATTGCTGCACAGCGCCAACCTGGTCAACTTCACTTAAGCAAAAAAAGACGTATCGACCTTAGCGGCGGTGCTGCACTTCTGTCGAAATTGGGTAGAGCAACAAATTGACAACTCAATCAAATTTGTTGGTGGCTGAGAGGATCCAAGAAGATAAATGAATTTTTTGACATAATTCACAATGCGATCCTGATCATTTTGTTTTATTTGAAACATTAAGTAATTGAAAGAAAATGACAGTTTTGAAAATTATGCATCATATGTATATCAAGATTATTTTACTGTTTAATCAGAGTAAACTAATTGTACTTTTAAATATGTAGATTCACAAGCATAATTATACTTTGCATTTGTAGAATTTACTGAATTTGGGTTTGATTATTCTTTTCTTCAATTAATTCTACTTTGGTTACTCGTATATATTGTAATAAAAGAAACTGCAAATTCTGAGAATAATTTAAATAAAGCATTATTACTTTAATTACTTATTTTTTTCTTTTGAATTATTCTAAAATATAGTCAGTATTTTCAAAAAATTCGTTCGTTATATTATATTCTTTGTTAAAAGTTTGTTATATTCACTTGTACCACTCGATCGATTGATAGTCATAATGCAGTGATATTTATTTGAATTAACAAAATCATTAGTTGGAGAGTATATTTAAAAATTTATTCAAACAATTTGCGTTGAAAAAATTATAATGGAATGTTATTTAATTAAAACGAAAACTAAAATAAGTTGACATTGTGTGACGTTTTTATTTAAATTAAACTTTATTTGTTACCAGAATTTTTGTTTGAATGGCAGTTTAATTGAAACATATTTATTTTTGGCTTCGTTAATAATGGAACCTATTGGTCTGTTTTCAGTCAATTTGTCAGTTAAAAGTTCAATTCCGTGGCGAGCCGAGTTAAAAGTGAATTTTTTAATGTTTTATGTGTCAAGGGATACATCGTTGAAAAGGTTTCGTTATGTAGATTTTATTTTTTTGTATATATTTCTTAATTTTTGAAACAAAAATCTTATTAATTTGCTTTAAAATCAAAAAGAAGATTACATGAAGACTTTAATGGTATTGGAGAACTATTAAATCGGTAGTTATAAAGAAAATATCAGAAAGAGAAACAATTGACGATGATCAAAAATCATGATTTTATAGAGAGTATAAAACAAGTGCGGAATTTAATTCCGTATGTCACTTATATTATTTTAGTAGAGATAACTTCTAAATTTTTAAATTTATAGAAATGGATATTAGCGGTATAGACAAGGCTCCAAGAGAAATAGAAAAACCAACAGGACTTTAAATTTATTAGTCCTAGGATAGTAGAAACGTAATGGGTAATGCATTGGTATTCCGCGGGAATGGAAGGTAGCATTAGTAACACCTATAGCAAAGAAAAAGAATACGGGAAAATGTGAGGAATTTATTCCAGTGAATGCATTGCCTATATTTGAGAAAATTTATGTGAAACTGTACAAAGCAGTTTTCAAAAATTCAAAAATTCTTTGTTATACTAACGACGCTAAAATATTTCGTACTATCTGTTACATTTATTATATTTATCTATTTAACTATTTTTGTTTCTTTTATTTTTTATTATTTTATTAAGAGGTTAAATATTGCAATTATTCTATAGTAACTTAATCTCTTTATGAGTAAAATTTTTCCGACTGAAAATTATTCATAACTTTTATAACTTACAGCTTTTTATATTTTTGTGATATCCTTGTTATCAAATATGTCCAAAATTTTTGATGGCCCCTCAAAGTGTTATTTAAAGTTGAAAAAACTTTACAAAAAATATATTTGTGCTCTTAAAGGAAAGCTCTTTTTAACTATACTCAACAAGCACAGGTAAAACTAATTTTCCACCCTATTATAATTATATTAATTTTCCATCTCCCTTAACTTTTTTAAATTCGATTTTCGTTTGCGTACCAATGCCATTAGGTGCGAATTTCCAGTCGACCTCTATTTCCTTAGAAGTTAGAAGTATTTGACAGACGGCTAAACGCTGAACCAAAAGCATTCCAGTAGGGTTCCAATTGCTTAAGAGTGTCTGTCCGGCACATGATAAGATTCCATGTTCAGTATTCGCTATGGTTCGCCTTGAAAGTATCAACTAATGGTTATATTCAGGTTTTATTTCAGATATTTTGCATCGATAGTTTATAAATTAGCAGGAGACATGCTAAGTACTGAAGGGTTCAAATTAAAAGTACCTAACATATTTTTTGTTGCATTTTAGAGGTGGATATCTTCAAAGGGCACTGAGAACCCGGTATCTCCGAGCGTGTGGGATTCTTACCCATTATAACCAAACCCATGGAATCCTCGAAACAGATCTCTAATGAGTCCCTTTTCGTTCTCTGCCCAAGCAAAATTAATGAGAAATGACTGGGTTTCTCCAGGACTTGGTTATTGTAATCATATATTTGTAGGTCTCTGTGTCAAGCCCTTCCATTTCAAGCCATTGATACCCTAGCAGTGTACATCTCCTGCTTGCTAAGGCAGGACATTGGCACACTATATGCACCACCGTCTCCTCATCTTCCAGGTATAGTCTACAGGTTTCGTACTCAGTAAGTCTCATTTTCTTCAGATGATCCACTTAGCCACTTCAGTCTTCCGATCTAAATTTATAACAACATATAATGACGCTTCCAACGCTATTTTTGCCTACCTACACGAGTCCACTTCGTCCCACTGTATCTATTGTTCCTTTATGGCCCATTTCTCAATCAGGTCTTCAACCTTCTCTTCCTAAAGTAAAATATGACTCCAGACATTTAATGTTCGAGACAGTTCTTTGCTTAGCGAGACTATCTGCCTTCATAATTCCTTCAATTCCTACTTATCCCTTCACCCAAATCTGTGTCACCCTGTTTATGTTGTTTACATTCGTATTGGCCTACGTAGAAAAGATTCCCGAAATTTGACGCCACGTCCGAATTTAACCGGGAGAGTATAGAGGTGCGGGCGATTTAAAGCTTCATACAACCGACATTCCGCCAGTAAGTTTAATATCCTTACGTTGCACTCGGCCAATGCGGTCGGCCCATCTCAATACTCAAGAAGTTTAAAGAAGAAGTTATGTGGTGTTTTTTAATAAACATTAAAGAGCATTGAGTTTTGGATGTATTAAAACTTACACGGTTTGCTCTGCCCCAAAGCAAGGACCGTAAAAAAGGGTACGCGAAATCAAGGGAATAGGATTGTAAGTGAGAGACAAAAGATCATTGGGAAAAAGAAGTAATAAGGCTGTTGAGAGAACTAGACTTTGAGGTACACCGGCATTTATTTCGTTGGGTTCAAATGTAACTCCGCCTATTATTACATAAAGCTTTCTATCTATTTTAAGAGGTGAAAATTCAGAACAAATGCTTGTTTGGCTGAAAGGACAGCATGCCAGACTCTATCAAGATTCCTTGAAATATCAAGAACGACGATTTCGTGCTCACCAAAATTATGGAGACAATGATTACAAAGCTCCGTTAGTGCCGGTAATAAGTCTCCGGTTGACGTGTCAGCACGGAAATCGTACTGAGAATCGTTGATCAAATAGTTGTTTCCTAGATATAAGACCGAAGTTAGTGCAATTGCTCTGTAGTAAGAACGGTCGCACGCTTCCCCTTTTTTAAGTATCGGCTGAACATGAATAAGTTACCATGCAGTCGGAAACACCCGTCTTGAGTACGACGGGTGAAAGAATTTACGCAGAAGTTTAACCAAAGCAGAGGCACAGCATTTCAAAATCAGGGTATGAAGGTGGTAAGTAAGAATTATCAGCGAAATTAGCAGGAAGCAAGTTGGCTCTGTCCAAGTCATTATTCCTATTATTAACGAGTGGTGATAGTGAAGAACTGGTAAAATTTTTCTTCACGGTTTTAACAAGAAACCAGAAACCCTTACTACCCTTTTGGATAGCAAATACCTTCTGTTTGGCACTCTGGTAAAAGTTGAACTTTTTGCGACACGCAGCTCTGTAGATACGTCTTAATTCCTCTGATTTTTACAATTTATATGAATGGAAGGCTGCTTCCTTGTTTTTAATGGCTACAGAATAGTAATTATTGAACCAATTGATGTGTGTTGGTTTCAGGTTTCTAAAGCTATGATGAATAGAGTGATGCATTCTAAACCATAGGATATTGAAAATATACTCGGTGGTATGATTAACGTCTCTTAAGGCGAAGCAATCAGACTAGTCTGCCTCTCTGAGAAATTTATTAAGTTCAGCTCACTAAATTGGGCGGAGTCCATAATAGCCAAGCGAGCCGTGACCAAAGCAGAGTATTTTTCTGGATGCAATGTTCAAAGAGATCCAAGAGATGCGCGTTGTGCCTCGAAATATCAGTAACACGAGTTAGATACCCAATCAGTTAACTCTCTGCAAATAACTCTACGTGCCTCCCAGATGGACTTTTGGTAGAAGAATGCCTGAGCCACTGTGTGTTGTGGACGTTGAAATTGCCAGCTAGAACCATTTCAGTAGACGGATATATTTCGCGAATCTTATCTATATCTAAAGACAATTTATCAAAGGAACACACCGTGCCAGAGTCAGACATATTTGGGTATAAAAAGCAAAAATGAATGATGTGTCTATGGAGTTTAAATGTAATCCAGACATAATAAAATTTTGGGTTAGCAGAAATGAATTACGGGAGATGTGAGAGTAGCACATAGGGCGGCACTAAGTGATAACCAGGAATGCGATACTGAATAATATGAGAATCAGAAATAACCTTGGTTTCACTTAGTGCAAAAACCACCGGCTTTTCAAAAGCAACTGTCACTATACCGAAAAAAGGTTACTTTTGAAGCCACGAATATTGCAAAAATTCAAAAAAAATTTTTGCATACTACCGTAATTTGTCCAACACGGGATTCACAAATGTAAATCAAAGCCACCTCCGGGATTCACAAATGTAAATCAAAGCCGCCTACAACGAAGGCAGCCAAAAGCTTAACTGTGGAGACCCATTAAGCATATTCAACGAAGCACGGGTGTGCTATCTTTAATATTGGATGGAAAAAATTCAATAAAACGAAACGGACTCACCAGACTGTGCGTCCCAATAGAGCATGTTATTAGGACACACTAATTGAGTTTAAGAACGCTAAAGCCAGCGAAGTGTGGAATTGCGTTTTTTTCCATACACTTAATCACCGCTTGGTAATCAAGTGTTATGCGCACATTTTTGCCCATGACCTGATTCGGCCTCAACTGATCAAATGCAAACAATAGTGCCAACATCTCAACTAGGTATACTGTGGTGTGTTCTCCCAGGCTTAGATAGTGTTCATGATTTAGTTCCAAGCCCGCAGAGACAAAATTCGGGCCCGCGGGGTACCACATACGGGCCCTCGCGAAAGGTATTTCGGACCCGGGACTAAGCGTTTACGGGAACATATATGTACAATCGATTGAGTGACTTCCAATTTAAAATCTATCTAGTATATTACAATTTTTCGATCGTCAAATTTTTTTTTATATATATAATTAAAATGGAAAATTTTTTTCTGTTGATGACCCGGTTCTTCCGTTAATTCTCGATCCGTTTGCTTATTCCGTCCATTGGCATTTCTGTGTATTATGTTGTATTACACCGAGTATCTTCTCATACAATGCTTGTAACATGACGTGTGCCAATTTGCAATTTTTAATTGGTGAAAATTATCAGATACGACTCATTTGCATTTATGTAAAGCTCCTGTTCTGGCACCACTGCTCCAACACCTTAAGAACTCTCCAGATAATGTCAGCTGTGATGTCCATGAACTGTTAATTGCTATATGGTCGGCATTGTAGATGCCGTCACTCTCGAGCCTGCGCAATAATGAGGCCATTCCACAAAAGGGAAGAGAAAATTCATACGCAATTTCGACTCACTTCTCTGGATGTTAATCGCTCTAATTTTCAGCAATGGCGGTTTCCAGTTTTCCGAATAGTATTTTATCGAAGGCTTTTTCAATGTCCATTGCGATTTCTCCGGTAGATAATTCTTCTTCTGCTACGTGCACCACTTGGTGTAGCACTGTTTCTGCTTTCTGTTTCTGCCAACAAAATGAGCTTTATTCTTAATTATTCTTCAGGAAACTCTAAAACATCATAAACAATCATACAATTTAAAATAAATCACTATCACAACTTACATTGACAACAATTTTTCTTTAAACTAAACACGTTAAAATAATCAAACTCGAAATATCCTAATTGATCTATGTGAAAAACATCACCCCTCACGTGGGACCGTGAAACACCAAGTGATATTAATCCTATTTATCAAACTATTTCTAAGTCGATTTAGAAAATTTTTTTTAAAAGATAATAAAAAATTGTTGTCAAAGTAAGTTGTAATTTATTTTAAATTGTATGATGAAGTCTTAGAGTTTCCTGAAGATGCTGAGTTGTAAAAATGACTGATAGCCCAAATAATACAGTTTCTTAAACATACTAAAAACTAATTTTTCATTCTTTACGCATATTGCATAAAATCTGATACCTAAAATTAATCTTTTGGTAGCCGTAAAAATATTCCGGTCCATTCGCTAAGTATCCCTCTTACGATCTCAATAAAATTCCATTTGCCAAGGATATAACTCAGCACTGAACGAGCACATATATCACTACCCAGTTCGTCTTTTCGGAAAAAATTATCCGGACATTTTTATAGGATGACTGGTGCAAACTGATGCAGAAATACCCGTTTTTTGCATTCGACTACATGCTAAGGCAGAGAAGCTATACTGGGCTGTTGAAATTAATAACTCCATAGGCCCGTAACAATAAATTTTCGCTGGCGAGATTCTTGGAAACGGCATCATCGATATCTGTGGAAGTAAGCACAGGTCGTCACCTACTTTTACATTAGTGCACCAGTCACTAAGCGTGGACATAAATTCAAAGCAAAATAATTTAAACGAAAACTTGAAACCTCCCCATATTAAGCTTTGAGGTAACTACAGAAATCACTAACTCGCTAGTACCAATTAAATTCTCAATTACTCATTTTTCAATCGACTTTCAATTACGGCATTTGACAAAGAACTTTCAATTAACAATCCTTGTGTCGATTATCCTCCTGTAGCTGTATTACATGCAGCACGTATTAACAATGCAAAAGAGCCTCCGATGATCATATTTTAAGGTTTAATTTGCTTGGCAGACGCATTAACATGCGTTTTTTTTTGTATGCTCAAAGATGATATATGTCACTTTCTTCAACAAGTCGCACCTCGCACCTGTAGCCGCAAACAAAAAGAAAAGTTGTTCGCGCATTGCAAGTACGCAGTGGGCAGAGAGGCGTAGAACAACTTTATTATGTTAGCCTGTCACGGCATGGTGACGCCCATACCCAAGGTGTTAGGACCAATTCTTTTTAGGAGGTGTAGCCACGACCGAGCAGGTTTTATCTGTTGAAAGAATAATTCGTTCTGGCCACCGAGTCGAATTGCAATATTTAACGTCTTGTTTTGTAAAACAATTTGCTTTCAAATATTATTTTACCAATTGCACTAGCATCAACATATACAAAAACATGTTCTGTAAATGACGTAAGCCTTTCATAGAAAAAATTTACTAGAAGTTAATTTCACTTTCTAATAAATAAAATAGAATACCTATTCCTTAATTATTATTTGCAGTTAATATATAACTGAATATTAAATTCGCAATTTAAAGACCAGGAGAGACTTAAACACGTTTTTCTGGGAAGACTTTATTCTGGCCGCCAAAGAATCTCGAAAACTATTCAACACATTTTGCTAAATTTTGTCTTTTGTGTAAAAGTGAATTATCTAGGAGTTTTCAAAATTTCTGGGTGAAAACAAATTATTTTCAATTAACTGCCATTTAGTCAAATTTTTGAGTTTTAAAAATAGGCTACGCTGCAACTTAACCATACTGCTATAGCTTAAGAAAACCGTAACCGATCTTCCAGGACTTAAGAAAATTGGTGGCTCGGCAGCAACGTTTTTTCTGCGTCTCGCTGCGCACGAAGTTTCGTAATAATAGTAAAAAATATAGTTCTATAACAAGCCCATATTTATATTTCATTCCTGATCTCGGACAAAATATTCACTACAAGGCGGAGCCCCCTCCCCCATCCCTCCCTGAATTCCATCTAAATACAAAAATTATTGTTGCTCAGCCGTTCGGCCTATAAAAGCTTAAAAAGACGCTATTTCTGAGATTTCTTAGAGTGAAGATTACATGTAATTGCTTTTTTGGTTTGGCATACTAACATACATTCCTTAAACTATTGAAATTAAAAAACATTTCTTTCAAAAAGAAAAATTTTAATTTAATGGTGCAAAAAATATCTGCTGGAAAAAGTTACCGCTCTCGTTCTCGCTCTCCAGTCTTGTGAAATCTAAATTAAAGAATTTTATAGTTTTTAAGTAATATGTAATATAATTTCAGTCAAGCGTAGCCGTTTTTCACAAATTTAATAACTAAAATATTTGGTTAACTAAAATATTTGTAATTTTTCCCCAAAAATAACAAAACACCATTACGCTTAACTGAAACTGCTCTAACAAAATATCTCTTGATCAAATTTCACGTTGATCCAATGTAAATTTCTTAAATTACACGGAAAACCAATACGAAAAATCGTGTTTTGGGCAAATCTCGCTTAAACTTTAAGTTAATACTAAATGCATTCAACTTCTTAATCTAAGAATACTTAAATATGTAAATATGACGTGCCAAAATGAGTGGGGCAATCACAAAATTCCATAGCAGGGGGCGGGGCAATCTCAACCGTTTCGGACTGACAGGGTGATTCATAAAGTTCAGTTTTTCATGGTACTCACATTACTGTTTTATTTTTATGTTTTGATCTACCCAATACGCCGACATCAAATAAACGCTAAAAAACTACTATCCCAATGACCTTTCTAAAATTTTCAGCAATGTTGATCTAATTCCGGCCATTGTCGATACAATCACTTCCAAAAGTGAAAAAATGGTTTGCGATTACCTAAAATTCAGCATTTTCCCAAATTTTCTTCGAGACTCATGCAATTAGTACACCTCTTCTTTATTTTTATTAGCCCAGCTACTTATAGGAGATGTGTTTTTGACCTTCCTTCCGTGGTGGAAAGTGCAAGTACCACGCTGAGATGGCCAGCTTGCACTTTCGGTCGAAGCATTCATCATTTTCTTTGAACGCTCATATTTTTGAGCGATCACCATCCCACAAAAATTATTACTGCTGTATTGTGGAAATAAAACAAGTGCTTTTACTTTTTCATTTTTAAATAAATGACTTCCACCAAGTGTTTGTCAAAAGAAAACTTTCTGATTAAACAATAATCTCTGTCTGTTTCTTCCTTACAAGAAGACATACACCGACCTTCCACCTGGTGCGGTTTTGCGATGATGTCCTTTATTCCTGCCACGATTTACGTATTCAGTGCTATTTTTCTAAACTGACCTTATTTGTTCTCTGTACAGTAGCGCAGTAGTTCAATCCGATATATTTCTTGGATCCCATTCGCCTTCCAATCTAGAGTCTGCTAAGCGATGTTTTTGAGCTATTTTCTTAGTGTGTATTATCCACTTTTGTCTCCTAACACTGATGCCTACTTTGTCTCGGTCTGCGAATTCATGTAGGCCTTCTTTAGTAATAACCTCCAGCCAAGGATATTTATGATCCACAGAAGACATCTTGCAGCTTAGGTGTTATTTAACAGAATTAATACGATGTCTTGTGCATTTGGGGGTGTTGGTATTGCGCAACATATTAGAGAAAGTATTAAGTTCAAGTTGAGTTTGTTCATGCGAGCCTGTACATCAACTTCGCCGCTATCTACTATTACTGCACTTCTGCGACAACAATGCTTGTTCAACTGGCCTTATACCCCCAGTTGAGGTTTTTAAAAACTATCCAACTAATTAATGGAAATTGTAGAAAACGGTAGGCAGGCGTAGTTTGTTTGAAATACCGTTACCAGAAGTAATGCGGTACCTAATATGTTCCCGTTCTGTAGGGTACCGTAGCAACCAGGAACCATTACAGTTTCGGTCTGGCCGTTCGTCCGTCCTTCTATTTTTATATATGTCCCATCCTCTCATTTATATACCTATTAGGATGAAACAGACTGATAAGCTTAAATAGAAATGAAGCGATTTTGGGCATAATAATTCACATAGAATGACATTTTTTTTGCTTACATAGATCTCCTAAGATGTTTAAATACCTTTGATTTTTTTAAGCCACGAAAGATTTGCTTTTAAAATCGTTATTAAAGCGTTCCCCACCCACTAATTTCTAAACTATCGAAATTCCTTAATGTAGCGTTAAGTTAGTAATTTCAATGAAAACTAGAACGAACTGTAGCAACTATAGTTTATGAAAAATTTAAAAATAACTCTACGGAACCCTGTCATGTGCGTACCTAACCTCTTAACCATTTCTTTTGGATCATCTGGCATGACTGATTGATTAATCTTCGCTTTTTAATCGTCTCAAGTATTCTATAGCCCAGCACGTGAAGCAATCCTTCGCCTTTTTTCATTCTTGGTCGAAGGGGTCGTCGGCCGTATGATGCAGAGCATGATCTTTTGTTCAGAATGCCTAAACCTCTAAGAATTGAACCGTACTGCTCGGAACACAACCTAAGTTGAGTTGTTTACATCGCTGAAATTAGCGTTGCATTTCGACCTTACATTAAGAAGACAGTTCCTCATATTTCCTAAAGCAAGCACGTAGTCTAATGCCTGCTGATGATGTTAAATGAAACATTTGGAGTTTATACAAGAATCCACTGATGAAAAACTAACTGCGGGTAAATTCAACAAACAATTCTATAGAAGTCAAGTGATCAAGGGTGTTGCCTAGGAGTTGGTAGAAGACCTCTTTTACTTGCTTGCTCGAAATATTGCGTACTGAACCTGGCGATTATAATTCTATATTGGTGACCAATGAAGCAAAATAGCTACCATGCAAGGTGTCTTTGATTCTTTCTATCTAGAATATCAGAATCAGTTCGAGGTGTCCTAGACGTACTAGATGTTTCATCTGTAGCGTTGGTTTTTTTAAATAACAAGGTTTTAAATAACAAGGTTACAAGCCTACCTATCTCATACCACGACGAGAGATGTTCTCTACATCGTCAGGGCAGTAGCCAAGGGAACGTTCTTTTTAAGCCGAGATGTTGGCACATGTTTTTTTAACTTCCTTCCTCAATAAGGCTTCGGACCGCCTATGGTGGAGTTACGTTATTTCTTATGACAAAACTTCCTATCCTCTCTTAACAAAATAAAGGTTTTTTAATCAAATATTTAAACAAATTAAAAGCTAATTTTGTAGCAATCGGGGACAAAAACAAAAGAAGAAACGCCAGAATTTTATTTTTTCTTTCCCCCAACTAGGTTGACAAATTATTGTACCGAACCCAGACCTTATGACTTTCGATGTTAGTTTCGATCCTTTATTTCTTACATTTATTACTTCGTTTCTTTGTTATTTTTAGGACTAGGCATACTAATGTCATGTGCGGGAAAAGAAAATTATTTTCGGTTATGAAGTTCCAGCTTATGTAGATAACTATATTTAAACAAAAAGTTAACGCTAAAATGTGTTCAAAGACTATCACACCCAACCGCTCTGAAAATGAATACTTAAGACAAGAATTACCTTAATGTGTTAATTTCCTTCTATTTTGCTTCGCCTTATGTTTCTTTCCAGCATGAAGCCTAATTAATTACTTAAAGAGCAATGTCAAAAATGTCTTATTGCCATGCCAGTTCTCAACGACTTAATGAATGTCAGCGACTGAAGCTAGAAGTTTTCACCAAACAAGGTACTCGATTAAAGCAAAGGAAAGAATTCCCCAGCCCCGCGTTGTTCGGAAAAATTAATTCGTGCAGATCGCAAAGAAAATACCCAAGATATCTACAGTCATAAACGTACTCTGAATAGGCGCACCATTCAACAAGGCCGGAAAATCGGATGAGGTGAAACTATAGCTGAAACACCAAAGAAATATAAAAAGGGCAAAAAATGAACAAATGCCTAGAGACGTCCCTACTTCGGTGATCGCTCTCTACAAAGTGCGCTTCGAACGACATCAACTACCTCGAATTACTGTTGCAGATGACAGTAGTAGCCGCTTTCAATCATAGTAATCGGCGGCAATTTAATTGCACCAGTAACTGGGCACAGGTTAATTGATGTTATCGGCAGCTCATCGATAGTTGGTTGCTTTGGATCGGTAAAAAGGCGACGCTAGCGGAATCTCAATTGATCCGTGCGCAACCAGAAGATCACGCATTTATAGCTGATGACCTTTGCGCAAGTATAGCGAAGATAAAGGCTTATATACCACAAATATGACACAACTTCTCAATTGAAACAGAATAAATCAACTTAAAAGCAAAGTTATTCGTCCCACAAATAGGCAAATTTTGTTTAGTCGTCGACATTTTGGCACTTGACTCGTTTGCAAATTTCACAACTCATCCATAGACAATAATACCCGCCGCAAATAATGATGACAAATAATAACACAGCGGTGCAGCGAGTGCGGTTGAAATGATAATTGCTGTAACTCAATTATTTTGACATCAAAAGATCTGGCGGCGAAGCCCCTGGAATGATTTGGGACCCAAGATATGATCTCGTCGGGATGCGAACCCACCGTTTGATGTTAACTGATTTTCGTACGCATTTCATACCGAACATATATTTACACTTTCCTTTGACTTTACTCCGACCGATATTTGGAATATATGGCACAGTCTCATAGGAACCAAGTAAATCATGGTGGTTTGTCTGACGAATAATAAAATTCAACTTCAAGCCCTTCGATATACAGAAATTAAGGGCACATAATCGGAATATTTCCGAGCTCACGAAATCTACTCGCAACCGTAAAATTGAAAACCAGATCCGTTTCTAATTTCCGGGCTATTTTTCCAATCACAGACCAAATTAATATTTTCATTACTTTATCTCTAAAGCGAATTCCAATAAATCTGATAAAACGGGCTTTCCATTATAATTACGGACTCTATCTTGAGCACGGTGTATTAACCTCGCCGACCTCATTATTTTCGCTATTACGTCTACCTGATACATACCATAGTTTTTCACTTTTTTGCCGCTAGTGAAGCAATTAAAACTAGTAAAAAACACGAAGGACTGAGGAAAATATTCAATAGGCTCCATTGAATTTATATAAAATTCTGCACGCCTACTTAAGTATGCGCATGAGTTATAGGCTTAACGCTACTTGGCGAGATTTCTGGTATTGATAAGGATGAATTAGATTACCTCAAAAGAATTAAATTTTTGGTAAATTGCTTCCAAGTTGATTTCAAGGAATGAATTGGGGTGAAACAATTTCTTCTATTTTGTTAGCTTTATAATTAATGGTTTTAAAACACGAATTATTACGAATATGTGAGCTTTATTTATGATATCTGCGCTGGAAAGTGTTTCTGAACTAGAAAATCGAAGAAAAATAAGCAACTGCTCACGTCAAGAACTAAACCTTGTATAAAGCGTGGCGGCATAATCGCTGGGCTATCAGCACTTTTACCTATGCTCCGTTCCAAATTTTTTTTATGGTAAAACCTCTACCTCAATACTATCCAAACGGGTACTAATCTGCTTATTAATATCTCAAATGTCTTTTGCACATTTTATTATATTTTTCCTAAAGATCAAATGACGTCATTCACTTCTATGAAACATCTTTGTTCTTAGGACCCCTACTTTGGTCGGCCTTAAAATCGATTTTATTTATTGCATATTCTTAACCTCTATGTAAGTAAAATTAAACCTGTCGCAGGATTCTTTTTAAATTCGATCATCTAAGGTAGTTTCAAGGCGTTTAAAGTAAGCGCTGTTAGAGCGCACTCACACTCGCCGCGGACACCTCACTATCGACTAGAGTTGGGCCGTTCCGGAACTGCATATGTAGTTCCAGAAACTATGTTTTCTGTGGGAATGTTTCCTTTCTTTCCCTAGATTTGAACTAGATTTGTACTTATCCAGTGCGATGAGATTAGAGTGTGTGTACAGCATATCCACTCCATGTAATTCCAATTCCGGAACGCACCCCACCTAGCAACGAGTGCAATCGAAATGTATTGTGTATGCATTACAGTAAGACATGTATTCAGCTACAGTAAGCCTTATGTATGCAGTCATGAATACATTAATTTCTACAGGCCATGTCCGCAGGTGTAACATATTACTTGTAATGAATTAAAAATTCATGACGAATCGATTACACGTGAATATACTAGTAACAGATTAATAATTCATGATGAATCGATTACACTTTTAGATACCTGTGATGCATTAAAAATTCAGGATGAATCGATTACACGTTTTAATAGAAGTAATGCATTAAAAATACATTTGCAATGTATATTTTTATTCAGCTTCCTTTTTAATGGTCTTTTAAATTTAGCTAAAAAATTTTAACACATAAAAAAAGCGCCTGGTATGATTCTTTTATGTGCTACTGAGTTTTTCTGAAACTTATTCAATAAATGATAAATACAATTTATCTTTATAACACTTTATTCAGTTTTTAACATATGATATGTATGTATGTTTTAGTTTTGTTTCACTTTTTTCCGGAATCTGTTTATTCTACTATGTGCTTTTTTGATGCTTTCCTTCATATCTTTTTCATGCAATAGAATAATTTTCGTTTTTATTAATTTCTAAAACAAAAACCAATTAACAATAAAAAACATTAATTAAAATACCATCAGAAGCTATTTTCAAAAATCACTCTCATATCGGTTTTAAAAGTTTTTAGAGCTATTTTGCAATCATCAATATCCTAATGCAAAATAGAACCTTTTTTGGGAAACCCTTTATTTTAATAGATGTAAATTAACTTACCTAAAGGAACTCATATAGCGGCAGTACTTGTTGTATTTTTTTCCGAATCTGTCATGGCATTTTAATTGAAATTTATTAGAAAACTATAATTATGTTATGTATAAAATATTTGTTATAACTCTATATTATGTAGCAGTGGCAATAATGTGATAGAGGTAAGTTCTTTTAATGGAATGGAAGTGGCTCTTTGAAAAATTCCTTAATAACTGTATATCTGGTACATTTTATAACTTCAGCGTTTCCCTCTTTTATAAAAGAAGTAATCAATACTGGAATACTTTCGTAATTATGACAAATTCAACAGCAATGATTCCTTAGTCGTTAAAAGTTTTCACATTTTTTCTGATGTTATATTGACCTGGGTTCTCACTTGTAGACCTTCACAGTATCTTTTATATAATTATGCTAAGATCTTGTTTCCTTTTTTATTGTTTTAGGAATATCTAACATATAATTTTCAAATTTTGAAGTCGGTGCAAATCAAACAAACCAAACAACTACAACAAAAATATTTAATCGTCATTTCTTATGATCCCGTAAGCTGAAACGTTCAGGCAGTATTATGTATTATTTTCAATTGTGGTTATGTAGTTGTTTTATTTGTTTACTTTGCAATTAAAATTATTTTATGCTTTTTAGCGCTTTTTGTGAAGTCGGTTCAACTTTTTTTTTAAAAACTATTTTATTTTTCACTTTTTAGTGTCTTTTACTCTACGCAACGAAGAAAGCACCATCCAAATCGGTCCACGCGTTAAAAGTTAGTTCTAACCCCCTACCTCACCCCCATTCCACTAAACTTTTTTTCTCATGGTATCAATCAAGGAACATACTCTACCGAACATAAAAGGAATCATCGAAATCGGTCCACGCGATACGAAGTTACTACCCCTCCCCCTCCTCCACCACCACCATAGGACTAAATTATTCTCTATTAGCAATGGGGGTCACACTCTATACAACAGCCAAAGAACCATCCAAATCGATCCACGCGTTAAAAAATTAGGTTCCACCCCACTTCTCCCACCACGACCCCAGCAACATTTGTTTTCTCGTAGTATCAACCAAGGATCATATTCTACCCAATAGAAAAAGAATTATCCAAATCGGTCCACGCGTTACGAAGTTAGACAACCCCTCCCCCCACCCACACCTTTCACCATAGGACCAAATCATTCTCCTCCATGGGGGATCATACTCTATACAACAGAAAAAGAACCATCGAAATCGGACCACGCGTTACAAAGTTAGGTTCCACCCCCACCCCCCACCCCACTCCCTCCAAAATTTTTTTCACCTGGTAGCAACCACGGAACATCCTCTACCCAACAGAAAAAGAATTATCCAAATCGGTCCACGCGTTACAAAGTTAGACTACCCCTCCCCCCTCCCCCACCCTAGGTTAAAGTTTTTTTCTCCTATTAGCAATGGGGGATCATACTCTGTACAACAAAAAAAGAACCATCCAAATCGGACCACGCGTTACAAAGTTAGGTTTCACCCCCCCCCCCCCCCCCCCCTCCTACCCATCCCTTTTTTTACATCGGTGAACATACTCTACCCAACGAAAGAATCATCAAAATCGGTCGAAGCGTTACGAAGTTATGCCCGGTCAGACATAAAAAAAAAAATTATAAATAAAAAAAAAATACGCGTCGAACTAAGAACCTCTTTGTTTTTGGGAAGTCGGTTAAAAAAGGCTTTCCATTACCACCATATGCACTAATTATAAAAGGCTTTATATCCTCAGGACTAAAGATACTACCTAATAGGGGCCACCAACAAAGCGAAGAAGATTTTAACAAGGGTAATCCATCAATATTTATATTGTAACGTGCACTGTCGTCTGGCATAGGCTACGTGATGAAAACGAAATCAAGTTGTGCAATGCGCACGCCCCGAATTTCGTAAGTTAGGAAAACGTCAGATGCCTTATGAAATCAATGCTAACTCGAACCTATGGTGACTTAGCGCTCGCGCACACAGAAAGCGGAGCTGAACTTAGCTGAGCTGAACTTATCAGCGTTGAACCAAACAAACATAGTGCAATAATGCAAATGCGCACACAGTAAGCTTAGCGGGGCTAATCAGCATGTAGCTGACGAGAGCTGATTTGGTTGCTTACTTTAGTTTGTTTAAATCAGTGCGTATAAGCTATCAGCACGTTAGTTTTCATGTGGTATTCGGTGAAATTATTGAAATGCAAATGGATTGCGAATCGTTAATTAGTGAAATTTTGGTGCGTCCTGCATTGTGGGAGAAATGCAATAAAAATTATTTTAATAGAATAATAACAAATAAATTGTGGGACGTAGTAGCGAAACACATAAAAACCAATAGTAAGTAAATATTTTTTTAAGTTTCCATATATAATTGTATATATATATTTAGATTTACTCATTAAATTCTTTCTTTCAAAAATTAAAGCTAATTTCTCACAGACCTTGGCAATTTCTTTTGCCCTATTAACGCTTTGTAGGTTTTTTCCTTCTATCTTCTTCAATATTTAACTTTTGAAAGCATTTTTAAATTAATTTCCAAACTATATTAACACTCAGTTAACCCTGAAATTATTATTGATGCTGACCGATTCTTTTTCAATTATAGTATGTTAATAATATGGGATAGTGTGACTTGAGAAAAATAGTGGAAAAAATCCAGGACATCTGGAACACCTGGAAAGTGATGGTCGTTAACGCCCAGTAGGAGTAACCACTACTGTAAAATATTAGATGAATTCAAGGTAGATTTTATGGATTTTGTTGGCGTTTAAACTACCAGTAAGAGGATTTGGGTTAAGCACAAACCTATCAGCTCCGCTTTCTATGTACGCACTAAAAAATTTCCTATGCGCTGATAAGTTCACCTTAATTCAGCTCATTTCAGCTCAGATCAGCTCCGCTTTCAGTGTGAGCGAGCCCTAGAGTGGTGAATATGAATAACGGAAATTGCTAGAACTAAGTTGCTGAACTTTCTAGAATTAAGCTAAGTAGTATAAATAGGTATGAGTAGCAGCCTAGTGAGTCAGTTGAATTTTTACCAATGAAGCGATAAGTGTAAATAAGTAAAGTGAAACAGTGTATTATGAAGAAGATATTGTCAAGAAAATTGTACAACGAATTAATGAAGTGAAGCAAATAAAAGTAGTGAACATTTGTGATTGTAAATAAGTGTCTTAATTAATCCTTCGAGCCCAAAGAGCACATTTACCTTAAAATTGGTGTCAGAAGTGGGATTAATTAAGAAAGACTAACAAAAAGTGAACTTAGACAAAAAAAAAGGAAACATCATCAGCTGAGTTGAAGGCATCAATAGAAACATCGATGGCTGCACAGAAATCATCAATAGAAGCATCGATGGCTGAACAGAAATCGTCAATATCAGCCGAATTTACATCAGCGATGGAAGGTTCTGTAAATGAGTTAAAGTTAGCAATGGAAGAACAGAGGATTTCATTAGCCGAGTTGAAATCAACGATGGAGGGTTCCGTAAATGAGTTAAAGTCAGCGTTGGAAGAACAGAAAACATCGATGGAGGATTCCGTTAATGAGTTGAAAGTATCAAGGGTTGAAATCTTCAATAGTAGCTGAGCTAAAGGTTTCCATTGAAGAAGTGAAAGCTGAAGTGGAAAACAAAATCGGTGAATTAAAATCAGATATAGAAAATATAGAAAAGAGATTGGAAGAAGTAGAAATCTCTGGACAAACGAATATTAAGCAAGTTAAAGGCGATATAGAAGCAATAAGAAATGAGCTGGAGAGCGTGAAGAAGAAGCAATCAGGAGTTTTATCTACAGACGTAACCGTAAATAAAAGACTTCATCCTCCAACATTTGACGGACAAAACAACAGATTTCAGTTCGAGACAGCAGCGGGAATGAACTTTTGGACTGACGAGGAACTGTTTCAAACTATACCGGCAGAGCTAAGGTACGATTATTCATCTTTAATACAAGCCTTAGAATTACGATACAGTAACCAACACATGCAAGAGGTCTACCGCTTACAGCTACGGAGTCGAACACAGAAGCATGGAGAGACGTCGCAGCAATTATGTGCTGACATAGAAAGGCTGACACATTTGGCTTATCCTACGTTTAGCCAAGATTATGTCAACGAGGTCGCGAGAGAAGCATTTATTAACTCACTTGCTGATCGATACCTGCAGCAAGCAGTACGACTGGCTGGAAAAAACACCAATGCTGAAATTTTGGCTTACGCTCTGGCATATGAGGCAGCAAAGCAAGCCTCAAGAAGGACGGTCCGCCTAAGAGAAGTAGCCGAAATAGAAGATACCTGCTGTCGCGTCAATACATCGGAAAGGCGAATTCGGTTTAAATGCTTGACGTGCAACAAAGAAGGCCATCTCCAAAGAGATTGCATAAAGAGGCGAAGATCACACTCTCCACAAGACAGCAAGATGACAACATCTGGGTATGGCTGTGAAAAATGCAGAGGTAAAAAAGGGCGAGCGGAACAAAGAAGCGATGGAGCTGTAAGCCCTATACCAATTCTAAGCTCGCAACAGGGAAACGAGTTAAGACCAACTCTGCGGGGCAGGAGTTGGCCAATAGAATCGACGCCCCCGGAATCATTATCAACATTAAGAAATTGCAGCGAAAAGATAGCAGCTTAGTAATCAACGGGAGAGTTCAAGAACAAAAATGCACGATAACAGTAGGCACAGGTGCTTCCAGGTCTATTCTTCGATGCGATTATGCTAAAGACCACTGGCTTAGCAACAAAAAGCGATACATTTTGAGGACCGCTACGGGAGAATCCATTGAAGTGTATGGGGAAATATTAATGATGATGATGAGTGCATACTTGGCCTCGATTTCATGAGAGCACACAACATTCAACTGGATATTGGAAGAGGAATCATGAAATACGACAACAGAAAGATTCCTATAGCTCTGAGATCCAATAATTTTATTATTATTCGAAGCTAAACATTGTAACATATGAAGACGTTGAGAAACCTTAGTACGAGCAAAAGTTCTTGGTGATCCCGGGTGTTACTGATTCTATCTAGTAGAACCAGATCAAACAGAACAAATAAGAAATGTCGCCATTGGAAAATGCTTAGTAACTATCGATGAAAGGAAAGAAGTTTTGGTACGAGTCCTAAATTCCCGTGAAAAAGGCATCAAATTAAAGAAAGGTAAAGTCTTGGGCCATGGCGAACCAGCCGAAGAGATTGCGTTAGCAAAATATTCAGTCTTAGATGAAACCAAGCAGCCAAAGAAGGACGTTAAACAGCTAATCAAAATGATACTTCCGTCTAATAAACTTTGCCAAGGAGAATATCGTAAAGCACAGAAGTTAATTAAAGAGTTTGCAGATATCTTTGCAACAGCTGATGAGGACTATGGAAAAACTGATATAGTGGAACATAGAATCGTCACAGGTGACGCCCGACCGATTAAGCAAACACCAAGAAGAATACCGCTAGCCCAGCGGGAAGAAGGAGACATCATGGTTGAAACAATGCGCAAAGAAGGACTAATAGAAGAGTCAAAGAGCCCGTGGATGTCCCCGGTAGTGCTAGTGAAGAAGAAGGACGGGAGCACGCGATTCTGCATAGACTATCGTCGACTAAATGATTTTACAAAGAAAGATAGTTATCCACTACCTCGAATAAATGACACACTAGATACCCTGTCAGGATCCAAGTGATTTTCGACGTTGGACTTAAAAAGCGGATATTGGCAAGTCGAGATTCATTCAGATGACAAAGAGAAAACTGCGTTTTCGGTGTAAAGTGGGTTATGGCAGTTCAAGTTAATGCCCTTTGGACTTTGCAATGCCCCAGCAACATTCGAACGCTTAATGGAGTGCGTTTTACGAGGTTTAACTTGGAAAACGTGCCTGGTATATTTGGATGACATCATTGTAATAGGCAAAAGTTTTGAAGAACACCTAGAAAATTTACGGGAAGTGTTGAAGAAACTGAAGTCAGCCAAACTAATCCCTAAAAAATGTACCATCTTTAAAGACCAGGTCAAATATCTTGGCATGTGGAATGGAAGGAATTAGCACCGATCCTGAGAAAATAGCTTCAGTGGAAAACTGGCCCACTCCACAAGATAAGCCAGAGTTGCGAAGTTTTCTAGGACTACAGGCGCGTATTACAGGCGCTTTGTGAAGAATTTTGCGGATGTAGCAAGGGAACTGCATAAGCTAACAGAAAAGGATAAAGCATTTGTATGGACATAGAAGGCAGCAGACAGCTTTAGAGCACTGAAACGGGCGCTTTGCAACGCACCTGTGCTAACTTATCCAAAGGCAGGTGATACATTTATATTAGATACCGATGCAAGTAATGTTGGTATTGTTGCTGTTTTATCACAAAAAATAAACGGGCAAGAAAAAGTGGTGGCATACTATAGCAGAGCTTTATCAAAAGCAGAACGAAATTACTGCACCACAAGGAAAGAACTTTTGGCTATTGTTGATTCAACGAAGCACTTTCATAAATTCCTCTATGGACAAAGATTCACCCTCCGAACAGATCATGCAGCGCTGAAGTGGTTAATGCAATTTAAAAATCCTGAAGGACAATTAGCGCGATGGCTGGAAAGACTTCAATCCTATGATTTTGAAATTATTCATAGGTAGGGTAGAGCCCATGGAAATGCAGATGCACTTTCACGACGGCCATGTAAATCGGAATGTAAATACTGTTCCCGTCTGGAAGGAAAATGCGATCATGTGACTGTGCAAAGAACAACTGTCGTACCCTTGACAGGATGGAACAATGAACAAGTTCGGGCAGCAGAACGAGAAGACGAGAATATTTCTCCAATTTTGACGTGGAAAGATAACAACGAAAGGCCACAATGGAAAGATATTTCCGACAGAAGTACAACGTGGAAGAGCTACTGGGCGCAACGGAATTCGCTTTGCGTTGAAGATGGAATATTAAAACGCAAATGGGAAACGCCTGACGAGTCATCATGCCGGATGCAGATATTGGTTCTCAGGAACAAAATAAGGGAGGCGCTGGAGGATTCCATAACGGTGCTTCGGGAGGACATCTTGGTGTCAATAAGACTCTGGAGAAATTAAGAGAAAAATTCTAATTTTTACTTTTTACAAAAAGATGATAGCAATAAGTTATGACTCACGTTATCCATAAGCACAAATGAGCTGAAGTTACAGTATTATACATACATTTTTACCAACTAACCAATTGGTGTTAGTTGGTTTAATGATTCTGATGCTATGAGGAATAAAGCGATGCATTCCATACCATAGGATATTCCAAATTTACTCGGTGATATGATTAGCGTCTCCTGTGGACAAGCAATAACACCAGTCCAGCTCTCTGAGATAGTTATTACATTCGGCCCAATCATAATTTTTATAATAGGTCTGTTCCCTAACGAGCACTAGTGATAACTGTTGCTCACCAAATGACACTGAAATCTCTATTTGAAATATTTGAATTGTCAAAACAACTTCCCCTCAAGCACTTTTTATCACTGAAAATTTTCTCAGTGCTATTTAGTGCTTCGTTTTATGAATTGTCAATTAGATTGAATAGTCAGTTGACATTTCTTATTTTTGGCACTGAAAAGCATTCTGCGTTCCTCAACTCAGTGAAGTGTTATCCCCACCAACATCACTGCACTTTTTGACACTGAAAATTAGGAAACAGACCTAATGTTACACTAATCTTTTGGTTGAACTTAGATGAGTATTCGTCAGAGAGCAGGTAGAGAATAGGGCGGAGATAAGACAATAGTCCGAATTACCCAAGGGAGCGGTTACCAAAACCGAGCACTTGTGCGGATGAAATTTTAGAAAAAAACTAAAAGATGCGTGTTGTGCCCTATAGTATCAGAAACACAAGTCGGACACTGGACCAATTGATGTAAATTAAAGAACTCACTAAAAGTAGAAGAATGACTGAGCCCAACGAACAAGTATCACATAGAAGCACGACTCAGTAAAATTCCTAAAAGAAAAGGATTACCACTATGAAATGAGTACACCATATAGATAATATTTAACAAAAAAAGCAAAACAAATGAAAATACAATTACATAAAGGAAAAATATATCTTTTATGGAAACAACACCCATGTAAGAGAGAGTACACTTTTATCGAAAAGGGGAAATATTTGGCATGCTTACTTAGCAAGCACTTGCTGTCCGGGGCGTGTTGCAAATACGTTAATCCTGTATAATTCGTTTAAAGAACAGCAAAAAATATATATCATTGCGCAGGACTATATCATTGCGCGTCCTGCGCCAGGACAAGGAACCCCCTCCGGATGAACAGCAGCTAACCCTACGGAAAGCAGATCTGCATAAATCCTCCTTCTTGGTCCATGCGTTAATTATAACCTTCACCCCTTCTCTGCCTACTGCATTGAAGGGTTCCAGGCCGTAACGATTTAGTCCTGAGCCAGGACAAGGAACTCCCTCCGGATTAACCGCAGCTAACCCTTCGGAAGGCAGATCTACATCTTCTACTGGTGTGCGTATCGCGGAGAGAGCCAACTCGTTAGAGTCTCCCGTCTCTGCAACGCCGCACCTGAGAAAGTGCTAGCTATTATTATGCCAATGGCACTCTCTTCCAAGACTGCTACAGCAGTTTCAGCCGGCGGGTGCGAGCCAGCATCCATAGCCGCCACAGTTCCTTCGAAAGGTAATTTTCCCAAAGCTGCTACTGTTGTGTAGTGGGTACCGTGGGTATAGCCTACCTGTTGGGGTCTCCCATACAATCCACCTCCACTCCCACAGAAGCGCCCGAGGAAACGCTATTCGTGACCCAAATACCCCTGGATCCTGAAGAGGGGACGACGACACTGCAGACTCCCTTGGAGTTAGGGGATTTTTTCAAAAAGTTATCTCATCCCGCATTAGTTACTTGGCTACATTCTAGGATGCATTGCCCGGTTGTTACCACTTGGAGGTGTAACTAACATTTGAGAATATCCAGATGAGGATCGCCGTATCCTAGAAGGCTTAAACTCGTCCGTCCATTCTCCATGCCATAATCCACTTCCCAGCGAAAATGCGGGTTTCTCTTTGTCATCTGGCTGAATCTCGACTTGCCAATATTTGCTTTTTACGTCCAACGTCGAAAACCACTTGGATTCTGACAGGGTATCTAACGTGTCATCTACTCGAGGTAGTGGATAACTATCTTTCTTTGTAAAATCATTTAGTCGACAATAGTCTGCGCAGAATCTTGTACTCCCGTTCCTCTTCTTCACTAGCACCACTGGGAACATCCACGGGATCTTCGACTTCAGTCCTTCTTTGCGCAGTTTGAAAATTAAAAATGAGTTTATGCTTTATAGCGCTTTTTGTGAAGTCGGTTCAACTTTTTTTTACAAAAACTGTTTTATTTTACACTTTTTAGTGTGTTCTACTTTACACAACAAAAAAAGAACCATCCAAATCGGTCCACTCGTTAAAAAGTTAGGTTCAACCTCCACCTCCATCCCACACATATTTTTTTTCTCGTGGTATCAATCAAGAAACATACTCTACCCAACATCGAAATCGGTAAACGCGTTACGAAGTTAGACTAGCCCTCCCCCTCCCCCACCCTGCACCATGGACCACATTATTCTCCTATTAGTAATGGAGGATCACATTCTATAGAACAGCAAAAGAACCATCCAAATCGGTCCACGCGTTACAAAGTTAGGTTCCACCACCACCCCACCAACATCTTTTTCTCGGGGTGTTAACCAGGGAACATACTATACCCAACAGAAAAAGAATTATCCAAATCGGTCAACGCGTTACGAAGTTAAACTTTCCCTCCCCCTCCCCCCCCCCCTCCCCCCCCAGGCCAAATTTTTTTCTCCTATTAGCAATGGTGGATCATACTCTGTACAACAAAAAAGGAACCATCCAAATCGGTCCACGCGTCACAAAGTTATGTTACCTTCCGTTCGCCAAAGGCTAGCATTAAGTTTAATTAATCCACACCAAAATTTGAAAATTATGCTTATTTCCCTAATAGTAAAACTATCTCTAATTCTCTTATGCTTTTTAGCGAGTTTTGTGAAGCCGGTTCAACTTTTTTTTTCACTATGTTTTGATCTTTATTACTGTGGCGTTTTAATGTTTATACAATTTTTAGGGTAACCACGTTTTGTGGGATTTTTACGCTTTATAATGATGAGCCAAGTAAAGAGCCACACAAAAAAATTATTATTACTAATAAGAGCAACTTTTATAAGATCACTCTTGCGTCCGACTGTTTGAAAATTATTGAAATTTGACAATGTTGGTAACCATTTTGATTGCACCAGCCCGACTCGATCTTGCAAAAAAATGCTTTTGTGCATTTAATCTTCCAAATCCAGGAAGAAATATCGATTACCGAGAAAGCTTGGCGCATTTTGTTTTTAGTGGCAATGGCCTAATAAATATCAAAAAATTCTTCCTTTACTACGGTAAATTTCGCAAATCGTCGAATAACCTAAAAAGTCCAAATACCTATCGACACTCTTACACACTATTACTACTCAGAACGGATATTTCTACTTCTTCCTATGAGATTGTAAGTTGAAACCAGGCCAATTAACACCAGAAGCTTCAACAGAACAAAGGAGATCGAAAGAATAACCTTCATTATTACTCATCGTTGGAACTTTTGGTGTGAAGTTTTTCTAAATTAGAATCAAATACAAAAGACGTAGAGCTCATCGTGTCATTTAGTGCCTTGAAATGTTTTCTTCTTTTTAAAAATGCGAAAAATTCAAATTGGACCACGAAGACTATTTCCTGCTTGCTTACAATTCCCATCGTCAGGAAGATGCGAAGTACCACAATAAACAAGAGGGAAGTAAAGCATTCATATTTACGATTCCATCGCTGATAACAAAATCTAGTTAATTCCAACCAAGTATTCTGAAACAAAACACTTCCGAAAGGTTTATGAAAGTTTCAATGAACTAGCCAATTCAATATGGTCATCACTTAATTGGCGTTCGCTCAAATTTTCCGTAATCTTTACTCTTTAGTACATCAAGGGCTGGGATTTAACACCTGGGGAAATAAATGTGTGTCTCGGTGTGTTCTTGTTTTTTTTTCTTATAACTCTCTACGTATTTTACACAATATCGGAGAAAATTACATACTTAAGCTGATAGTTTTAATTGCTAACTTTGTGTTGCCTGGTAATCTGGCTCAGCCAGCTATCAATGACGATCACTTAAGGTGGTTCCGCATAGTTAATTATTGGCTGCCGATAATATATTTATATATTGGGCGTGAATTAATTAGATCATTGCGACACTGTTGGGCTTTGTGTATTGTAACAGATCTGTTGTTGCTACTGTGTAAGTCGTTTGCCGTCTGATGGAAATTTGCAAGCGAAAATATACTGAAAGACCAGTTGGTGCTTACCTGCTTAAGCTCTGGGATAGAAAGTGAAAGATCTAAGAACATGTTCAAAATTATAATTTCAATTTTATTATACACAAGGATACGTTACGTAAACGATACGGTCAAGTTGGCTAGAACATTGCGGTGGTTGTTAATTTAGCAAGAAATTAATGATTAAACGCTCGCCGGTTATCGACGCATGTCCACATTTCTGCATACATGATGGAGTCGTGACTGTTTATAACGCGAATTAATATTTTAAATTACCGAAGAAAGCTGCTTTATTTCTTGTTTTTGCGTAACCTTATTTATTTAGCAAAATAATACCACAGTCCACTTAGCTGTTACCATGTCTCCAAAAACAAAAATTGAAGCAGTCTTCCGATCTTAGGACGCATTAATCTCACATTTACTTTTATATTTCTAATGTATAGATCATTAGATGCTTCGAAATGTCTCCGTGGGTCGTCGTTTTCTAAATACTTTCTCAAATCACAATTAATTGAAGTATACTAAATATATATATTAATTTCTGTTTCTCTGAAAATTATTATATGTTGTTTTATATTATAATGAAGCAAATAATTAATTAATTAATAATTAATTCGAAGCTTTTTGATATCGCAACTTTTGAAGTTAGAATTAAGAAAAGGTTGTTGAAGGGGGGGGGGGGGGGGGGGGGTAAGGGTTTCAGCGTAAAAAACACTTTTTTTGTGAATTTTTTTTTGAAGGAATGGATTGAGCAAATTTATTTAAACCTTTTGTACATTACTTTTAACAATATTCTGTAATTTTTTCATGCACAAATATTGCAAAATAAGCCGGTGACAGAGCTTGCCCCAGAACGTCTTTGACAAAATACAATTTGCGGTGTTCACTGTATCTCGGTCGAAAATTATCTGAAATCAAAAACCATTAAAATTTAGTCAAAGTATTATCAAATCCTCCCCCCAACGTTCTCCGATTATTTTTTTCATTTAAAAATATTTGGTGGCCATCTAAAGTGTAAACTGCTATTTTCCACGAAAAATTCCGCCATTTTGTAGGTGGGAAACCCCCTTAATGTAAAACAAAAATATTTAACTAAACGTTGGGGGGAGGTATTTTATATGTAGAAAATGTGTACCAAGTTTCAAATGAATCGGTGTAGTAGTTTTTAAATGGCAGTGAACACGGACTTTGAAAAAGTAGTTTTGAGAAAAACGCGTTTAAAGTTTATGAGCTAAAAAAGTGAAGAAAACAATTTATTTTTCAACTTACACAGAATCATCAATTCCAGCTACACAGAGTAGACTTCCTGCAGCAGCTTCAATGTCTTCAGCCTCTTTTCTCTCAAGTCTTTGTTTTATCCTGGCTTCTTTGCTCTGATGCTCAGCTTGGATCTCGGCCCTGTCAATGCGATTGCTGTGAATAAGCTGTATACCTGCTCGACAGCTGCACTAAAGGACAGGGGACTAACTATAGACCATAACTTCAAGAGTTTTGCTCAGATCGACTTAAAATTTTGAGAATATATTCTTGAAATGTTTAACAATAAGATAAGACAAAAAAATTCGATGTGTCGAAAGTGTAAATCCTTCACACACCCCCCCCCCCCCACCACCCCCCCACTCACTTAAAGGTGTTAAGTGTCTTGAAAGTTGCAATTCTGATATGGAGAAGATATCACACGACCTTGACTCCCTGCTGGTAATTAAAACAAAGAGTCATTTCAGTAGTAAAATGGTAATAAAAAACGTTGGAATAAAAAATTTGCCTAATAGTATAATATGCACAATAATAGATTCGGTTTTCGACCAGACAAAACGTTTGCAGAGGGTTGGGGTGGGGCGACTAAGGAGTATATTTTAGTTTTAATATTTTTCTGGAAACCCCTTCCCAACGTTAAATTAGTGCCAAATTACAGTTCTCACACGGTTATCTATCTTTAAGTACAGTACCATTTAAACGTTCAAAGCTTCAAAATAATATTTCAGAAATTGTTTTTTCGGTGATTGTTTTTTCAAAATGTTGCTGCCAACAACAACCATTTTATCAGTTTGAGCTTAGCGATGTGTGGTTTCAACAAAATGGTGCCACATTCCATACAACTTAAGAAACAATCTATTTGTTGAAACAAAAGCTTTAAAATCATACGATATAAACCTTTAGATTTCCACCTCTGGGATTATATTAAGTCGTTGGGTTATTATTGCTGCTATAGTGCTAATTTATGAGAAAAGTGGCTCAGCTATGAATCTCATAGAATTCTACCTTAGCGAACAATTTGGCATACATATCTTTAAATCTTATATTTATGATAAACTGATGGCAGCAAACGTCAAAAGACAGTTTAATTTTCTATAAATATAATAATCAAACGCAAATACTATTAAACTTATTGTAAGATAAGGGGGCATTACCGACAAAACCATGAGAAAAATAAAAGTTTTTCAGATGACCTTTATGCGATGAACGCAGGAGATAATCGAATGAAGTTTTCTTCTTTTTATTGGGATTCTCATATAATTTACAATTTCCTATTGGTGCTTTCATGTTTTCTTCTCGGCAGTCATGTAGATGACGCCGTTTAAGAATCATCCAAAACAGTGGGGATGAATTCGCAAATATAATACATCTGAAAAAATAAATTAGTTTTTCTTCATTTTAATACATACAAAAATCGAATGACCAGGCCATTTTTGATTTTTTTTTACAAAATGGCGGTCGATTAAAGTTAAGCGTCCAGAAATCGACCGAAATCCCACGAGTAAAACGTATGTGAAGTAAACTGTTTAATCAAAAAACCTCCACGTCATTCAATAGAGGATTATATAACAAACAAATTGATACCAAAGACAATCAAATCGGTTCAATAGTCCTGTCTTAATCACGCCCACCAATTCGAAAAATTGCGTTCCGAAAAAAACAATAGCAATGTTTTGCAATTGATACTAAATAAGTGAAATTTCCGAAAAAAGTTATAGAGGCACTTTCAGTTTTGAAATCGAAATAATCGTCCAGAGATGTGTTCTCAGAGCCCTTAAGAAGACGAACATGTGTAAATCTCCATCCTGTCAATCTCGTTTAGGACCATATGACATGGGCGAACGCTCTCGCGCAACCGCTGACTCGCAACTATATCATTATACGCATTTGCTTAATTTATTTCCTAGGTATCAGAACAAGATATGCGACTAAATTTGTAAATTTGAATCAATAAATGCATTAATGCTAAAGTTGCGCGACAACTATTGCCTGGAAAAAGTAAGGTAGATATTCTTCGGAAATTTTACTTGAGTCACCCATGACCAGTGATGATGAACACGTCTATTGACGTCTTGGTCGCAAGGAGTACTGGTCCACCCTAAAATCACCATTACCTCGCTAGGGTGATGTAACGCTCTGAGCCAATGCTTGTACATCCCTCTTAAAATAACGATGCATGGACAGAATGTAAGATAATTACCCTATCTTTCAAAAACTTCTTTGCTGCGTACGGCTTAGTTGAACAAAACTTAATTCAGAGTGAGCGAGAAATGGACATTTTATATGAAAACACGTAACAAATATTAGGTCTGTTCGTTGACGCCACTCCGAGTCAAAAAGAGTCATTTAGAGCCATTTTGTACACTACCTGTGTTATTTGAGAAAAGAGTAGCAATCTTCTTGCGCTTTTTGTGTTCTTTGAGAAAAGAGTGATACTCCTTTCCACTCCTTTTGTGTTATTTGAAAAAATAGTGGCAATCTAGATTACTTTAGAGCGAACTTTTCTGCTCCTACTTTAAATAAGGTGCAGCTTTTTGACGTTTAAGATCGAGTAATTTGAAAGTGACATTTTGTTAATCAAGTTAAAAAATTAAAGTATTGTGCTGCAAAATGCATAAAAAACAATGGTTGTCTTGTGGGAAGATATTTATGTGGCATGCTCGCCAAATACTGCAAAAGGATTCAAAACAAAATGACAATCAGCTGTTAAGAGGGATTAGAGTAGAGCTGTGCGCTGCTATTTTATACTCTGCTCTTTTTGAATCCGAGTAGAGTCGAGCGGAGATCTGCGCCACTCGGAGTGGCCTCCGCGAACAGACCTATTGTTAACTCAGACTGTCCGAGAAACTTGCCGGAAAGCGAATAGACTTTTGAGTTTCTCAAAAATATATATATATTATTGTGTTACATCTTTAAATAAACAAACAAATTTATTATAATTTTTACAGCAAGTCAAAAAAAAATTTCCAGAAACGCTTCGGAGATGGATAACCACAAATAAAATTTAAGAGTTTAGCTCAAATCTGAGTAACACATCTTATTCCAATAGACGAAATATCTGATCACACATCCATATGTGGCTCATGCAAGTAATGATCCCATGCTGTCTACTCTATAATCTAACTTCAAGACACAGATTCTTTTTTCATAAAAAATGTCTATTAAATTTTATAAAGAAATTTCGAGCATAAAAAAATTGTTATATTACGCAAAAAGTTACTACAGTAATCACAGTAACAGAACAAGTAACACAAATTTAGAATTTTGGTAGCGGCGTCGTGAAACCCAAAAAATACCCTTAATTAAGTTTTTAACTATTCACCCAGTTGCTTCCAACTATTTATTTCGCACATATTAATCTTTTAAGAATTAATATTTACCATAAATGTGATTAAAAATGAACATACATATTTCAGATATAAACAAACTGGAAACTGCGACAAAATCTTTTATTTATTATAACATCTTTTTCAGAATTTTGTATCAGATTTGAGAACACGATGGCATTGAGCATACTTTGAGTTTGAGCGAAAAAATTCCATTGCAATAAACGTCAGTTTAGACTCGTTCGGAGTTCTGTGAAAAGTTATGTATTCGCAAATTAGAATTTGAGATGACTCGACAGCAAAAATGTTTCTACTGTCACGTCGGGTTATGTGATTTCGATTAGCCAATATGAAAGTCGCCCAAAAAGTGTCTAGTCGCAGAGAGGAAAATTGTGTCGCCAAATTGACGGCTCAAGTAGCCCAATCGGCGAGAAACCGCCCGACCTGGCAACTCTGCTGAGTGCTGCCAACTTAGATAAAAGAATAAACAGGATTGGCCATTACGTGTATGAATCGTGTACGGGAGACCGGCTATTTTGCTCGTTGGAAAGGTGGAGACAGGAAAGGCGGCGAAGTTCACTAAGCTGAGCTGTCAACTTTTGATTTCGGCGATTTCTGTCTAAAGCGTTTGTCAGAAAAGTATTTTTGAGTTTATAAATAAGTTATAAGTGAATTATTAGATTTGTGTGACTAAATATATAAAGAACGATACATATAGTGTTTTAGAAAACACTGTGAGAAGTTAAAGTGTTCTAATTAACTTTATTTCGCAATGAATTGTGAAATTTTGTGCTGTGAAAATAATCGCTGAAATTCGCGAGGATTATCATTTTTCAGTTAAGTTTTAGTTCTTATGACTGTTTATTGTCTTTTACCACGTATACATGCATGGTTGAAAGATTGAGTCGAGATTGGGTTGAGTTTTCGACCCGCGTATATGGCAACACAGGGTTGAAAGATCGAGTTGAGTTCTAGTTAAAATATAGTTGAAGTGACAGACGAAAGTAACCTTCAAAAGTTTGAGTTTATTTTTGTGTGATTTTATCGAAGTATTGTATGTAAAAATCATCAGTGATGATTACGATATTATTGTAAATGCTTGGGCGAGTTATTTAAATTTAATCCAAAGACAATTATTATCGCCTATTAATAAATAATATCCCAAATGTTTCTCTGGCCATTTCTTAAATCGCAGCACGAAAAACAGAATACAAAAAAAAAGCAACAAAAAATATTTTAACCTAAAAACACAACAAACAAAATTCCGTTCCAAACTCGACTACTAAACCCGCGACCATACGGCAATCACAGCTGTCATTTGAACTCGACCCAGCCTGCTAAGCGGAGTTGAGTTGAGTCAACCCTACTTCTACTCGATCCGCGTATACATGAAGTTGAACTCAGGTTCAACCTTGCATGTATACGGGGTATATATTGACTTACAAAAGTGTAAATACTGGAAAGGAAATGATAATTTTACGAAGTTTTTATTACTATTTCCAGTTTTTTAACGTTCAAAAATTTTCATTTGTCAACTGTTCAATGGAGGTGCTTTTTTATTTAAATTTTTTTCGAACGCCTTAGCAGAAATTCTACAATTTCACTACTTCCATGATGGACTTACACATGAAAAGGCGTGGAAAGGCCTTTTCATGTGTAAGTGCATCATGGAAGTAGTAAAATTGTAGAATTTCTGCCGAAGTTTTCTCAGCTTATGGCACTTCCTTCTTAATTATATATTCTAAGGCTGCCAATCAAAAAGAGCGCGACAGAGTACTGAGAGAATGACATATGAAAACAAATTTTTGGTGTCAAAATATGGATCCTATGTTGAAGTATATAGTTGAACTGCTTATGTTAATTATTTCATGAAAAGAATATCAGAAATAACGGATGGGTTTATATGCGAAGTCCCAAAACGTGTTTTGTATGCGGTAAATCAAGACAACTCCGGGCGGTTTATCTGACATGAAAAATGAACTATATGACAATAAGCAGTGATTGCACGTAGCAAAATTTTAATTAAACAAAAAATGGCAGCACTTTTTTCAAAAACTATTTGTTTTTTTAAATCATAGTTATAAAAGAAAATGTTAAAAAAAAACAACATGATTTCGAGAAAAACTTTGTTTAGTTTGAATGTACTTATCAATAAACATTGATATTGATCAACTTACACATAATCAACGATTCCGGGCAAAACCGTCGTTTTTCGCGTATCGTCCACTCTAGTAATCTATGCGTGAGTATTAAGTCCCGTTAATACTCCTAGGGCTTCGAAAATCTTGAGTAGAGCTACATATGTTACCTTTATTTAACATGTATGCATCAGTGTATGCTGCTATTTGAACTGAACGGCCACATCGGGAAGACTTTGTGAGTTGAACCTTCATTTGATTCGGTTGTAGCTCTCATTACGCACCTACGCACCCGTTGAACATTTTACCAACGAAAAGCCGAAAATACATTGGCGCCCCCAACGTTTTCCGTAGGCTTTTTAGCGATCCGGCGCATGAAAACGTCTGTACGCACGTTTTGGGACTGAGTTTACGCACATGTTACGGCGGTTTCACCGACAAACGCAAGTCGGTGAGCCTCACGCGTTACGCATACTTCACTGCTCTTTTACTAATTGTTCCACCTACATTTTACGGACACTACACTAATGTTTTACCTATGAAGTAAAAAAATTTCAAAGAAAATTATAACACATTGTTTAAAGCATGAAATAGTATTTTAATAAGTGTTGTTAACAATATTAAAAATCTTTAAAATGGATAGTCTGGGGACAAGATGACTGCGACAAAAGTGATGATTTTGAAGACTGTGAAAACGAAGGTGATGAATGTTTCGACGAGGTTGTTTACTGCGATAACGCCTGCATTTTTTTTGAAGAAGGCCTCACTTTGAGGCGTTAGGCGTTAGTACGAGAACTGCAAGGAAATTTCGAAGTTCCTTTTAAGTGACAGCGGAGATGAAATACCACCATGTGCTACTGGGTGGTATTTCGGTGGTGCACCAACGTTCTGCACATACTCATACAAGCCTCATTATCGTCAATGACGCCGCGCGTGCACGTGTATAAAAACGTGGGTGCTCGATCGTTGGTACCGACGACATACCAACGCCGGATTGTTCAACGGGCACCTTCGTGTTCATGACTCCACTTTTTAAGAAGGTTCATTTACATGAAATTATTTTCAAACGCTACAATTAATACAATATAAATAAAATAAAAAATTAAATGCCTTGATATCTTACCAATATGCTTTTATTTAAATTTAAATATGTGTAGTTCTTGTCTGATGACACTTTATTTATAATTTAGGACCTTTACCACGGAGGCAATACTTTTGTTAAGGCTAAATTTATATTCCTTAAACCACACTATTTCGTATTCTTTTCATTTTTAACATTCAGTTAAAAAATTGTATATCAAACATTAACGCCATATAACAATATTGATTACATCTTTTCAAACTTTTCTCATCATTAATTATCCTCATTTGGCAGCACTACGACATACGCTTCTGTTCGCATTAATTTGATCTATTGCTCTTGAAAAATTGAGGAAGCCGTATCGCCTGATCTTGTTGAACGACCGAAAACGATTCGAAAAATTAATCGAACACTCGAGTAATTCATAATTTGATGCGACGTGCCAACGACAGCAGTTTATTCGTAGGCTCTACTCTTGTTCATATCTTGTAACGAAGATAATCTCAGCGTTGAATCGAGATGTGTTTCGCAGTGACTAATCATTGATTATGAAGAAATGAATAAATTGGAGAATGAAATATTCTTGATATCGTGGTCCGTATGCAATTTAAAATAATACTCTTTTCATTTCTCTATAAATGTTATATTTTGTAATTAAGAAATACATGAATTAAGACGTCCGTGAAGTAAGTGATGTGTCGGCCTTCCATCCCGGAGGTCCCAGGATCAAAGCACAAAGGCGGCTGGCCATGGTTTTTTCTGCTGACAACAGGTTACGATTAAAAGCCATTAGGGATGAAGAGTATGCCGTCGTTCGGAATCCACCTTAAATTGTAGCTACACTTGAAATCGTCGCCTTGAATTGGGTGAAGTTTTTCTCCCGCCGGATTGTCTTTTCCAAATTTTCTTTTATAGATGGTCTCCTTTTCCGTGGGGGATGTACGGAGGGGTAGGTAAAATGTAGCTTAAAGTATGATTTAAAAATTCTGTTAATTAATAATTGATCTAATCGTCCGTTTCTGTTAAATGCCAGAAATTCTGAAAAAAGAGGTATTTTTAGGTGTTCTAGACTTACTTAAATTCGAGTCCCCACTGCGACGTCGTATTTCTGGTGGAATTCAATGTGTCACCCGATCTCTTGCAAATAAATGCTTTATGCGAATTTCACCAGTCCGTTTTGTCCAATTAACTTTAAAAAAGAGAATCGCGTAATAATTAAAGTGCTTTCCCTGTCCAGCATCTCCGTGAGAATTGAAATAATTGGCAAAATGCCGTGGAAGCAATTAAGCAAAACTTCGATAATGGCCAAATATTGAATGTCAGGCGTTTTGCTTCAGAAACTAGGGTCGCATCCTCAAATACAGCCGCAAATGTGCAACAACTGGGCATTTAATGCCGGTGCAACAAAACCAAGTTGAGGCAAATTCTCTAGACCGTAATTATCGACTCATTAACGCTATCATGCTAGCTTTGGCGGTAGTTATTGGAATGATTGTCATTTTGAACGTATTTCGAAGAAAAAATGTTTTCCAGTTTTATTCGCGCTTACCATCAGATTAATCATAGCGATAACGGCAAAAGAAGTTTGCTCCCGTGATCCCCTGCTAATTGATTCTGTGCAAAAAGGTGCCAATATTTAATACATCCGCGAACGTTATCGGGCAATTTATTATGAGAGCGCTCACCTTAAACTTCGATGTTTTAACCATTGCCGTACAAATTGCATCTTAAGTTCCATCAGTGAAGGAAAAAATAATACAAAATGCAAGAATACCACGAGATAATTAGAGCAGAAATTCTGACGCTAAAGGTATAAATTTCTCCGCTTGCACTACGCGAAGCTGGCACCAAATACTCCGGCAGTCAACCATCTTACACCAGACTTGAGACTACACAAAAGAAGCCATCGCACTCTTGGCTGGCTCTTAGGGATGAGAGTCGTGTAAGACAGTCAGCACGGAAATTGGCAAGATGAGGAAAATGAAAACGAAAACAAGAAAAACAACAAATAATATTAATACTAAGAAGAAAAACTTTGTAAGGTGGTGCTTTAATACATTTTTGCGGAATTAAACGGAAACCTCAGGAGTTGCCGACATAAAACGTGAAATTTGACGACCACCACTCTGAAGAAAGACAACTTGATCCGACAGTCTTTATCAGACCTGCAAAAAGATTTTTTTCTCACTGCTTTTCTTAACCATTCTTACTTTGTAACTTTTGGTGTTGTTGTCGCTGTAGACACTTTTGGGGTTCTCGTAATTCCCGAGTTGAGTACATTGCCTGTTGCTGGAGCTGCTGCCTTTGTGCAATGAAATATGATACTTCTGAATATTCTGATGAATTCGTTTCGTTTGTAGCGTATAATAAGAGTAATACATTAATGCTGTTTCCACATTCGTATTTTATAAACTTATTGGCTAAAGTATTGTTTTCTTTCTATCTTTACAGTATTCAAGACAGATTCCATCAACATCCTCTTCAGGTAAGTACGCGCTTAACTTTTTTTTACCGCCTTATAATAATAATAATGTTGGTTGATTATTTCAAATTTTTACACTATTCTCGTTAGTAACTAAACACTTGAAATTATATTTCAATATCCCTGCAAACATTTATTCTAATAAACTACAGTAATGAGTAAGCTTCGTCTGCTGAGTTTAGCTAGCTCAAATACATAAATAATAAATCATTATAATGGTCCAAATACAGTAAATGATCATAACTAAGATAATTCATTTACGCTCCTCTTTTTTTTATCCTGACTATAAAGAAAAACGAAACTTCAATTGTTGTACTCATCTGCTAAAATTTTTTTGAATTTTAACGCAGATATCAAACAATTATACAAAATTTTCCAGTTCAGTTTGTTAAGGTTCGACTTTTATAGAATTCTAAATTCTGCGAGAATCAGACATACTACCCAACCATAAAAGTATTGGGACACTTGCATTTTTTTCACATTTTCAACTTTGTGGGTATGTAAAAAATTTTATAATATTTATAAAAGAAACTTTCGTTGTAGCAATAATTATTTTATTTGTTTTGTTGAAAATTCTCTTCCCAGTTACAAGAATTCAAATACATAACAACAAAATAACGAAAATAATACATATTCATTGGCAAAATAGGAAAAATAAATTAAATTTAGTGTAGATTTCTTTATGTTCAGCATTTCGTTTCATTACGTTTTTGTTTTACAACCTTTTTAATATGGAGTGGCATTGATTTAACAAGTCTAAGTCTCCCTCTTCACAATCCTCGGCGGTAAAATAATTCCAAATTTCCTTTATTTTCTCACTAAGAACCGTATTAGTCCTCGTGGATAGATCCGCCGAAGTCTTTTCTTAATAACTCCCCATAAATTCTCTATTATGGAAAGATCTGGACTATTAGCGGGCCACTCCATTGTTGGTACTCCATTGACCTGCAACCAGGCTTTACTGGATTTTGAAGTATGGCTTGATGCTTCATCCTGTTGAAAAACGAACTCCCTACAGGCGACTGAAGGAGAGGTATTGATCGCAGCACATTTTGGTGTTTTTCGGAGTTAATTGCACCATCAATAAAATGGAGAGACCATAACTCCATATCCGGACATGCAGCCCCAAAACAATTACAGAAGTTGGAAATTTAAAAGGGTGCTTCAAGCATTCTGTCAGGTATACTTCGGACTTCTTCCGTATAACATGACTACGGTTGTCTTTCTGCTATTGTGCATTATTTTCGTTACTTTTTTCTTATTTATTAAAATTTTTTGTAACTGCGAAAAGAATTGCGAACAAAACAAACAAAATAATTATTACCATAACGAAATTTACTTTTATAATTAAACACTTTTTTATATACCCACAAAGTTGAAAATGTAAAAAAAAATGCAAGTGTCCCAATACTTTTGTGACTGGGTAGTACACTGAAAAAACAGTTTCGTTGGTTGAAATAGAATTCACTTGTTTGAAATAAATGATTTTGTTAAATATGGCGAAATGAATATCGCATTTCTTACGAATATGGGATTTATTTGAAGAATATATTTCTGCAAAATTAACTTTTCTTTTGTATATTTGGCACCATTTATTTGGGAAAAACCAAGGATAATCTATTACAAACAAATAATATGTTTAAGATAAATAACGTTATTATTTCGCATAAATTTGTTGTCAATTATAAAACAATGCATATACTTGACGCAAATGAATGTTTGTTTCAGAAAAATAAAGGGTTTTTTCATTAAACTATTTAATGTATTTGGGTGAAACAAATGTTATTTGTAAGAAAAAAATTACAATTTTATATTTAGTTGGACGAAATTGATGTTTACTTTAATGAAATAAAATCCTATTTCAATTAAAGTAATGGAAATGAGAGAATATTTGACGGGAATAAAAATATCTTACAAAATAGACTTCTAAAAATTTTCGGATTTCTCTAGATTATTAAAGAAATCTATTTAATTACTTTTAAGTTAGCAATTAAATGAATTAATTTAATAAACCTGTAGAAAACTGAAAAGTTGTATAAGTTTAAATTTTAAAAATATTTCTTATTTGAAGTTTATGATATCTTTTTCCCCATCATTAATTACGTATACCTTGAACCTAAATAATGATTCGTCCATGTAATAAAACCCACATTTCTTCCTGTGTACTGCTGCGAATGGTTGCATTAACACATAAGTTAAAAGACAATTTTATGGCAATAAAAGATATATTTATTTTCTATTTAAAATACAAAACAAAATAAAATTCACTTTCAGCGAGAAACAGTAAATATTTCTAAAGTAAAAATACTCAGGCGTATCACATTCATAATCAGTCCAGTTCAATTATTAAATATAGATATGGCAGTGCGTCCATCACCAAGAAAATGCACTTTTTTTGGAAATTCATCGTACTTTGATTTTAATTCCTTAAGGGCTATTTTATAAATTTTATCATTAGAAAAGCTTACTTCATAACTTTTAATGTGATTATCAATCCCAATTGTATCAATTATTTTGTATACAAAATAGACTTCTTCATTTTCATCACAGAAAATATATTCTATATAAGAAAACACTGGTTCTTCATAAGGATCGCAACCAAATTCCAAAATGTAACCAACAGTTTAAGTTCCAACAGTTGTTTTTCTTCATGCTCTGAAATAGTTCACTTACCATGTAACAAATTTAATAATACACAATTTATTTATCCGCAAAAACAGAAATGTAATTCTCTAAGTCCGCACTTTTTAAAAATTCACAAACTTTGTCTCCCATTTTTCCACTTCGACTTACATTCAGGAAGACTGGAACCGATCTGAATCTAAACAAACAGCTTGTTGCTATTGGAGAAGTGAGACAAATAAATTTTATTTTATTCGAATAAGGATTATTTCTCTGAAATAAACTATATTTGAAATTGGCTACCCAGTAAAAAACGCTGCGATTCAATGGCCAAAACAAGTGAGTGAGTGATTTATTCCTCATATTCGCTTTTTAATGAAATAAATTTAGTGCGTGAAAGAAATAAGCTTTGTTTGCTTTAAATAAGATCTATTCTGTAATAAATATGTAAATGTTTCCAACAATTTAATGTATTTATTTGAGAAAAATAAGGATAATCATTGGGCCACATTAGTGAACTTATTACGGTAAACCAAATGTATTTAGTTTGATATCAAATAAATCTCTCGACTTTGAAATAAATGCTTATTTGAAAACAATTAAGGATTTATTGTACGGAAAAAAATTTAAGTAATGTAATGTGAATAAATCTCCTTTATTTTAGTGAAAGTATACCTACTTGAGCCAAATTAATCTCATGGAAATAAACTGTGTATTTGCATGAAGGAATTTGGTTTACTTCTGGCAAGTATAGGATATTCGAGCCAAATCCAGCATATGTAGAGCAAATAAAGCAGGTCCAAATAAAGCTATATCTTTGCGATAAATAACCTTGTTTTTTCAGTGTACTGAAAGAAAATGAGAGATATTCTCCTCCTCTTCCAAATTACAGAGCGAGTTGTGAAGTCCAAGATAGAGGAACCGACCCCAATAAGGGATATCTTTTTTAAGATTTGACGTAGGCTTTAAACAATTTCTGTATTTATATCATCATATCGTGTTTTTCTTTAGTCATTCTGAACGTTCGGAACGCACCAAATACGATTATTTATTCATTGCAAGTATTCCGTTTATTCCATTACGTACTTCTTTATTTACACCGTTTTATTCGGAATAAGTTCTTTTCATTCTACGGGACTACATGGAATAAGTGAAATAAACTGAAGCCAAGCGTCAAACAGCTAGTAGGCAGTCGAAGAAAGTAAAAGGAGTAAGTAATGATAGCGTGTCGGCCTTCCAACCCGAAGGTAACAGGTTCGAATGCCGCCGACGACGACCCATGGTTGTTTTCTGCTGACAATATGTTAAATTACGATAAAAATACCATTGAGTGTTGCTAAGAAATGTCGCCGGTTCGGAATCCACCTTAAATTGTCTATCCATTTGCAATCGTTATCTCTAATCGGGTGAAGTTCTTCTCTCGCCCCATGCCCAAGGGGTTACGGGAAATAGAGATAGAAATTGTAATGGTGAAAAAAAAAGTCAAACTTAACTTAACTGTCAAATTTTTATTCTCATCTGTTTTTTATTCTTTCTATTCGGAATTTTTTTATGCCAGGTGAGCTGTTCTTCTATTCCTTCCATTCCTACCATGGAATGAATAAAGAAAAATATCCTAAGTCTTTGCTAGATAATGGTACTCCATTTAAATAAAACAAAGCTTCCCTTCACTTATATAAATGTCTAATTTATCGAATGTAATTTTTAAGATTAAAATAAATTAATTGATAGATTTCTATATATTTCCTATGTACGCGTTTTAAAAGTTCCATGAAGGTTTTCCCGCTTTTTCCGTAATATGAATATTGTGTCTAGAATATAATGTCAGTAAGTTATTATACCATCTTTATTTTTTAGAAATTTGGGTAGTCTATTGTCTGTCATAGAAGATAATTAGATTAATTAGATATTTAAATGTGATTCAAGGATAGAAATATACATAGCTGGCTGGTTTCGATATGAATTATGCAAGTGGGAGTGTATTTGCAGTGGAAATCAGCGAATTGGGATGCACACCAATTAATTCTGAAGGTTATTGTTTATTAGGATTCCGTAGAAGACTAGGAACCCTTATAGTTTTGGTCTGTATGGCAAAGCGCTCCGATCCTCTCATTTATATACTAGGATTAAATTTGGTATACGGTTGTACATTGATGACCTAAATGCAGAAATGATGTGATTTTTGGAAAATTACTTTTTTTTACATTCCTTCCATTAATTAAAAAGTGTACCCAACATTTCTTTTCACTTACCCGATTGATGAGTTGTCCTTACAAAGGTCTCCTAAAATGCAAGAAATAATGTTCAAGTACTATCTGATTTTAACCCTACAGTCAGGGGATATTTGCTTTCAAACTCCCTTTCCGCCTTCTAATTTATAAATTACCGATGCAAAGTTTTTGAAAAAATCCTGAACGTAGCCCTTAGTTAGTATTTTCAATGATAATTATAGCAAAGTAAAAAGAGTTTATGAAAAATTTAGAAATAATTTAACGGAACCCTAGCATATGCGTGCCGTACTGTAATGTGTGCGCGGTATGATGCAACGACAAGTTGCCACGTGATGTCCAGGTGGCACGCCTAGCTGGCAACACGTGCATAGCTCGTCGGTTTGGGATCGGTTTCTTGGACATCAAATCACACACCACAACAGTATTCGCGTGCCTGTGGCGAAAGAAGGTTGTGGAATCCTTCTCTCAGGTCTGCCACTAGTTAAAGAAAAACCGAGAAACAGATAGAAGGAAGAGCAACAGGCCTGGTGTCACCTGTTACTCTTAGCCGCGCTGAACTGTCATGAAAACAAAATGCCAAAAAAGAAAATTTACTCTTAATCGACAGTTCCGGCATCTAACCCACTCCTATCTTACATCTGGCTAGGATGCAGGTCCAACCTACAAAGAGCGCTGAATATAATTTAAATCAAAACTTAATCAAGAAAGGGAGGGTGCGAAAGAAGGAACGGAGAAAGCAAGGGGAAAAGAAGTCTTATTAGGGTTCCTGAAAATAAAGATTAGGTTACTCCATATAAATCCAAAATGTATTCAAAACCAAACCAAAATAAATTTATAATCTTAGATCTAGATATCCTAACAGGCTTAGACCTACTACAAAACAGGATGCTTCTAATCATACACGAGAGATTCCTGCAATACTTTAATACTTTACTTATTAACAGTGTAATCTGGTAATAGTGTAATCAGATTACACATTACTGACTCAAACAACAAAAATTTGTAATCTTCAACAAGACAAATATTATGTGGAATTTCAAAGCTAAAGAAATGTGATGAGTTACTACATGAATTAAACAACCTCCTAATTCATTTACGTCAAGCAATTATCTTGATTCCGTGAGGAAACCTATTGACCGAAGACAAGTGAGGTGTAACATATTAGTGTGAATACGCTCTTTATCATTGTCAGTCTTTTTTTTCTTATATCTTACCCGATGAGTATTTTGTGCACAAAATATTCAAGTTGAACAAACAACAGCAAACAAATTTACATATAACTATAGTATCGATATCTGATTCTTTACTACTCGTATGAGCTGATGCCCTGGAAAAGCAAAAATATGAGCCGAACAACCCTAAAGAAATGGTCAGCTTTAGAACGTCGAATAAAACCTCCAGGTGAGTACATGCTCAAATAAATTATTTCTATCCTCTAAGGATCCATCGAGATAATTGCGTCTTTGTGCTTGAGGTTGTTAACAATGTTGACAATCTCTCAAGCACTACTTGACTTACACGTCCTACTGTTTATCCGCTAGTGACAGTCGAACTTGAACCTATTTCAATAACGAATTCTGTTTTACCTTATGATTAGTCTATAGCGCTTAATTTACATAATATATTAGTGTATGTGGCCCAAAAAGGCAAAAAAATCAAATGAATATCGTTATCTATCGTATCTAAAAGTTTCCTTTAGGCTGTTTAGGTTGCTTATGCCATTTAATAATTTAGTAAAAATTCCTTAAGCTCTTAAGCTAAATACGATTTCCGACAAAAAAAAATTTGGCCATTAACTTGAATGAACTATGAGACAGTTCATGTAACATCTGGACAAGAATTCAGTTGACATATGAACATTGTCTGCACTAACAAAGTAATTAGGTGTTTTTTAGTTTAACCTAATAATTGGTATTATTTCTAAGTTTTGGAGGTTAACTTTATCTAGGAACGACTATAATTTCAGCGCAATGTATATACTTTACTAGTACAGTAACTAAGTAAATTAAGTGAAATTTATTAATAGTTAGCAATTTAATAATAATTTAAAAAGGAAAAGTCGAACAAAAACTTTTCTTCTCCAAGACCTACGTGTTTAATTGGCTGGACTATCAACATCTTTGTCTGACGCTCACATTTCGTCATTGGGCCGTCTGCAGTACCATCAAAATTTCTCATAGAAATTTATTTGTACTCCCTCTGCTGGATTATAATTTTTTTTAAACTACACCTGTGGTGAACTTTTCCCAAACGAATATCAGGATATGCTGTTGGGTCCAGTAATAGATTTCTCAAAACTGTGCCGGGTTCCTTTATTTTTGTTTTTTTTTTCAAAGACTTGCCAGGCTTTATTATGGCTGAACTGGTTTCAGTACAGTATGCTAAAAATGTCAGGGATAATTACAGGGTCTTTCTAAATGTTAAATAGGTGAAATTTACCTAGTTAATGTGTCGTTCTGCTCCGTAGTTGGGTCAGGGGCTCCTCGTTCTAAGCGGTGTGATCTGACTGTGATCTGGTTTTAACAATTTTCTTGCAGCTTCCTGCAGCAATTTAAAAAAAAATGTTCCTCAGGGAATGACGCTGTTCCACTGGTAACAGTATGCCGGAGTAGTAAAAGTTTCCTGTTGGACCTTTCTTGGTCATGAAAGTAGCACTGTTCGGCTAAGTAGAACGTGGCGATATAAAAACTTTCCTGTTTTAGGTGTGTGTTTGATCTGCGACGAACAACTACGATAAAAATCGAAAGGATTAATAAATCATCGGAATGCCGATGATAAAGCTAAGTCCTAATATTACAATTTGAAATTAGGCCCCGCTGTAGAAATCATTAGCCGCATCTAATTCCGGTGAGAGAATTTCAGATATTTATACAAATTTATAAATATTTAAATAATAGAGGAGGGTAAGAACTAGAATTTTCTTTATAGATATACCATGTAGGTAGAGTATCTTTTCAAAGGACTTGCTTTATTGATTCAAAAATTCTTTTTTAATTTTAAACCGAAATAAGAGGTCTCATATATTCTATATTACTACTAAAGTAAAAAAGAAACGCCGGCCGTGTAAATAAATTTTTAAATTTCTTTCTTTGCTTGAGTTTCTTTTTTAATTTTTTCGCAAATTCCACTCGGGTGCATTTAAATAACACACAAAACTACATAAAAAAGGGAAATTTGGCTCCAAGATATGATTTGGTCGCCGTGTATTAAATTACGATTTTAGAGAATTGAACGGAAGTTAAAAAAACATTATTTTTGAGGTCATCGTATTGGGTGTCGAATGTAAGTTTGTTGAATGACGAATTAAAAAATGTATAAAACATTACTATGTGTTATTTATTTAAACACTTTTTAGAAAAAAAGCATAAATATTTTATATATATATATATATATATATATATATATATAAATATGTAACTGTGTGTTATACTTGCACAAATCCTCCAACCCTATCTCCAAAGTACAACTCAAAAAAGTTCGCATTTTTTGAATATTTTCCATAAAAACGAAAATTATCACGAGTGCATAAGCTTTGATACTTTATCTGGCACGCAAAAACAGTAATGGCATCTCCTCGCTCTCTCGCTTAGCTATCTTTTTTTTTAATAGTAATCATAGTACGGAACATTAATTGTGCAGGTCCACCTTGCACATGGACGTCGGTTTTCCCTGGGATTAATAAGAGCTTTGAAACTCTCTCCAAATCCATTGCGCAATAATTTTAAATTGCTTTAAAAAATTTTAAAACTGGACTACCGGTGTTTTTCGCTTTTTAAGCGAGATTTCAAAATAAAATAATGCCGACAAATATAGTTGAAATGAAATATTTTCGAAAGAATGAAACTATACCTACATATATTTTTTTTAAATGATATCCAAGAAATGTGCTCCCGGACTATCAAGTAACGCATACCTCCTGTCAGTCTAATTTTTAAGTGATAATATGATTTCTAATGGTGATGAGGTTTATTCTGGTTGTGATATGTGCAGAAACAAAATTGCCATATATGGAGTAAAAGCAATCCTCAGACTACATCCAAGAAAAATGGCCACATGATATGGTTTATGGGCGGGTAGAATCATCGGTCCTTATATTTTTTTAAAAAGGTGAAATTGAAATATCTTTTGAAATGGGGATGGAGCTGGACGTTATCGATATATGCTTAATCAACTTTTATTTCCATAAATCTATCAATATATACTGTTAAAGGTTTCAGCAAGATGGCAGTACATGTAATACAGCCAACGAAACCATCAATTTACTGCGTGACAATTTTGGCGACCACATTATTTCCAAAAATATTGACTATACCCAGATTTGTTGCAAGAAGTGGCCACAAATTTAACCGACAAAGTGCGATACGTAACTGCTAGTCGAGCAGCACATTTGTGGGATATAATTTTCATAAAATATATGTACAATTTTATTCTTTTGAGCACAATAGAAGAATGTCATTCTCTATTAACATAAATTTTATCCCAAATTTTTGAGATTACTCGCTTGAGCTTCTCTAAATATTTGATATTTTTATCACTTAGTTTTGCCATCATATAGCCCCAACGATAGAAAAACCAAGACTGCTTCATCCTTCGGTAAAAAGCCTACTGCGTACTGGAAGTAGCAGTAAGTGTCTTCCTCCTTGTAATATTATATTTATTGACTCCTTTTTCAATAAAAGCAGAAGTTATTTTGCAGAAGCCACCCCAAACCGTAACAGAAGATACGTTTTAGCATGAACACACAATTTCAATTTCGAAAATATGCTCTACTCTTACGGTCATTTTGTGCATTGTGTGGTTGCTCCAAAACGAACAATTTTTCATCAAAAAACCAAATTCATCCCCAGCTTGCCAAACAAGAATGTTGTCAACCCTCCTAGTTGTTTTTTCCTTCGAAGCTGCTTTCTTAAAACCTTAATGCGTACAGTGCATGGACGTCCGGGCTTTCACAAGGGATGTTTCCTTAAAACTTTTAATGGTTTTATATATGAAGTTCCGCTCATTCCTGTAATAAATTTGTTTACAATAAACTTCCATAAAACTTCCATCGCACTTCAGTCTTTAAATAAAACTGACTACGTTTAAACAAGAAAAACTTTTGTATTCGAATTTATTGGACACGGTTTATATGTTGCTCTGTAAAATACCGATCTAGCCTTAGATTTGTTAGAAGGACTTGTAATGTTGATTTACATAAAATCAAAACGTATGCAATAGCTTCGTCATTAGGCATAAAGGCTGTAGGCTAGTTTATAAGACATTTTTTATACAATTAACCGATTTATTGCTCGGCACTTGGTTGAAAAACTTTTCACTCAACATTTTAAAAAGAAAAAAGAAAACAAAACACTTGCTTTTTACTTTTCCACAAATTATTTATTAAATTTATCGAGTTACAATCGACGCGTTTCGACTTTCTGGGTCATTTTCAAGATTGAACTAAATATTAACTGGTTTAACAAACAATTATATACTTATTTGGAGAGAAAAAACGCTATTTAGGAAAAAGAGAATCTATGAAATTACAATCAAGTAAAATACTCTTGTTGTTAAAATCATTAAGGTCATTGACCAAGAAACAGCCATGATTTTTAGCTTTGTGTATTTCATATTTTTCGAATCTATCTAATATTTTATCATCGTTAATGTGATGTAAAAGTTCTAGGTTATCAATATTAATAGAATGTCCAGTATCAATTAAATGTTTGCTTAAGCCAGAACTAGGTCTGCCTGATTTAGCTGATGTAAAGTGTTCTTTAAATCTTGTCCTAATATTTCTCTTAGTCTTTCCTATGTACAGAGCATCACAATCACTACATTTAATACGATATACGCCACTACATTTTAAAGGGTCAAATTTAGGTTTTATTTTATAATTACATATTCTAGATTTAAGGTTATTTTTATTTGAAAACGCGGGATAAACTTTAACATTTTTAAGACAATTTTTTAGTATTGAACAAGAATTATTTAAATATGGGATTTTTTTACGCAAGAATGTGTCATCATCGGATTTATTATTGCACGGGTATATAGATTCAACGGTCCATTTATACTGCTTTTTCTTTAATAGTTGATAAATAATCTTTGGTTTATACCAATTATTAATAGCAATTTGTTTGATAACATTTAACTCTGACTTAAATTTATGGTGGTCTAAAGGCAGTTTCACCACTCTATTTATCATAGACTGAAATGCTGACATCTTAGTATTCCAAGGGTGGTTGGAATCGGACGGTATTACAGCATCACAGTATGTTGCTTTTCTAAATATATTGAAAGATAATTTTTGATTAACTATTGATAGCGTCAAGTCTAAAAAGTTGATGTGTTGGTTACCATTTTCGATTGTGAATTTTATATTATTGTCAAGTTTGTTTAAAATATTATCTAAAAATATTTTGAGTTGTCTATCAGTCCCTGTCCAGATACAGAAGACATCGTCAACATATCTATACCAGATAAAAATATTATTTAGTAGGTTGCTGTCAGAATTAAAAAGTTTATTTTCTAAATAGTCCATAAATATTTCAGCGCAAAAGGGAGAATAAGTTTATAAGAATTTAAAAATTTTCAATTTCAATTAAATATTCAGCACATATACTTAAGTCATCTCAGTCAACATTGCGATTCGATATCTAATCGAAAGCGATTCGTTTTCGCACCGAAAAAAGAACGATTTATCAAATCAAAATAGGGAATTTCACAATTTCTCTTACAATTTTTCATTACAATATACCGTTTAGCGTTACTTGATAAAACTTATCGCTCCACTGGTTAAATCGCCACTAACTCACCAGGTTACTTCTCAGCCCTATTTATACTACTTAGCTAAATTCTAGAAACTTCAGCCACTTAGTTCTAGATATTGCTGCCATTCATTTTCACCATACCAAATCAGCACAGGTTCGAGTCGGCCTTGACTTCATACGGTATCTGACGTTTTTATGATTTCCGAACTTCAGGACATTGTACACTTTGATTTCGTTTTCTTCATGTAGTCTATGCTCCGTATAGTGCATGGTACCTCATTTTCCTTCAAATGCAACATTTTAAATCCAACCCGACGTTACTATTTCGCAATAAAAAGTCAATCTCGAAAAGACATATTTTGATTGTTTTCAGTATCATTCAGCAATCAAACTTCGAGTATGTTTCGCTAAAACGAAAAATTAACGATAAATCTAATCGCCTTTATTTATATAGAGTTTTTCCATTCAATACTTCAATAGACTTCATTTCTTTAAAGTGGATTATTATCAGATTGAAAATTATATTTTCTATTTCAACTATTTCTTCCCTATCCGTCACTTCTTTGAGAATTCTTCGCAAAAGGAAGAGTTAGAGGAAAAGTTTAATGGGCTCACGGGTCAAGCATAATTCATGTACGTGATCATAAAGTGATACGGTTGTGTAGTTCGGTGGTTTGTAATTATTTCGTTGGAATAATACCTAGCTTTTGATGCTGTTGTTGAGGAAAAGGCAAAGCAATTTAGCTTTCCTATCAGGAAAGTCGGGCGTGTCTTTAATAAATATTAATATTTCTTATTCCACTTGCCTTTGAACGATTTCGCTTTCTTAGCATTTTTAAAGAAATCTCGAGTTAAGTAAGTATTCAGATGTGCTGTATTATATTTTTGGTTTTAAACACTTAGGCATATTTAATTTTATATCTTAAATTTCCCTATTATGCTTCGTTACTTTTAATTATGAAATATTGGAAATAGGAATTAATTAGGAATTTTAAATTAAAAATTAGAGAAATATGAAAAATTTTGCCATTTTCACTTCAGGATTGCCTACTGGCAACGCCCCTGATTAATGACGAATAAAGTGGAATAAGCCGAAAAGCTGCTATTATTGCATATATATATATTAATACAGGGTGTTTCAGATCTGACGTGCCAAAACGAGTGGGGTGATAGACCTCAACTAGAAAAATAAAAAATTGTATGGCGGGGGGAGGGAGGGGGGGGGCAATTTCAATTGTTTGGGAGTTACAGGGTGATTCATAAATTTCAGTTTTTCATGGTATTCACATTACTCTTTTATTTTCAAAGAAACGCTAAAAAACCACTATCCTAATAAGCTTTCCAAAAATGTCAACACTACTGATCTAACTCCTACCATTGCACGTACAGTCACTTCTAAAAGTAAAAAAAATGGTTACCAAAAATTCAGCATTTTCTCACATTTTCTCCGAAATTTATGTAATTAGTACACCTCTTTTTTATTTTTATTTTGAAATCCCTGACTATCTAATTATTTTATTGCATTTTAGGTAGGAAATTCTTAAAAATAAACAAAATTGTTAAGATAAAGGGTCGAAAATGTTTGTTTTGGATTAACAGGTAATTAATTTTAACTATTGCTGCAAAAATGTAATAAAAATGGTAGTGTAATTTTGTTTGATTGCCGATATTAGCTTGTGTTAGCCAGAATTCACACCCTTCTAAAATTTTGCTACCAAAAAGGGTCAGTTAGCAGGAATACTTATCATAGTTGAAAAACAAATCAATAAGTACGGGTGTGTTTGAGCAAAAATTATTAAAAAATGGTAGAATTTACAGTTGAGGAATACGCGGATATTATTTACATTTATGATGTATTAGACGGAAAAGAGAGAGCGGCTGTACTAGAATATCAAAATTCCCTAACCGGCGACCACCCCAAAAAGGGGTATTTACACGGACTATCTAAAGGTTAAGAGAAACAAGAAGTGTAAATTCACACGACAGGGATACATGACCCGAAACTTCGGGAACTACTGCCGACGTCGAGCAACAGGCAGGACCTGAGACGAGCACGAAACGAGTCACAAGGCGATTAGGAGTGCCGTCATCTAAGGTTTGGAGGGTTATTCATCGAGGGGGATTACGTCCATATCATCATCACCCAGCCCAACGACTAATGGAAAGAAATTCTGAGAGAAAGCTGAAATTTAGCACTTGGCTTCTCGAACGCGACATTAACGAAAGAGCGTCTCTGGACCGAATTCTTTGGTGGAATGAATCTCAATTTACCAGGGATGATATCACGAGCTTCCATAACCTCCATAACTGGTCGAACACTAACCCACACAGGGCAAGTGTGACCTCATTCCAGCAGAGATTCAGTGTCAATGTTAAGGCTGGTATCATCGGCAACCATTTGGTAGGACCATTCATTATGCCGCAAGTGCTTAATAGTAAAATTTATGCGGACTTCTTCGAAAATGCAATGCCAGATCTAATAGAGGGGATCACCTTGCATAATCGAACGGACATGTTTTACTAGCACGATGGGGCACCAGCGCATTCAGCTAACATTATGAAGGTAATACTAAGTGAACAATTTCCTAACCGCTGGATTGTATGAGGTGCACCGATTCCTTGGCCTGCTAGATCTCCAGACCTTACCTTATTGAACTTTTCCTTATGGGGAGTAATGAAGTATGAAGTTTATTCAAGCACAGTTAACAATCGGGAAGAATTAGTTAGCCGAATTGGGAATGCAGCGACGAAAATACGGGAGAGGCTGGCTGCAATACGCCTTAAACAGGGACTTAGAAGAAGATTGTTGGCACGCATCCAAAGTGGCGGTGGACATTCTGAACGGCTTTTGTTACTTATCAAGATAAATTGTAATTATTTTTAAATCCAATAAAAAGCATTTTAAGATTAATTTGAGTTAATTTTTTGTATTTTGTTGATTTTTATAATATTCTCCGATAGGATTTCTACGTATAAATTTCTAAATATTTTCTCTACGTGGACATGTTGCACCTTTTTGGAAAGGTAATAAGATGGGAAATCTAATCAAAATAAAAACGGGGTGTGCTATTACATGAATTTCGGAGAAAATTTGGGAAAATGCTGAACTTTAGGTAATCGTAAACCATTTTTTTCACTTTTAAAAAAGTAAAAGAGTAATGGACATACCATGAAAAACTGAAATGTATGAATCACCCTGTAACTCCGAAACTGTTGAGATTGCCCCCCTCCCTGCCATACAATTTGTTGTTTGCCTAGTTGAGATCTATCACCCTACTCATTTTGGCACGTCAGATCTGAAACACCCTGTATACAAAAATACTAAGCCGCCAATAATGTATAACAGAAGAACAAATACATTGTATACGCTCGTGTATAAATCAGTCTTGTAATGGACTCCTTGCCGTAATCAAGCTTTTGTACTTATTAGTAATTATAGTTATATGAATCATACTAATTATAGTCTTTATGAAAATGTATCCTTTATTAATTATCCATCCCGCTACCTCCATCTTCCACAACCCCCATAGTATTTAACGGCATCGGAAGTCTCATTATTCATCTCAGCGACTTCGAAAACTATGGATTTGACACTAATATAATCCAAAGCCATTTGTATATGCAGCGTGAGTGCAAAATTTGTGGTTGCTTGGTTTAGTAGTTTTGCGTAAAAGAAAAGCAAACAAAAAAACGGTAGTTTCGCTTTTATATATTAGTAGGGATAAAGATAGATAAGTAATTCAATAAGGACGGCACCTATAAAGCTTTTACTCATTTTATGCAAGATTAGACTTGCTATTTAGCAGAGGTTGAAACCTTCGGTTTACAATCCTCATGATTGATAACAATTTTATGCTAGCTACTCTATTACTATACTATTTACAATTGAAATAAGAAAAGTTGTTACGTGTCAGCTATAACATTCTAGTTTGGCGGAATAAATCGGATTTAAAAACGTACTATGTATATTTAGTCTATAATATGCATGCTTCTACCTGAAAGTCGTCATTATTGGATCTCCCCTTCTTTCAATTTTAACAAACGGTACGATACACTTTTAGTAATTTAAAAATTTAGCGGCACACTAACGGCAAGATAAACTTAAAAGTTAGCTTCAACACACACCACCACCACCCCCGCTCCGCAAAAAAAACTTTTGTAATGATACCAATCGGGGAAACTACTCTAACCAACAAAAAAAGAATTCTGGCTATTCGCAGTGGCGGCACACTAAAGTGGTTGCGAAACACTTGTTTAGGAAAAGAAGGGAAGTGAGATTTCAAAAAACTTTAAAAAAGATTTTCCGTAAAATTCATCATAAATTTCCCTGCTTTTTGGAACAATATTGTGCAAACTTCTGAAACTAATTGAGTACATTTTTGGAAAACTTTCTTACATCATTATTTTCGTAATTAATGAGATGCTCAAATTTGGTAAAATTAAGCAAATATAAGACGGGAAATTCGCGTCTTGCCTTAACGTCGTTAAATTTAAAAAAATATAACAATAGCTACTGAATCTGATTCCATTCCATTAATCATATCATCCTACAGTTTCAATGTACTTTTTCTAATACTAGATCCGGTTAAATTGGCAATCAACTTAAAATAAACAGTTGATCAACTCCTGCAACTCCCATGAACAGACCTGCTGATTAAGCTTAAGGGGGGACCCTACCCTGAAGGTTTTAAAAAAATCGATTTTTTTTGCATAAATCTATCCCTTATAGTGTCTATAATGACCTTCTAAGATGGTTTATTGATATCCGAAGTCAATGCAAGGATACAAGAAGAATTATGGAGGCCTTTTGCTCACTTTTCAAATGAACCGTAGTAATACCAAAACCTTTAAACGCGTTTTTCTCGAAACCACATTTTTCAAACTGAGTGCCACTTTTTCTCGCTCGAATCTTTTTCGACAATGTGTAGAACTGTTTTCTGTTTTTCGATTTTTTATAAAAACTTTTGTGCATTTTTTTTCACCAAAAATTATACTTTTTTTTCAAACTGCCTTAATTTTTGTAATTTATTGAATTTTCAAAAAATCCTATACTACACTTCCCTTACACATGCCTTTTTTGGACGCCGAAGGCTACCACGGCTCAAAATAACAATTTTTTTACTCAAAAAAAAGGTTGTAATACATGCAGTTGAAAATTCATGCAATCATATAGTAGAAAACCCCAAATAATTCGATTGTGTTTTACGTCTTAAATTTTTTTTGAGAATTGCTGTTTTTTTAAAGCTGTCAGGGTAGGGTCCCCCCTTAAACTTAAGCCTTTATTGTGACCGTTGGTTTTCGTTTGAATCGACTAGCAAAGAAAGAATTCTCCCTGCAATTTTAAATGACTTGACGAGTCGATTTAAATGTAAACGGATATGCTCAATTTGTATGTAGTTCCTTTTAATTTTTAACCGACTTCCCAAAAACAAAGAGGTTATAAGTTCGACGCGTATGTTTTTTTTTTTAAATTTTTTTTTTTTTTTTTTTTATTTCTGACCGGGCATAACTTTGTAACGCGTCGACCGATTTTGATAATTCTTTTTTTGTTGGGTAGAGTATGTTCACCGATTGGTACCATGTCAAAAAAATTTTTGGTAGGGTGGGGGTGGGGGGTGGGGATGAAACCTAACTTTGTAACGCATGATCCGATTTGGATGGTTCTTTTTTTGTTGTACAGAGTATGATCCCCCATTGCTAATAGGAGAAAAAAATTTGGCCTATGGTGGGGGGAGGGGTAGTCTAACTTTGTAACGCGTGGACCGATTTGGATAATTCTTTTTCTGTTGGGTAGAGTATGTTCCGAGGTTGATACCAGGTGAAAAAACTTTTGGGGGGATGGGGGTGGGTTGGGGTTGGTTGATACTACGAGAAAACAAATGTTGCTGGGGTGTTGGTGGGAGAAGGGGGGTGGAACCTAACTTTGTAACGCGTGGATCGATTTGGATGGTTATTATGCTGTTGTATAGAGTGTGCTCCCCCATTGCTAATAGGAGAATAATTTGGTCCTATGGTGGAGGTGGGGGAGGGGTAGTAACTTCGTAACGCGTGGACCGATGTCGATGATTCCTTTTATGTTCGGTAAAGTATGTTCCTTGATTGATACCATGAGAAAAAAAGTTTAGTGGAATGGGGGTGAGGTAGGGGGTTAAAACTAACTTTTAACGCGTGGACCGATTTAGATGGTTCTTTCTTCGTTGTATAGAGAAGAAGTCACTAAAAAGTGAAAAATAAAATAGTTTTTAAAAAAAAAGTTGAACCGACTTCACAAAAAGCGCTAAAAAGCATAAAATAATTTTGAATTTTATATCTATTACGACATTTTGAAGTCGGTGCAAATTAAACAAATAAAACAACTACAGTACCACAATTGAAAATAATACATAATACTACCTGAACGTTTCAGCTTACGGGATCATAAGAAATGCCAATTAAATACTTTTGTTGTAGTTGTTTGGTTTGTTTGATTTGCAGCGACTTCAAAATGTCGTAATAGATATAAAATTAAAAATTATTTTATGCTTTTTAGCGCTTTTTGTGAAGTCGGTTCAACTTTTTTTTTAAAAACTATTTTATATAATGGAAATTTGTAAGTACTTTTGCTTTTTTTTTGCATATTGGCCTAATGACAACTCTTTTCGTTTTATGTCATTGAATGTGTACCCGGTAAACATTTTTTCTTATAGCCAGTACCTTATAACTCCGTATTCAGAATTTACAACAATTAATATAGAAGATCTATCAGGAATACCGGAAATGGCTATTATAAGTTAATTCATTTATTTAAGTCCTCTATAGTTGAGCCGTTTATTTCGAAATTACCATAAGTCACTTTTGAAAATACTTTTAGTTTCATGTTTCAATTTATTTAAATATTTCTATTGTTGTAACTGTGAATGAACCTTTATAATGAACTTAACTCTATTAAAGATCTGAGGTTTATTAATATTTCTTTTTAAACTTAAATCTCAGATCTGGCAGAAACTTGAATTGGGTATTAGTAATCCACAATATATTACAGTGACTTTCTGCAAATATACAAATGCATTGATCCGAGAGAACGCAGCGATTTGGCTAATCGATTTCCATTAACCGGTTCCCAGGCTATCATTACGCCTAGCAATAAGTTGAAAAGAAAGCACTGAAGTAATTTGTAGGCTGGGAGCGTTTCTATACATAAAGAATTACTTGTTATATAAACGTATCTATCACTAAACATAATCGAGAAAATTAAAACTGAGAAGAAAACCCGAATGAGAGGAAGAGATGTTTTCATTTAAGTTAGCCCACATCTGTTCTACTGCACATCTATCTATCACGTCCACCTTGCCTGCAATGATTGCAAAAAGCGCGAAGCATCCGTTGATAAATGTTAATGAGCTCAGACAGAACTAACAATTCAGCATTCAACAAGGCACCTTCTACAGAGTGGCTGGGCATCGCTTCGATATCATTCCGGCGACATGTGTTTAAAATTGATGAAAAACTTGAATCGTGTGCACATGACAAAGTGAATTTATTGCCTCAGTCCAGAACGGAAATTTCTTGGCTGACGTTATCGTCTTCTTTTTTTCCGTAAGATTTTCACCGTTTGATTTCTTCTATTTGCCATTTCTAATCCCACTCATTTTCATTATTTCACTCAAACGCAGGCTATGCCTGAATATGTAATTTTCTTGAAGACATGTGTGGAACGTGCCATGATTTAGAGTTCCCGCCAATTCCCCTAGGGCTTAAGAAAACACAACCTTGCCGTGTAGCTTGGAACAGAAAATAGCTGATTTTTTATCATCCATTTCATCATCTCAAGATAAGACAAATTTATTCCGATTCTATTAGAAAAGGTGAGGAATGGGTTATATTCGTATGCAGTTGATGAGTGAGAACACTTGGATTTTATATTTATTAAATGCTTTTAGTGACAATTAGCTCTAAGGATAGCGCAATGCAACCAAGGTTAATAGCGTCTGATCACGCATATGTTAACCAAATTTATGCCGCTTTCCATGACAGGGCATAATGACTACTATCAGACCAGTGTGCTGCCGATCAATGTGCTCACCTCCAGTCGAAAGATTGATAAAAGCGCACTAAACTCCCTTCGACATAGGAACAGTGCGTCGCGAACAGCAACATAGGGACAGTAGGAGGAGCACATTCATCTTAAACCCGTTTCTTCCGCTGCTTTCCTTGACAGTATTTCACATTGTTCCTTAATGATCATGTAAATATCATGCTAAAGATCAGAGGCGCACTATCTACAAACCTCGCCGCGATCGGCTTTCTGGCTTTGTTCCCTGTGCAAATCTCTCCAGTTTTTATTAGTGTAGGACGGACCTCACCACGGGGTAAAGACTGTATGTTTGATTTATCGATCGATTATATCTGGCTGAGGTAAGACTGAAAAGGTGCAACCGAGTGCCCACTGCTCAGTGCAATACCGAAATAATTCAGCTTCAGATTCCCTTTTGATAGCACTTCCTTCAGCAGGTAATTTCGGGTCGAAATAAAAATTTATCAAAGTTTAGAACAAGACAATACGAGGTTACTGGCTGGTCTCCTTGAGGGCATTGTTATGTATTTGTTTAAATTAGCTTAATGATCAGTCATTACCTAATGAGATTATTTCTGTTATGCATTTAAGTATGCTCACTCACTTAAATCTGTTCTTCATATTGCTTTGAAAACACGCACACATCGATTTAAAAAATGAGCGAATTTAAAATCTACATAGTTTACTAACCTTAATATATGTATAAAAAGTAAAATTCATTGAATCTGTAGAAACTGTAGCAGTAACCCAGTTGGAAATGAGATCATCCCACTATTAATACAAGAGCGCTGTGTGGATAGGATTAACACTTATTTACGGACTGAGCCAATTTGACTCATTTATTATAAAATATTATTTTTTAAATATATATGTTGGTTTTTATTTACGTCATGAAATATAGGGTACTCTGCTCCGCCGACCCCCTCATTTCGCATATTCGAATGTGGTATACCTATGTATTTCAAAAACAGAGTTTATATGTAAAAAATGTTTTCAATGAAGTTTTTAATAATAAATCTTTTATTTCAATTTAGTTGGAACTGTTTTTTTTTTGCAAAAAGCTCCAATTTTGCTGTACGAGTAAATAAAGGTATATAATACCCGTAAATCTAGTGTTAACATTTTGTGAAGAAGTCGGTCATTCTTAAAATGAAATAAAATTAGGCAAACTGTCACAACGCCAGTCTTAAACAATCTCCCAGATTTTTGCAGGTATACTTAAGAAACAAAGAATATCCGAACATTAATACATATATTAAAGAAATGTTCTCTAAGTTATGGCATAAAATACCTAAAGATGAAAATACCTAAAGATGCCATCCGTGCCAACTGTTTCGATTTTAATAGAAGTCCTCAGGCTATTGTCAATAAAAATAATAATATTAAATGTTTCAAATTATATGATAAAGTTGGCCCGTTATTGAATAATGCTTGTTGTGCAAAAAATTGTTCACCACTTTAAGAGATACAAAACCATTTGTCATACTCTCAAGTTGAGAGTGCCCTTAAGGTGCCATAACTTTGAAAGTAATTAGACCAAGCACATTTTCATATTTTATAAAGCTAACACAATCGGGGATAGAATAAATTACACTTCAACTGCCTATTTTTATAAACAAAGAAGCTATGGGTTCTCAAATTTGAAATTTTGGATTTAATAAACAAATATTCAGTTTTCAACTCAAAAATTTTGACTTTGACATAACATTTTCTGAAATATTTTAAATATTATTTTCGTTTAAGAGTAATACCAAACACATTTAATTTACCTTAGCACAAAAAAGCTTTAAGATATAGTTTTAAAAAGACCTGTTTGAGCATTACGAATATTTTAAATGCTAAACACATTTTATTTAAAAATTTTATTTTTAAACTTTTCGTATTTAATTTTACCCATTATACAGAATTTTGCACTAAATTTTTATTGTGTTTTCCTTTTTCTAATAAACATATATGAGCCCTTCTACATCGTGGTATATCAAAACTTCTTTCAGCTGAGTACAGGCTTCATAAAACTTTTGTTTAAGCTACTCTGGTGTTGCTATGTGTTCTGAATAAATCTTTTGCCCGTTATGAAGATTAACAATTCCTTGGCTGTCAAAGGGGGCTTCATCGCTCCACAAGTTGTTATGCAGAAGCAGCAAATCTCTTGGACTTCTTTCTAAAGTTGACCCGACGTAGAGTATCTGTGGGTAAAATTTCATAGGCTCTGGTAAAATGATAAGAATTTTATCTTTCTCGTCTAAGCACTTTTCATACTGATACCGTTGATACTCCAATCCGTCAAGCACTCCATCAAACACCAAAGGAAGGATTCTCTTCCACTATCTCTCTGTGAGTACGTAGGATTGGGGGGATACGGTGGTACCTAACTTCTTTGTAAAGCGTGGACACATTTGGATAGTCTTGTGTTAAGGTGTGGTGAGACAAAGGAGGAGTATTGCCTATCTTCGTTTTTATGCACCGATTTTGACGAGACTTTTTAACTGACTTACTACGAAACGTGTAGATCGAGTTGGAGAATGTTTCTACTGTTGTACAGAGTTGCCAATTCGGGCGATTTCTCGCCGATTGGGCTACTTGAGCCATCAGTTGGGCGAGAAAATTTTGCTCTCTGCGACTAGGCACTTTTTGGGCGATTTTAAATTCTTGCTAGGCGCTTTTCCCGAATACAAAAGTACACGTAAGTACACGTAAGTGCAAATAGTCGCTTCCATTACTAAATAATTAAGAGTATTTTTTTTGTTTTTCACGACGCCTCTACCAAAATTTTAAATTTGTGTTACTTGTATCTGTTGTTGTTATTTTGTGATTAATATTATTATACATTAAAGTTGTAAAAACAACAATTTTAATGAATATAAAATCAAAAGGCGATTTTTGGGCGATTTCGAATAATGGCGCGGCGACTTTGGGCGACTTCAGCATCACGGCTCGGCGACTTTTGCTCCATACTGTCTGGCATCTCTGCTGTTGTATACAGTACGTTCTCTCATTGAAATTCGATGGTTCTTCTGTTTTATAAGTTATGTTTAACTTCGTAACCTGTAGATCGATTTGGCATTTTTCGTGTAGGATATCCGAAGACACTAAAAAGTGAAAAATAAAATAATTTAAGAAAAACCGACTTTACAATAATGCTACAACGTATAAAATAACATTTAATTTTATATCTGTATAGATTTGTATAGAATAAAAATTTCTCATTGTATGTAAGTAGTTGTTTTGTTTATTTAAATTGCATTGAATTCAAAATGTCCGTAATACATATAAAATTAAATATTATTTTATATTATTTGCCGCCTTTTATGAAGTCGTTTTAACTTATTTTTTTTTATTACCGCGGTCAATAGTCCGACCGTAGGTCGATATATCTAGCCAAAAATCGTCATAACAGAATCAGGTCAAGGTATCCGAGGTGCATTGGAAGTTTCTCATGTAGTGCTGGTTTGTCATATAAGCGATTTATGGGTTGCCTACTTACCAAGGGGATGGTCACTCCTTTGAATTTCAAAACAACATGTTTTTCGATTTGCGTGCATGAACACATAAACTTAAAAAAATTAACCAATCGCTTTCAAAATTTATATGCATTTATATTACTTTATTGCCAAGAACATGCACTAATAATAGGAATAATGAAATTGTTTAAAGTGTGTTTCTTATCTCATAAAACTACAAGGAAATGGTGAAAATTGAAATATTTATTAAACCGTCATAAAACATCCAAATTTAAACTCTTTTGGATGCAGTGTAGTTTATATTCTTGGAAAACATGTTAATAATGTATATTAATTTTAGACAAAGAATGCCTCTAGTCGAGCCCTCCAGAATGTACGGAAAGAACAAACTCGGTTAAACAGCTGACATGGGAAACAGCCTAAATTCCGGATGTACTTTAAAACATTAGAAAAATATCCTCAAAGTTAAAAAATAATCAATTGAATTCTTCGCTATAAAACAGAGATAGGTTGCGGTTTTATGAAATTGATGACTAATTTGGTCTAGGAGTTACGAAGTTTGATTACGCCTCCACCCCTGCACCCAACAGAAAACGAAGCTTAAAATGTTTCACTTTAAAAATCCCAAAAAGCTTTGTAATTTGATCTTCTAATGTGGGGGGGATATTAACAGTTAACTTTATTTGATCCACTTTAGATACGATCACATATTGATGAAATTTGCACTTTTCTTGGATCAATATATGATCTAGATTAGGGATCTATTTCCTTGATCTAGGTCATACAAACCTACCCGTGGCTATAATTTAATATTGTGCAAGAGATGTCTTTACAGTTCTAAGGAATACCAGTGATTTAATTTATTCGTTTTAGCCTTACATTAAATTTAAATGTCTAAACTTCGCTTCGTTTATGAATTTTAATGTTTCCCTTAATAACATAATTTAATCTTATCAACATAAAGCACTTTTTACTGATTAAACCGTCAGCAAATTACTCGAAGCAATCGCAATTAAAGAAGGTATGTTCATTCCGGAAATGGAAAAAAAATGTAACCCAAAAATTTCCTCAATATCTTAATGCAAAGCACATCAAGGTAATCAATCAAACAATCACAAGATCATCCTTACAATTACAGCTGAAAATTTGTTTCTATAATTCATATTGCATGATCAGTCATCATTCGTGTTTTCCATAACATCCAACGATTGTTGCTTTTACGACCGGCCGTAGCATATCGTTTATGGCAATAATTTCCAGGAAACCAGCTGCCTTTCTCACCGTAATATTCATAACAATTTCAGTGAGAACATGCTTCTTTAAAAAATGTTAGTTAAATCACCACAATTTTTTATCGTGGTATAAAAATCCATCAAAACATTTGTACTTTCTGGCGAGATTCTAACAGTTGATCATTAAGCCGAACGAGGAGGCGTCAAGACTTATCTCATGTTCTGAGGTAATCTGCGAACACATGCGCAAGAATTCGAGAAGATTGTTCAATGTAAATTTGTTAAAGTGCTAAAGAAATTTAATGGCCAACTCCGGATCGATTTAATCGATTAGCTTACAGATGATTTTGTAGAAGATATTACATCTGACTACATATTGAAGATATCAATGATCATTAGCAATATTATATTTAATGTGCTTCTCTTTGTATGCAAGCGATAAACTTATTTCCACAGCTAGTCTAGGTTCTTGGTCCCTGTACTTAGAATAGTTTCAAATATTTGAATAATTATCTCTTTTTATAAGTTCTTAAACCGCTCAGTTGTTATGATCACCGATCCTCTTACAAAATTAAGGGTTCCGTAAACATAAATAGCCGATTATGGGCAATAATTGCATATAACTTCATAATCTCGAAATAAACTGCAAACTTTACGAAAGCAAACGCTTAATGTAAAATTGCGATTATTCCTAACATCGGCACTAATAAAACCAGATAAAATATTGCCTGTGAACGCTCAACTATTCTGAATCGATATTGCACCTGTGCAGTGCACAGATATCGTATGCGCAAAAACCTGTCGCTCCCAAAAGGAAGTCAGCAGCAGGTTCGCCAGAGCTGTCTGACTTTGGTTGACTGCTTGGGACAACATCTAGAACTGTCATGCGCCATTATATCGCCCAGGGGAGTCAAAACGTAAAGAATAATTCCCACCAAACAGTCAACTGTCCAATATATATCACTGATCGCGGCTACCTTCCACGCTTCTAAGGTAGAAGAGAAAATTTTCACTGCGCGCGATGATTTTACATGAACATTAAGTGCGCAATCGACTTAACATAAATAGACTTGACATTTTTGCATCAACACTGTCAACTGTAGGATGCCTATGTAAATAAATGTTAATGACAACCTATTGCGGCAAAAATGATAGAGAGAATTTTGCAGAAATGTACTGGCACTTGCTAATAGTTTTAATGCCGCAAGCCAAGTGAATTAATTTAGTTCGAGCTCTTCAATGGTAAAAAGGTAAAATCTCTCTTTAGATAGGGCTTTAGCTTGCTTGCTTGCTTCAAGACTCAAGTGACGTTAATGAGTCATATTTGGATCTAAAGGAGAGCTAGCATCACTACTTTGAGGTTAAGAATGCGAAAAATCGGACATGTTAATTTTAAATCACGTCAAACGTAAATTAATCCTTATATTCCAAATATTTAAATAATTAAAGTAAAAACAAAACCTAAAATAAAAAGTTATTAATAATAATATCCAATAAATTCCCGCGGAGCGAAGACAAGGCCCAGATTACTCTAGGTTCTTCCTAGCGAATGGGCGTGTCCAGTAATTGGGGCTTATTAAGTTAGTTATGCATAGTTAACAATAGAACAACAGTATGGTAGTCTTACTACCCTTATGTTGAACCTCTAAAACAAAATGGTTGGTGTCGATTTGTAGAAGCTGTATCTACCCCCTGCAGCTTGAAGAAAAGTGCGGTTAATCTTTCAGTCTGAAAAATAGTAAATCTAGTCATATAACACTTAATATAAGAGCGATAAGTCAGGGTTGCCATGTTAGGTTGATTGCTTTTTAGCGGTTAGGTGTGTAAAAATGTCAACCTAAACCCTTAACGTTATCGATGCCAACACGGAAAGTTATCAACGCTATGCATACATATAAGTGTATTTTTTATCTTGCAACAATGAAATATCTTGAGTGTACCTCATTATATCGAAAAAAGTTTTGGACACAAGTTGTTTGATTTCAAGGGGGCAGTCATACGACGTCCTTGAATTTAACCTTGACTTTAGCCTTCAAGGTCAATTTGAAGGTTAAATCGAATTTTTTATATGGAAATTCCTATTTTTGACCTTGGATTGGAAAAGAACGCGACATTTTACGTTCATATAGGTACTTGATATTTTTCAAATGACCTTCACATTTTGTTTTCAAAGTATGTTGAACTACGCACCATCAATCCCAAAATGTCCTTCACAAAAGTTATTTGATTTGGAGGGGCATCGGATGGTGTGGCATGGGATGATGGAGGGGCATGGGATGATGGTAAATTTGACCTAGACCTTCAAGGCTATTTAAAGGTTAACTCATTTTTTTCAAAGAGGAATACATATTTTTAACCCCAGCAATCTAAAGGGCAGATCAAGTATGCTCCCGATTATGAAGTTTTGCTGTACTATACAAAAAACCACAATTTTTTGCATTCTAAAGGCTTGTAAAAAATTAAGTATTTAGGTTATAATAGCACAATTTTGTAATCTGACGCTAATGAAAATTATCACTGTAACATCTCATTCCTCCAAAGTACAATAAAATGAAATACTTCCAGTGAAACACCGCATCTAACAACGTCATAGTCAATAGCTCAGCATTCACCTTGTAACACATTTCGTTGGGTACCCCGTTGATCAATTTAAATTGGATAATGGCAGGTGGAGTGAGCCACAACATTCGATATGCAATTAAGTCCCATCTTCTTTAATTAACACATCGCTAGACAAAATTAAAGAAAAATCAACAACGAAAGAAGGCTTTAAAAGCGTTTGCAATGATAATTGCACCTCGACGAAGCAAAATACCTATACCGAACGGATGCTGCAAAAGTTGCGTCTGCCTGAACTACATACATAAATACTTGATGATGGACAGTGGTAGTCGTACTTGTGGTAATCGACCGTGGAAAATGTTGAAAAGGAATTTTTTCTTCTGTCATGACTGCCAAGAACATTATGATAAAACAATTGACATAGGACGAGATATTTGTGCTAAACTACCGCATCTGTTGGGCAATTAAAACATTCTTCGCTAGAAAATCTTTGAGTTATAGATATGGTTGATGGATTTCCTCTGTTTCTCTCGGCAAATTTTTACAAAGTATTGCCGACAGCATTGGCATGGCAGAAAAACTTTGAGCAAAAATGAGAACTTTTTGCATTTTCCCCCATTCATATGTAAATTTTTTTTAAAACGAGTGTGAAAATTTGCTTCGGCAATTAATTGGCTTTTTTGTGATGTAATGATACATTTTGTCGTTCCTTTTAGGTTCTCGTACCTGTTATAGCCACTACAATCTGGCTCATAAACGGTATCAGGTACGGTTATAAAATTGGCATTTACTATGAATTGATTTATTTAACTTAAAGTGGAAAATTGGGTTTAAGGTTTCTGAGAATTATTATATGACATAATAATTAATACTTTAATAAATCGAGCGCAAAAAAGTTTAGGAGTTAAAATAACATGGGGAAGAAATTCCCGCGAAAAGAAGTCCGCAAGCAGAAAGCAGCAAAAAATCTTTTGGATTTATTTGTGGCGAAATAAAAAGAGGCTTCCATATCAGGTTCTCCAAGTTGCCAAAATTCAACACAGAATATTTCCCCAAGAATATTATTCTGTCGCCAGAATTGCATAAGCTTACGAAGTTTCAAATCAATACGACAAACATTGTGGGTTAAAATATATTTCCTGGATTTGTTTACATAGTTGCAAGTGAATCTGAACTGTGTAAAAGTGTGACTAGTAAAAGCTCTACATCTAGATCGGTCAACGCGTTAAAAAGTTTTGAGGATGGACACATAATGCGATGTGCAAAATTTTGTGCAATATCGTTCAAATCGGTCCACGAGTTTCTTTTTTTTTTTTTTAATTTTTGGTAATTATACCCTTTTGCGATAAAAAATGCAAAATTAGACCGATCGTCATGATTTTTTTTAAACGTTCGTTTTCACTGCGGATTTATGAAAAAAAATATGAAAATTTGAAAAATCAGTATTTCTCATAGTTTTTCAGATTTGAATGCTGAAAAAAATTCAATTTTTACAAATAAACCTCCACAGCTATTTTTTATGCTACCAAATCGATTTCTCATATTTTTTTCCTAATCTACACAAAAAAGGAACAAATTAAAAAGAAAGTCGATTTGTCGAAATTCATAACTCAACAGAACCTGGCGGGGGAGGGGGCTACGTTAATAAAGCAACTAAAAGCCCGATTAATACACCTCTTCCTCGCAGAGAGTCTAATAAAAATTTGACGGAACGTGTTGCCTACACGGACTGCACGGATCCGTGTACTCCGTGTAAAAGTTCTTTTACATAAAAAATATTAATTTTTTTTAGTTTTTGAAATTTGTAACTTAAATTCACCGTAAAAACGAACAAATTGGAAAAAAAATTATAAAAAAAAACTTGATTTTCCGATTTTTACAGCCAAAAAAACCAGGTGACTCTGAAAGTAAGAAATCGAAAAATCAATGGTTTTTGTTTCTTTTATTTTTTTTAATGTTCATAAATCAGCCGTAAACACGAACATTCAAAAAAAAATAATGAAGATCGGTCTAATTTTGGATTTTTTATCGCCAAAAAACCAGGTTACTGCGAAAGTGTATCGGATTTTATCATGATATATAAATAAATGTATTTATATTTGAAATCGTTTCATCAAACTCTTCTCTGTCATACCCATATCCCTGTTTTTGGAAGAAAAGAAATTACACATTTGTTTTCTTGACACTTCCTATATCCTTACCTTTTCCTTTCCTTACCCTTAAATCCTTTCCTGTGCTTTTTTTGTTCTTTGTCGTCGATCTTATGATTATATGATTGGATTTCTTTGGGATACCCTCTTCAACTTGTGGGTTAACTGCTGTATTTGTTTTATTTGATCGTCTAGTTGGGGTTTGAGGATGCTTGTTTTCTTTATATCCTTTGCTGCTGATATAGAATTATTCAGGATTTGTTCGTAATTATTTAAGTTGATATTCGCCCACTTCCTTGTTTGGTGGTTGCTATTTGTTCGAAGTATTCGAAGATGGTGGTTGATAAGGCGAATTGTGCCAAAATTGATTTGAAATAAGCAGAAGCGTCTATTGGTTGATGTTTTTTATGTGAGATTTGTGAATACGCCTTCCACTAACTGTGGTTATGGTAACCTTATTTTTCTGGCTACGATTTCTTTGTTAAATATTGGTAACTGTTTGTCCTGAATTTATTTCACTCTGTCAGATCCTCGTTGACATTGGTCCTTAAATCCAGTAAATTCTGATAATTTATTCGTTGTGATCTGCATACATCGCTTGGTTTCATCTTTGTTACCGAGTGAATTGTATTGTTATATCGGTCCACGGAAATATTCATAATTTCTTTCAACGATAAATCTGGATACTCTCTTCGTATACACCTTGAAATCTAAATTATACTATAGTAGAGTGAACTCTTTCTATCTTTTTTGAGACGGTATCTTGTATACTTCAATGCTCAGTGTTCTGATAACATTGGGTATGGTGGGACTGATAAAGCTCTTCTCATTGACTATCAAAAGAATTTTGAGTACGGTGAAGAAGTGGAGTACTTTATTTATTATATCACTTAGGTGTATTCCAGATTTATTGCAAATATGTAATATTTCAAGGGATAGATTGGGATGGGTATTTCTTATAATTCTATTTTATTGGGATGCCGATCGTATTTGTTGGAATAACAGATGTCGCAAGATTTAATGCAATTCTTAATTTCGCATGCTATATGGGGGAAGTAGTATCTTTCCAGTATTTGGTTTTTCTTTTCGTAGTAATTCCTGTGGGCTCTTCTATGTTCTTGGTCTATTACTCTGAATTTGTTTTCTTCATTGGCGATATCCTGTGCAATCCTTTGTGTTATACAGATTTTATATCTGTTGAAGTGTTCTCGACAGGCTTCCTGTAATAATTGAATATATATTTCTGGAATTTTTAAACCGTTGACAGTATTTGGATTCAGGAATTCCCGTAGTATTTCTATGTATGAGGTTTTCTTTGCTTATCACTTCAAGTCTTATGAAATGTCGATGGAATCCTGTATGGGGCTCCTCATAAGCGTGAACGTTGGTTCCCCTTCTTGTATTACTAACTGATTTCTGAATACATTTATTGGTGCTACAGAGTGTGGGATCAGGTCTATGCTATCCTCTTCTGCGCTGTGCATAGTTTGCGAGGAGGATGGTGTAAAAATGTTGGCCTCTAATTTTAATCTTGGGAGTGCATCTGCGGCCTTATTAGTGCTTCCAGGTTGTTAGATAAGCTCGTGTTTGTATTCCAGGATTCCAGCTTTTCATATTTTTAGTTTTGCATTAGTGTTTCTATTGCTGACGTTAAAGTGTAAGGGTTAATGGTCAGTTAGTATTTTTATCTTTTTTGCTCCGTAAAAATAATTTTTTAGGTTGTCCAGTTCCCAGACTATTGCTAACATTTCTTTCTCGTTTCTTGCATAGTTTTCTTCCAAGTTATCTGTTTGTCTTTTCCGATTTCGCCGATCGCATGTTCTGAAGTATCTGTTGTCAAGATAAAAGGCCTATCGAAGTCGGCAAGGTCAGTATTTCCGGGGATGCTAGGAGTTCTTTAAAATTGTTAATTGCCTTCAATTCTTTTTCTACTAGATGGATTTTTATTTTCTAAGATTGATTGGATTTAATCTGTCCGTGTTCTCCTCTTGTGAGATTATTTAGTGGTTTGGCGATTTTTGCGAACTCTTTGATAAAACGTCCAATAAAGGTTTTTAGATTTTTTAAATTATCTGGTGGTCTAATTTTCTTCATTGCCATTACATTATTTTATCAGATTTTATCCCTTTATTTGTTATCAAGAAGCCTAAAAATTCCGCTCAGTTTTCAAGCACTCTGTTTTATCCAGGTTTACTCGCATATTAGCTTTTTCCAGCTGAAAAAATATTATTTCAATATTTTTTAAGGGTTCAGCTTCTGTTCTGCCAAATATAATTATGTCGTCGATGTATACGTAACATATTTTACCGATGTATTCCTTCAGGACGTCATCCATCAATCGTTGAAATATTGCCGGCGCGTTCTTAAGACCAAATAGTAGCATAGTATATTCATATTTCCCATTCATTGTTGAGAATACTGTTTTTGGGATGTCTATTTCTTTCATTTTAATCTTGAGGTTAGAGTTGTGAAAAATTGTGAGCGTCCAAGGCTGGCAATTGTGCTTGATATGTCGGGTATGGGATAACTGTCTGATATGGTTACCACGTTCAATTTCTTAAAATCGATCACCATCATGTACTTTTTAATCCCTGAGGCGTCTAGTTTTTTTTTTCGACAATCCAGAGAGGTTAATTATACGGACTTTTCGAGGGTCTTAATATTCCATCCTTCAGCAGTTTCTAAATTTGATTATCGACTTCCTCTATTATATAAGCGGGATAAGGATATGGTTTTTTGTAGATTGGTTCATCTGTTGTTGTTTTAATTTCTGCCTGAACATTTGTGTGAACTATTTCTTGATCATTTATAGGTCCGAACAGTTTTTTATGTTTTTTTATAATTCTGTGTAATTTTTCCTTCGTCTGTCTTTAAGTAATTCTCTCTAATTGTGTCTAATGTTGTTTACTTGAATAGATTTTTCCTTTTAGAGGGATTATGATGTTAGTTTTATAATTGTCTCAGAGTGTCCTTTCTCATGATCCCGTCAAATGATTTTAAGCTGGGTAAGACGATAACTTTTATTATGGTATTATTTACGATGCTGGCAAAGAATTTTCCTGAAATATTTTTTTTTATTTCTATTTCTCCTCCAGCTGATTGTATTTTGAAAGTGTTTTCAGTAGGTCTTTTATTTTTGGCCAATTCTGGTCTAATGAAATTTTTGTTAGCGCCTGTGTCAATTAGGAACTTAAGAAGTTTTCCATCTTTTGTTTTGTATTCCAGGTATGGTATGCTAGAGAGGCTCCCACCATAAAATTTGGTTCAAGGTTTTCTTCTTGTTCTTCTCATAACTCTTCATACTCTTCCTAAGAATGTTCCTCCTTTGTTTCCGTAATGTTCACTCTTTGTTGTTTGCGCGGATAATTATCAGAATTATTGTACCTTCTGTAGGGAGGATCGGTATTGTAACCGCGTCGATTCATATAATTGACCTGATTAAGTGGTAGCATTCTAGGTGCTGCTGTTCTTGGTGCTAGTTTTTGTTGAAATCCTAATGTCGGTTGTTTTGGGTGAAGAATTGATTTATTGGCACCGTCACTGAGTTATTAAAATTTGGTTACATATCGGAAATTTAGATTCTAAAGTTTTAGACAGGAGGCATATGCATCCAGAAGAGTTTGGGGTTTTTGTATTATTAACATTTTTGAAAGATCAGAATTCACTCCTCTAATAAAGACGTCGCGCACTTTCACTGTTTCTTCTGAGCAATCTTTTCCTTTACTTTTATTCACTATTAAAGAAACATATGGTTCACATTGGCATAGAATTCCTCCAAACTCATGTTCCCTTGACTTAAGAGATTTAGTTGATGCTCTAAAGTACGAATGTCCCTTTTATCGGCACAATGTAATGATATACACCTTTTGATGGTAGAACAATCATCACCAAATATGTTGTATGAAATGAATGAAGTGTCAGCTGGACCCCTTATTTTTTGTCGGATGCTTTGTACAATTGCCCTGTATATGGGTTTGTTACGCACTATTTCATGGTCCTTTAAGATGTTTTCCACATTATGTATCCACGATATGTATTGCACAGGATTTCCAGCAAATATATGCAATTCCCTCACACAGTCCGGTAGCTTTTAATTCCCATTCATGTCTAGGGGTTTGTAGTGGTCTCTCTTGTGTTGAGGTTGTTGCTGGGATTACTCTTTCCTGTTTCAATTTTTTTGTTTTGCGATCGATATCTTTTGTTAGTTCTATTTGGGCGTTGACAGCTCCTGTGAGCTGCTTGATCCTTTCCTGGATTTGTTCCATTTAATTTAATTTCAGACAACACACTTAACTATTACCAATTCCGATTAATACGATCTTTAATTAAAAACACTTTTTTCACTTTTTTATTTAGTGGAGAGAGAAAAGGAAGAGGCTTCTTTGTTCACTTGTATTTATCTCAACTGCCACCGACACTTTTCTTATAGAATTAATTGCACTTTGGTTTTCAAGGTAATATAAAGAAAAAATATAATGCTTCCAGTATTAAATTCTAGAAACTTTCTTAACTAATTATTTATATTTTCAATCAAATTGCAAATTTCTATATTTTTATAATTTTTGATCTCGACATCTAGTAACTCATATATTTTTCGTTGCACAATTTTAAATTACTTACATTAAAAAGAAGACTTTCATTGCGTGGGTGTGCACGTCTTGATTTTTCCAATGAGAATGAATGGAACATTTGGATCTTTTGCGGATGCTGCGTTGCAAGAGTCGGGGAAATCCCTTTTTGACCAATCGCATTGAGCAAGCAATCTCCTACTTACGGGTTGATTGACTCACACCGTTGCTGCAGGATTAGGTGCTGAGAAGACGTAGAATTTTCTTTTAGCCTCTACGTTAATGGTTGTATTGTTAGTGGCCTACTTGTGGTACGAACTTCCGACACATCACTTCACTTTATTCCACGCGATTTTCTGATAAAGGTTGTGAATTATTAGCCAACTTCACTATTAATTGCTGATTGAATACTCTCTTAATAAATTTTTTTTGTTTCACTAGTAATTGCCGAGGAAAATAATACTTTTTATTAAGTAACTTTTTCCGATAACAATTTGACTCTACAGCAACGGTCCCTGCTCGCCAGTTAAAGAATTTTTAATTCGGGGTTATAAAAAAAAAGATAAGAAATAAAACACATCCTTTCACTTGGAGTTCCCGATTTATTTTAACAAGTTTTAAATTAATCTAAAGACAGAAAATTTACTTTTTGATTACTTAGCAAAATATTATTTCATTTTAATATTCCCATAGAACTGCTTACATGTGAGTTTAACAAAATTGCATTTTAGTAATTTGAGATAAGCTTAAAATATGATAATGTGTCTATGGAAATGAGAAGGCACGGCACGTGTTTGTAACCTGTTCCTCGGTTAACTTAGATGCTAGTTTTACACAATACTTTAAAGATATAGAATCGAGAATATGCGTTTCTTATTTTAGTCGTTGCAAGGCTAGTGTCAACTTTATGTAAACAAACATCACCCGATGATACTATAGAATTCGAGGACATAAATTAAATATTTCCAATATTTCGTTTATGTTGTTCTCATTTTTATAATATAAATAAGCAAAGACTTTTTAACGTACACTTAGTTGGGAAAAAATTTAATAGCACTTGTTTCATTACCAGAGTGGTACGTTTAATATATACGTATCGCTTCCATTTAAAAGGCAGAGAAAAGTTAATTATCGATTCCAAAATCGGCTAAATAGAATATATTTTAAGCGAAAACTAGAATACCGGGTTTGCATTTTTAAATTTGCGGGATCCAGCATTTTAAAATTTTCAGGATCCAGCATTTTGGAGGATTGCTGAGATTTTGTAGTTTTGTTTGTAATATGGTTAACTTTACAACGCGTCAAATGAGCCTAGTCCCTTCCTTAGAAGTACATATATACGTTCCGATTATATTCTACCTACCGGTTCCCCGACTTATACTCTACCAACAATGATCGAGAGACGGTTATAGATGCTGATGCATCGCTTATCATGCCATTCTTTAGAGATTCTATTAAATTATATATATTCAATTAATAAAGTATAAAATAAACTACAATAACATCTTGGTCAGTGGAAATGCTTTACAAAATTAATTAAGCAGAGATCCCTCACGGCAGTTATTTTAAAAACATAGGACGTCTACTACACTGACTCTCCAATTCTGATCCAACGCCTTCAACTGTGGCCACGATTTGTTAATCTGAGTACCTTCCCTCGCGACGGATCTTCTCCATGTGTTGCGCTGCGCGGTCGTCAAATTCGGCCTCTTTCTTGGGGATTGCAATTAAGAGCGTGCTTTGCAATTTTATTTGGCCTTTGTGTTAATGTGTAGCTCTATAGGTCTTGTTTGGCAATGATCTCCGGCCAATGCATGTGAAGGATGCGCCGAAGATATCGGTTGACAAATGCTTGTAGCTTAGATGATATTTGACAGCTCACTTTCCAGAACAGATTTTACGTTCGACTCGAAGATCAAGAATTTTGTGCGTCTGGATACGTTGTTATTACGTCAGATCTCAACAAGAGTATTAAATGCAACTCGAGCCTTATTGATGTGAGCCTGTACATCTGCTTCAGCACCGCCTCCATTCATTACTAATAAATATTAAGTTATTAACATTTAAATTATACAGCGCAGGTAAGACAACGGCATCTATAGTCGCGACATAAAAACTTCTCAAAACATGAACGCATCTAAACATTAAATTCATCACGTTGGACTTGTAATCGTTTAACAATCTTTGGCTTGGATATAGAAACTGATGTAATCATACTGACATTGGACGGAGCCTTGTAATGGTCAAGGTTGACAATCTTATGCCTCGCAACCAACAGTTGTGTTACATTAGCTGCATACAGCTTGCTGTAATGGACACGTTATGCAAAATAACTGACGATCAAGAATCAACCCAACAAGGAAATCCTTTCGAATTAACAAGCAATTTGGAAGAAGAAGAAGATGATAGTGGTGGCAAAAGCGATGAAAATGACAGCCTCAGAAATGCTACTTATTTAGGTGGTGAAGACTTTCAGAAACTGGCCAATCAAAAACGACATATATTTAAAAAAATACTTCCTTGAAGAACAAAAAGACTAAAGTTTAATGTGGGTTGTAAAACAACTGTTTTACTTTTCGGGAACATTTTATATAAAGATAAAAAACACTTGCTAAATTCCACAGTTTATAAATTCCACCAAGTGCTAAATGTAATTTCGATGAATTCTATAACTGCTTTACATTATGAAAAACTTCAGGCACCGGTTGCCAAGGTCCGGAAATCCAGTTTACAGACAGGAAACGGATCAGAATAAGTAGTCTGAATAAATTTTTGCAACCCTTTAAAATGAGTCTTCAAGCTCTTTTCAGAAGGGATGCCACACTATGAACAGTTAAAGGATTTTTCAAGTTCATGCTTAAAAATGTGGACACGGAAAATACGTCCACCGCCGATGCGACACTTCGAGGGAGATATAAGCAACGGCGTACAGACCTTTCTGACGTATCTATTAAATCCAAAAAATTTCGGAAAGCCTCTTAAATCACATAGTGAAACTTTCAAACAACTTAAAAATATAGTCATAAGTCAAAAGCTAAAGAAACTCTTAGACAATCTTTGACAAACAAAACAAAACGTTCAACAAAACGAACCAGAATTTGTTTTTAAGAGTAGCTAGCTATTACAACACGTCATAAAGTATATTGAAACCAAAAATCATTGTGTTATGTTGATGTTTATACGAAATTAATTTGTGGAATTATTTTGTATATTTGTTGTATCATGGTGGTATCACGGGATCCCCTTAAATATTTTTTTGTCATAATGCTCTATACATAATTTTAAAATATATTAAAACTTTAATAGAACCCAGTTTCTTGCGACTTCCTCAAAATTTCATTTTATATAAAAACAATATAAATAAAATAAAAAATAAAAAATTTTGCATGACAGTAAGTTTTTGTGCAAGCTTGATTTGATCAATTCTTCTTATTATCACTCATACTTCCACCCCTTGTCCACCAAATTTATAAAGGACTTGCCTTTTTGACTGGCCATACTTACTGATTGCTTAAAGTAAAATGACCGTTTTTTGGAAATCAACTATGAAGTTCAACCAGATTTCTAAACTGTCAAAATTACTCCTATCTCAATGAGCCGGCGAAATGTTTAAAATATTTGCCTTGTCAACGTCTTCGGAAGCCTTAAATATCAATACCAAAAGCGGCGAACTTCAGCACGAATACTTTTAAATTTTACTCACATAAATTTGTTGCCAGTAATCACAACTATATGTATTTCGTTTTAAGTTTATTTTCTCTACATGTTGAGCATATCTCAGAGAAAACCAACAATGACTAATGATGCGAAGCAGAAAAATGTCTTTTTCTACCAATTTAACTCAGACAGTTAGATACCAGTACTCAATAGTGCAGAAACAAGTATCGTTCATGTCTCGATCAGTAGCTACAGGTATATCCACGATGAATCCGAGTTGTTAATTATATAAATGATCTTCTAAGGCAATTGCACCCCCACTGGGAATAAATGAAATTACAGAAACCCCAGAAAATGCACATCCAGTCGCGCTCCATTAATGTTTCCATTCTCTAGCATAAAAATAACTGTGTAATTTCTCGCGCAGTTGCATTCAAGAAAATTTAAAAAAAATTGTCTTAGCATGGAATGTCATTTGTTAAACAAGAAAAAAGTCCACCTCGAAAAAGGCCAACTGCTGTACCGAATCTAGAGACTGACTAAACTCAGTTAAAATGGTCGGAACTTCGCATACATGGTCTCTTGGAGCTCTCCTGGCCTTATGGTTTTTTGTTTGTTGCTTCTAAGACGCGGGAGTTTAATTGATAACCTGTTGACTCAGAGCTGTTTATCACCGCCGGACGCCATAGGGGAGAAAAGACACCTTCTACAGTGCTGGCAGTCGTTGTTTTGTGCTACCTGAAGTGAACTGAAAAGACCGCAGGCTGACTCATTTGTCCAAAACCAAAAGACGGAATTTGCATAAAGTGCGATCAACTCTTTCATTGCAGTGGCAAATCGGCCAGTTTTTGTCAACAGGTTGTTGTTACCTGGCTGATTTTGATCACTTGTTTTACGGACACTGGCAGTCTTGAGAATTTCGATCTCTTGTCATGTAAACTGCTACGACTTGAAGAGATCATAGGAGATTCAATTGGCATTGTTACCTTCATCAGCATTGTTGCTAACGACTGTTAATTGACTTACATTTGTCAGGATTTACCGCGATTACCGCTTTGTACACGTGCGAAACTGTCTTTGGTGTGTGGAGTAATCTGCTTGCGCAATAGAAATTATTGAATTATGAAACCTACTGCGTCACTCCCTGAGTTGAGTTCGAACGGAACTCTGACTTCAAAGCCTTTCTGGGTTTTGTTTTCGCAGCGTACGCGCAGACTAGGTGCGGTTCGATCAGCTTGACAGTAAATGGCAAAATATTTGCTTCTCAGTATCTTAATCGTTTGATACTGCACCCACATTACTTAGGCCAGATTATCTATGTTGTGTTTGACACGTGCTGGGGGTGGTATACGGCCCTATTTTAGATTAAACGATTACAGTCTCTGGCCATATTATTGAGTGCTTCATCTGATGCAATTTCATCAATTCTGCTTAATTTAATGTACAGCACTTAATCCCGAAATATTTTAAATGTCCTTCTGTATGTCACTCACCGCTCAGCGCTCATCCCATCCGATTAATCAATCTCGTCTGGGCAACCTATTTGCGTCAGACCCACATCAATTGATGACTTCCTTAAATACTGGCTTTGTACTGTGGGTGTGACCCCTGACCCTGCGAATTTGCTAACCGTTAAATTTGCCTACGTATGGAACAAAAACACCCATTTATTAATACTATTAATAAGTGTCAAAAGACTACCAAGACGATAGGAATGGTGGGAACAATATCGTTGGGTACATGATCACATCATGTCCAACTTAATAATTGGTTAATTGTTAGTGCGAAGTAATCAGGAACAAATCAGTTGCTTTGTTCTGAGGTTATTTAATAAATCAGTTGAGTTCATATGCTTCAGTAAATTATGGATGCCGCTATTTTCAAGTTTCGTCAAAAATTTTTTTGTTAATCTTCTCTTCTTTCAAGGTCAATTATTATTTCCTTGGGGCTTTTTCGGATGTTCCCACAGGTTTCACATTAACAATTAGAAAAATTAACGAGATAATGATTTATTCTCGAATGCCATTTTTCAAGCTTGTCAATAAATCATAGTTACTTTTATGAGAATATAATTAACGTTTAGTGTCATAACAATCTTGTTTGGGAGAAAGTATGAGAAATATGTTACGTTCTTTGGAAAACCTCCTTGATTTCAATGCAAAGGTCAAATGTATGGACTCAATAAACTATTTTTGAAATCCTCTTCACTAGAAAATTAATAGTTTCCGTCAAAAATTAATATGCTTAATACCATAAAAACCCCAGTGAACTACTTAATGTTTACGACGCGTCTTCCAGAAAACAAAATACAAAAAGATTGACTGAACTTAGAATCTATGGAGCAGCTATAACCGTCAAAAATAAAGCGAAATATTTGAATATACCTTTGCTCAGATACCTGGGGTCTAAAAACCAAGACCGTGCATTGAATCTATTCCGGCATAGAGCAAACCTCAATGTGGTGAAGACCAAATTAAACAGCATAATGGGAGTAAAAAGAACATCTTCTGCGCATAACTGACAATACTCCTACTCCTTACTAACTCCAAATAAATATAAGAGGTGTCAGTGCTCCTTAGTGATAAAAACTTTTGAAGTGGTCCTCTGGCGTGGATCCAGGGGGGGGGGGGGGGGATGTAGAAGAAAAATCACGTCCAAAATCACTGTAAAAATTGATATACTTAACCGGATTGATGGAGGGAGTCAAAAGTAGACTTACTTCGAAGAATCAACACATACCTTTTACAATACATTTAACGGATTTACTGGATTCACGAATAACATTTTTTAGTTATTCTACAAAACCTTAAATTTCCCATTATAAGAAATATATTTTTCTGAATAATAAAGTATTGTTGAAATTATGATATTAAATAATTAAGATTATTTTAAGAATAGAATTCGATATTAATTCTTAACTGAAATGGTTCGCTTGGCTTTGGTTTTCTATAGAGGTGTAAAAAATACTCCTTTTGACTTGGCGCTGATCAGACTGAAATATAATTTCCATATTTGGGCAGAATTCTGGGCATACCGCATTTTCCGCGTTGAATAAAGTTCAAATAAAGGCTACTAAACTTCTTGACGACTTCACTATCTTGGAGAACATTGACTTTCTGAATCATCGACAGAATGTCGTCGGTTGTCTTTTACTCTTCCATCGCGTATTTCACTCTTACATCGCTATTTCATTCTTGCAATTTAGGAGAGCTATCTAAGTAAAAGAAATTTTTTTCGCTTTTTGCCGTAAAGCGAAAAGTGTCCTGATAAAAGTATTTTTGCAAAGATCTCATCAAATCTGTTTTTGGTAACGTCTGTATACGAAATTTCCTCTTAACGTGTTTATAAATGAGAGGATGGGAGGCTGTAACATACGGACAGACGGATGGATGAACAGATCAAAACTATATTGGTTTCTAGTTGCAACGGAACCTACGTAAAACCTAAACCTCAGCTACATAAGGGTACGAATGAAGTGAAACTTCTTTTGTCTTCGTTGTATAATAACTTTAAATTAAGCAGGTAAGAAAGAATAATGAGGAACATTAAATCAGTATTCGAAATTAACAGCGAACTATGGTAACTAAAGTTTGATAAAAATAATCGTGTATTTACAACTTGTAGACAAAACCAGTATCTTACCTACTATCACCAAATCTTTTGTTTTATTTTTTGCGAAATTCTCTAATACGTTCTGGTGATGATTCATTTTATAAATGAGGCAAATTGTTATCCAGTTCACCTACTTCTTGGATTAAACCTACATCCAAGCCTGTAGCCTCAAAGGTTGTGCCAGTGAGATTCTCTGCTTATAAACAACCCATCATGAAAATAAACGACATGTCTGGTATTCAAATGGTTCAAAAAAGAAAACGGGGGCTTAAGCGGGACCTATGACCCTATGGTAGTTATTGGAACTACCATAGGGTCAGTATAGAATGGAAAATATGCCACAATTTTACAAGCGGAATTCTAAGCCATACCGATATGTGCATATGAATATTTTAAGAGATCTTAATCGAGTAATAGATAAGAATGAGTTTGGGTAGGGTCAAACTTATTCCAACAGTTTTTGAAGCTTTCTACGCGAAAAATAACTGCGGACATTTGGAAGCTTTATGGAAAGGATATTGACGGCGCTTATTACCAATCATTGACAGATGAGAAAGTGCCTGGTGAGTATTGGCCGTGAAATTGACTTATGTTGTATGTATGTTCTGCTTGGAGGAGATGAAGACTTAGGTCCTCTTGAAAGGTTGTTTTACATGACGCCTGGAGTCATCCGTGTTAACGATCACAACGTTGTGCGCGTAACTCTGGATAAGGAAGTTCTCTCTGTTCAAACCGTTAGAAGTTCACTAACCACCAGACTCTACAGAAACCACGAAGAGCACCAGGTGCCTTCTTCAGCTAGCCCCATCTTTTTTAGTTGGTAGCGCAAGGGGCAGTAACCAGTAAGAAGTCCTGTTATGAGCCTTAAATCTGGTCTGCTGAGTGAGTTTTCTGTTTTAAGTAGATTATAGACCTTTTTGCTTGTCTTAACCCTGGAATATTAGTTCAGAGTGAGTGCTTGCATTTGTCCTCCCATGATCTGATGCGCATTGCTAGTCAGATTTTCGAGTAGCCACAGAATGGCTCGGGGTCGATAAACTAAGAATCCGCACGTTTTTTTCCAATGATCCTCCTTATCATTGCCTTCAATGCCCTCGTGCCCTGCTACGCAAGCCAGTGTGATACTGTTGCCCTGAGCCAGTCCTTTAAGAGCAATAAGACAGAACCAGGCTATTCTAGACTCAAAGGTGTAGGACCCCAGAGCCTTGAGTGTCCCCTGACTGTCGGACATTATATATATTTTAGCCTCTATAAGAAACTTCACGTGCGCAGAGTTCGATAGCATGTATCTCGGCATGAACGATGGTTGATGCAGAACCGAGCGATTTGTACAGCCTTATTCTTGGTCCATAGACCCCGATGCCCGTTCTGTCTTCCATCTTGGATCCATCCGTGTACCAAACCAGAGATCCCTTTTCAAAGATATGTCTATTGTTGAGCCAATAATCTCTGCTCTCAAGGATCAGCTTGAATGGTATATAAAAAGTTGTGCCTTTTCGGCATGGCATCTGAGATTGAGTTAATCACTGGATCATCCTTGAATTCTTCAAGAATTTTCCTGTGACCTGACCAGTCAGATTGCCTGCTGAGAGGCGATTGGTGCCAAGCAGCCTTATTGCGCTTGAGGCAGCCAACTTTTTTAGGTGTAGGTGTAACGGGAGGATGTCTAGTAGACCCTCTGTAGCTGCCGTGGGGCACGTGCGCATGGCTCCCGTGACTCCTAGACGTGCTGTCCTCTGCAGTTTTTGTAGTGTGGACTTTCTTTTGTGCCGCTTTTAGCCACCACACGAGAGGCGCATACGTGACCACGGGTCTTATAATTGCTATATGTGCCCAAAGGGCCATTTTAGGCCTTAGAGTCTTCGACAGGACCATAGGGCAGTGGTAGCCCTATGTGACTCTATTGAATGGAGGATGCCATGTGAGTCTTTGATCTAGACGTGCTGGATCCATCTGTACTAATAATTAAGATTGCAGATTTAAGTTGAAATATTTTTCTTTCTTCATTGAAACGAAATTTTAAATTAATTCATTAGTCTTAATAATAATAAGGGCAGATATAGTCACAGTGTCAAGATAATCTGAAATGGCAGCAAAAATTACATGAAAGGGAAGATATATGAAAGGTAAGAAAAAGAATTAGCAAATCTTATTGGCAATTTTGATATGAATATCAAAATCAACATTTATAATTCATCTTACCGAGTTGTTGGATATATGTACGAATTTGCACTGCTTCTACACTAAGGAATATGCAGCAATAACACAATTTGAGAAGGGAAAAAAGGAAAGATAACAAATTAACGACACGTGGAAATACCTGTCGAAATTTAGATTTTCACAAATTTTTTATGTATTCCTACAAGTCGAAATTTTTTGAAATATACCGAAGCAATGCCGAAAATAAGCAAATGATATTGACACAAAAAATTAGAAAGTAATTTTCAACAATACTCACCAACCTGGAAATTTGTATGGCCTTACTGGAAAATGGCAAATAATGAGGCGAAATATGTGAAGGGAACAGTCCTACAAAGAATTTTAAAGAGGAAAAGTCTGTAAAAATCGTAAAGTTGCGAGAAAATTATATTTTAAAGTCAAAAATAGTTTAAGTGCTGAGGAATTTAGTAAAGAATTCAACATAATTGAAAGGAGAAAGAAAAGATGAAAAAAAGCAGAAGACAAAATTGGCCATGTGAACCTTGGCGAGGTTTTCTAAGGAAATGTCAATCGTCTGTAATAACAAGATAACTTTTCATATTATATATTCCTTTTTTTTTTAATTTAACTGAACCAGATTCGATAGACAGGTGACCAGTTGATATGTGCGTTCTTTCCGTATTAATTTGGATTTGTGATTGAGAATTAAGAGTGATTTAGTTTACAAAAGATAGTTCAAAAAAATTGTTGTTTATTTCTTAGCTAATCCATATACGAAGTTTACATTTTTTTTAGAGGTCACCAAATTCCTAATGCCCTGTTATCTGGGATTCTGTAACAAACGTTCCCCCTTTTCCATGTTATTTCTTGTTCATCTCATAAAGATCAATTATTTTTTAATAGTTGATGATGTTTTGGGCGCATTGTACATACTATAAAGTTAGGCTCAACGGGTTAATTAAGACACGTCAATAATGAAACTTCAAAAACTTTATTTCCTTCGCTAAACACTAATTCCTTTAGAAAGGTTGTTACAGGTTGTTTGCGCTCCACCGAATAAATCAGCACCCTAAAATATAAATAAAACGGCTTATCATTTGAAATAGTGTAATTGTGAATATTAAATACCTGTGTGGCGTGTTGTCTTCATTTACAATTAAAGATGATCCAGCGGCAGAATTTGAGGAACGTAACCAGCGAAGTCAGAAGGAACTGAAGCTCATTCAATCTTGAGGAGGCTGGCATTTGCTACTCATCCGTTATCCGGAAGGAAATGCTGAAAGAAAAGCAAGCCTGGCGGAAGATGGAACGAACCCGATATATCCAAAAGAGCAACCTATAAATCATTGGAAAATTTGAATTATATAATTTGGCGTCACGAAAAGCAATTATAAACATTTTTATTTTATTTTTAAAAGTATGAACTATATTAAACAAATTTGACAGTAAATAGTCCAAGAGGGTATATAAAACACTTACCTGTATAGCTTTATAATCAAATCAGCTAAGTAAAATCACGAGAATTGCACCAAAACCAAACCTCTGCGCGAACTTATCGCGGTGTTTTTCGCGGAATTGTATACGCCGGTATAAACAATCAACGCGCTGAAATTATTTATGAAATAAAGCACAAGATAATTAAAAAAATTAAGAACACGTGAACTCACATATCACACAAAAGTTCAAACTCAAATTTTAATACTTTCCGACGGCAAAATAATTTTTCGGGTATCACGGAAACGTAAATAATTTACCCGGGTATATTTTTATACAAAAAAATAATGAATATTTTTATGTAATTTTGTTCCACATTCCGAAATTCCCGCGAAATATTTTCGAAAAACGGCCAAAAACTCGGAAATCTTCATAATAGGGGCCATTTTCCTATAATGCCTAACATATAATATAGTTTTGCAGTAGTTTCAGTCAAATTTGTCAGTAGTTTGTTTTTGAGTATCTTTTCTTTTTTTTGTCAGTTTTTCAGTTAATTTTTTGTTTGGTTTAACTATTCTAAAGTAAAACCCGAGTGGAAAAAGCGAGAAGTTTAAAGATAAACATCTGAGGAAAAGGGAAGATTTTAGTCGGAATTTGGAGCATCGGATTAAGTTGAGTAATTTATTTTCAGTTTATTTATTTACAAACATATTTGATTTCTTTCCCTTTTTGGCTTAATATATATATATATATATATATATATATATATATATATATATATATATATATATATATATATATATATATTTTTTTTATTATGAAAATCATTTTACGATTCGTGCAAAACTGAAATTTTCTAAGTGTCAAGTGTGTTGCGACGGCTACCTTCGTGTTCATACTTTTCTTATTTTGTTTTGCGATCAGAAAATATCTTTGGTGAACGAATAAAATGCATTGTCTAAAGTCTGAATTATATTTATTTATTTGAATAAACTTTTTTCCATTGAATCAATTCATGAAATTTTAATTTATTCGCGAAGTTTTCTTGGCAACATTTAGAGATTTAGGACTCAAAAACCAAGTGGCGCCCATCTTAATATCTACAGACCCGCCCCTTCTCCATCGAGCTAGTGTGACCTATGTGCTCAATAGGGGGCATATAACAATTTCACTAACTCATCCAAGGTTAAATAACAACTGGCTTTTGTAGTACCAATTACAACCAAAATCATCACAATTTACATCACAACTGAATCAACTAGGCTGGTACTGCCGTTTATACTGCTTAGCATTATTTTAGAAACTTCCCCAGTAACCCGCTTTCAGGGTCAATCCTCTCCACGTTAGACTATATCCCTCTTCCCCTCCCTATATAGAAACACTTAACCGTCATCTTCGTTGTTCTGTTTCGCTTCTCTGTTGCTAGCATTAACCATTACATGCTATTCATACAACTGTTCATTGAATTATTTCTTAGATTTATTTTCTTCGCACGGAAAATTAAGGTTGCTAATTTTGTGTTTGACGTGATAGAGCAATTCTGAAAAATTACTTCGGAAACAACTATTCATCGTCCAGGGCGGAAACATTTTCAAAATTTCGCAGGCCTGTGTTTATTAATAACTCTAATAATTATGACGTTTTTTTAGCAGGTAAAGCTCGAGACCCTTGTGTTATAGTTTGGCACACTTATGTCAGTTTCGTATATTTTTGTGTTCTGACACTATCGTTGTTGATGAACGATATATATTTCACCTACTTCCTATAATCCATCTGTAGATTACCTTCTTCACCGCGGACATCATTCATCATTTGACAAGCACTAGTGTTGAAGGTTCCGATTTTCCAAGGATAACTTTAAAACAAGTATCGGCACTTCCACTTTGATTTATTAACGAACCGAATTAAGCTTCATGAGAGTCTTGGGAAAATCTGTTATGCTTGGAGTGTTTGTATCTTCTTCGAACTTCCAGGTATTTTAAGGATAGGTTTTATTTTCAATTGCGTGTGAAAGTTGCAGCTTCCTAGCGTTGTGGAAGCGTGTATTGTTCTATTTCATTTGAGTCATTTTAATCTTTAATTCCAGTTCTTTTGTTCGGAAAGCAAAGTGGCAAATAAAGTTTCAAAGAAAAGTTGTAGGGTTTCGAGGAGAACAACGGTGACTTTAAATTTAACTTTGACTTTCACGGTCGCTAGAGGGTTAACTAATAAATTTTAAGTGGAAACTTCTATATATAAGTATATAAATAAAGTATAGTATATAAATATGAATATGACTATAAGTATATATGACTTCCAATCATAAGGTTTATAAAATTTTTATTATTGAATCAATTATTATAACAATTTCATTAATTGTTCGGATTCTGAAAAAGCTGGACATTTTACATTCAGCCATGCTCTTAGATTATTTTTTAAGGTCGACTTACAAGCTCATTCAGAGATAAAACTTAGTATCTTACTCGATTTCTTTGAAGAAATGATCTCTAATCGAAAAAATCCAACCAACACAGAAGTTTTAGGATTTTGAGAGACGAAGTTGATATTTACCCCGAGTTTGCAAGTCAACTTAAAAAAATTAGGCTTTCCGTTTGAAATATATATTTAAGTTTACCTTGAATTGATCGTGAAGGAAAAGGACAAAGTCAAATTTAAGATCACCATTAGATACCCCCCACGAATTAATTAAGAATAAATTTGATCACTTTTTGCGTAGGATGATTCTTTCTTCCGATATTAAAACATTTCTTTTAATAAAGTAAGCCGATGTATACAGGGTTTTCGGGTGGAAGAGTTCCATATTTTGCCTGATACAGTGATGCCTTATGAGGGGAAAAATTGTTCTAGACTATGAAACGACTGACTCCTTCCAGATATATTTGAGTTCCACTGTTTAAAGCACTCAGCTTCAGATCTTGACTGAACTTGTGCTAATTTTTAAATTATTTGTACAACAAGATTTAATTTTTTAAATTTCTAATAGATATTTGATTAAGCTTTACTTATATTTACTTTACTAATATTTATTTGATTATGTCAGTACAGCAGCGTAATTTTGCATTAGAATACCGAAGTTGCAAGTTTTCACTTATACTTCAACATACAATTTTTTTATTTTAAAGCTCTTTAAAATGTTAAAAAAGCAGTACAATAACAAAGTCTAAGTTTCCATACAAAATAAGCGAAAACTCTAAAAGACATTACCGACCATTATTGTTTTTCCTAAAACATTAGATAGATACACTACATATTCTGTCTTCATTATTTTTAATGATTTTACACGATCCTTTTGCTTTCTTACTTCCCACATTTAATACACTTTTCCAACATTTTAGCAATATATTAAAATATTATTTATTTGGCTTTTCCTTATTAAATCTTTGACACTCTTCTTTGAGTTCTTTTTATTTTAGAAAAAGCTTACTGATACTGACAGGTTTTACTTTTCAGACATTCCTCACTTGCAAATTACAACTAACTGAGTAATAATTAACTTGTTTTGCTTCTGCACTCTGTGTGTATACTATTGGCTACGTGTCTATTAGAGAGTAACGTCAACCCTTTATACCTGGTTTTTAATATTCTTAAATCTCCAACACGACCCTATTTTTCGAAATAGCATATCATTTTTCGAAATACCATTCAAGTTTCTTTAGTTAAATATAATGCCGTAGTAGATATTACGGTTTAGGGGTGAGTTCGTTGTAGCCATTCGGGTGTAATACATGTGGATATAATTACCAATGAAACATACAACTTTTGTGCATAGTTTCCGCCGCTCTCTTCGTCCATCTTCCCTTGCTCTCTACGTCCTCACCCATTCATCCGGCTATATCGAATTTGATGCACTAAAATCATCACAGCTTAGTACTTGTTACGTAACGTAACAAAATATATATTCTCGCCAGATAATATATTTATTAGCTAAAAAATGAGCATGTAAATTAGATCAATTTTTCTCGAGCCACATGCTCACTAACAGACTTACAGACGTTGAGTTTTATAATATGTAGAGAAAAGATTAAAAAGAGAGCTAATATCATCAAATATATAAAATATAATTAATAATAAATTAATAAATAAATAATAAATTATATATTTCATGAATTTTTAAATGACTTAGAACTCATAAAATGGACGCTTAAAAGTTATACTGTAAATTATATAAAATTCAATATACATACATATATACCCTATTCTGTTTTTACACGGTCCAGAAAAAAAATTCAATTTCCTTTTTAAGTTAATTCGATTTAACATGGCTGAAAAAAGACTGTTTAATTTAAATTTTAAGTACAGCAAACATTAGAGTTTAAACTCAAAAAGTTTGCTCTTAGCTTTTTAATCAAAATGCTACTCGGTATCGTTTCTTGTAGATGAGGACTATAATGAAGCCTCCTAAGACCCTACAGGGGTCGATATGTCTTTTTTACACGGTTTATTTTTAAAGGTATCTGACAAAATATTGTTATATTCCTTAGCAGTTAATAGATATAAGAGAAAATATCGGTAACCCCGCCCGACCTAATGGAACCTTAAATCATGCCATGCAGTGATACTCATTATGTGTTAGATTTGAATACCAGAATATTAAACGATAGAAACTAAAATGTTATCATTCTGATAAATTGAATTGCGATTTAGCAATGCATATAAATTAGAGAATATGCAAAATTATCTTTCGATCAGCACCTATACTAATTTATAGGCAATTTCTATGAACTTTGGACAATGTTTTTCCATTTTTTTACAAGAACTGGTTTCTACAGTTACTTTCCTTTTGTAAGACCACTTTCCGCTAAAAATTTCATTTATTTCCTTCTACGGCCTTATCAAGAATTATTTTATTATCCTGCATTCAACCGAAAACGCCAAACCAATGCTTATTGCAAAGTCACCTATAATAGAGTTTCGATATGCGGTAAACGGTTTCGATTCATACCAGGAGCTGGAACCAAAGAGTTTCATTTCAAAACAGCTTTTGCTATTGCTCATCTAAACTGAATTGAGCAGGTGGGATTACAACTCATCGTATTTAACAAGCCTGTGGCGCGGCAGGTTACAGACATAAAATCGCATTGCAATTAAAAGCCAATCGACTTACGTTTCACTCTGCAAACCGCAATTGCAACAGTGGTTGGAACAAATTGCAAAAAAAGGCTGCGTGCGCATCTTCATTTCTTCAGCAGTCTTGTAAACATAATTTCGCCTCTGGTAATCACTGATCATCCTAATCAATTTGCATATACAGCGAAGTTTTTCTTTCTGGCAGCCTTATCACTCGTTGGCACTCAACTTGATGTGGCCAAACATCGCTGTTGCCGGCGCACTTGCCTTAGTATCGCCAAGCCAGGTATCCGCCATTGCTGCACTTAATATGTTCGCTACAACCGCTAATTTTTTAGAAATATATATGCCGTGGAACACTGGAGTTTGTAATTCGTTCGCGGTCGGGCATTAATGTCTTTACCTGGTGTTCTTTTTCCCACCTAAGGCCGCGTCTGTAATCCACGGGGAATTAAGCCCGGTTTTATCGTTGTCTTTTTCCCTGCTGATATATGACCGTAGTTGGGGAAAATTACCACCTTATTAAGAATTTATAATTAGGGTCGGTAAAATTATGCACGAAAAATAATCCATCACAGCTAAATTCGAGCTTAGAAGGAGGAACTGCCAGCGGAAGATGTATGACGGCCGGCTAGTTTCGATCAGGCTGATTGATATTTTCTAATCAAGACAAGACTGCCCAAAACGCTGCGCTCTCAGAATATGCGGTGAAAACATTACCGATACCCACTTGCGAAATTACCTGTTGACGTCGTTTTGTTTGACTTCATAGGAGACTCGGAAGAAAAAACTCCCTTAATTTATGGTGGGTAACTTGATCTTTCGATACGAATGCTGCTATCTTCTCTGCGTATTATGCGACTTTAATTAATTTTCTTATGTAATTGAATTGAATTACGTGAGCTGCGTGTTCAATTTCATTTTGTAATAAAGTTCTCGTTGGTGTTTTCAACATGCAATCAAAGATGTTTAGATGTGCTGATTAGCGCTGATGAAGACGTTCAGAATGGGCGTTAGAGGCGAGCTCAAAGCCCCTGGGCTATCTCTCATAAAGGAATTATAGCCATTTTGAGAAAGAAAAGGATGTTTGTTGACACGGGTTAATCTTCGTATCCGCAAATGGTCTGCTATTCATTACTAATTAAGCCCAAACTAAGGAAGCAGTTTGCGATTAAAAATGATTTCTTTTCACCTTTTAAATGGGATATAATATAATCGATAATAATCCCTAGTCGGAACGCTATATTTATTACTATCCTTGGACAAATCAGCCGCCTACTTAAGGTCCATGCAACTTTTAGATCAAAGTAGGCTACAGTTTTAAATCGTTGTCTCGAGGCTACAACTTTAAATCGCTGTGACGAATCGGGTGAAGTTCTTTTCCAGCCCCAAGCCCCACAAGGTGGTGCAGGAACTAGAGAGAGAGCGGTAGCTACACCTAATTAGAGCACCCGTATTTTAAAAGAGCCAATAAATAAATAAAACCATTCACAATGATTTTGGTAAATGTTTCAACTTGGTGGTCTTTGCATTCTCGTAAAGCGATGTTTGTTGCCATTTTCCCCTTTTCTCAACGATTGGCTCTTTACCTGCGAATGGATAACTATTCTAAGGAAGCGAGACATTAATGTAGCTATTAACTTATCTGACAATATTTTATTGGTTTGTTTTTCTAGTTATGTTCGCATTTCCAAGTGTAATTGCTTACAACATTTTTAACCTTACTCTACGAAGTACTTTAAGAACTTGATTAAGAAGATTCGAAGGTTCTTATTTTCCAAGGAGCCATTCTTACTAGTTCATTTATTTTTTGTAAGGCGATTAGTTTCGGTCTTCATTAGAAGTTTTTTGTAGCGACTATTTAGATACAACTGAATCCTAAGTTCTAGTTTCGTTGTTTTGCTAATTCTAATCAAAATTGTAAGAATGACAATTGCTGGACTGTATAATAAATTTTTTAAAACTACTTTTTGAAATGATAGCTTTGTTATTAGTGCAGCAATTTGACCGAGTTTCCACCAACTTATCTACAATCCAATCCTAGAACTCGATTCGAGGTAACCGATTGCAATTAATGCTTAAGCGGTTACGATTATTTCTTAAGCATTGTATTTCTGCGTACTTCCTGCAGCTTGTCTCTTTATGACCTCTGAAAAGTTTGGCGGATGCAATAACGCCAATAAACTTCGGGAGGGCACAGAACTAAAGTTACTTAAAGCAGATCCCGCTGCTGCCGCAGACATTCTTCATCGCGCAATCTAGGAATGTTAGGAAACCACGATTTATTCCATGGAATGCAAAGATGGCGCAATTGTGAAAAGTTCTGGAAAAGGTGTCCTCAGAATTGTAGCAATTGACGTGGCATCTATTTTATAACTTCAGTCTCCAAAATTATGACAAAAATTATATTAATGAGAATCAAACGAAGAATCGAGCGCGCTCATGAACAGACGGACTTTCGGAAAGATTCTTTTTTCCCTGTTACATTTTATGTTCGTCGGTTTTGAAAAAGCGTTTGACATACCAAATGATTGCAGAAGCTTACAAGGACCATAGAAAAAAAGGTGCCCAACGCGTACCAGGAATTAAAGACATTAGCGCAGAACCGCATCGGGTTGTAATTCATTGTACAAGACGTTCTGTAGGGCGTTTCACACCGCGTGTACAAAAATGAAGGATCTGGTAGTTCTCGGTGAGAAACGAAAACAAAATGTATTGAAGGGGACTGGGGTTCTATCCCCCCTCCCAGCTATAGTGGTTTGGCATTTTTTACGACGAAAAAAACCAACGTAACGTAAGTTTTAGTGCTGGATAAATTTTCGGAAAAAATCTTTTTTTTCATTTCAAAGGGAAATATGTTGAAAATTTTCCCTATTTTTTTAAGCTTAAAATAGTGGCTAATGTGTTCTCTTTCGATGGAAACTTGAAGCGTTGAAACCTTTTACCATTCTCAAGTTACATCACCAAGCATACAGCTGATACCTGCCCTCAAAAGAAAAAGTTCTACCTGTTTCCTAAATTGTCGATCTCTTTACTCTTTGTGTTAAAATTTGGTAGTCCTGAAAACGACTAGGTTGTTAATAGTGCTGAAAAAAGGTATTAAAATTGATAATTCAACATATTTTCATTGCCATCTTTTTAACTCTTTCTGTTAACATTTGATTGAAATTTTGCTAGAAGTGGTAGGTGCTGGACGTTTGGTCATGTAACTTGAGAACGGTAAAAGAGTTTTGTTCGTTTTAAGTTTCCTTTGAAAGAGAACACATAAGCCACTATTTCAAACCCAATAAAAAAATAATATAGCAGTTTTTCAAGATATTCCTCTTTGAAATGAAAAATATTGATTTTTTTCCCGGAAAAAAATCTTTTTTTTAAAACTATTGTAACGTGCACGAGGTAGGCCACGAAAAGGGAAAATGTCAACCGGGTAATGCGCATGCCCCAGGTGGCCAGAAATCAAGAAAAGGAAATGTCAGACTGGAAAAGTCAAGGACGACTCGAAGCTATGGTGAATATGTGAGGTGAAAATGTCTAACGGAAATATCTAGAACTAAGTGACTGAACTTTCTAGAATTAAGCTAAGTAGTATAAATAGGGCTGAGTAGCAGCCTGGTTAGTTTAGTCGTTATTTAGACTGCGAAGTGTTTACATGTGAATAGTTAGTTGAATGTTAACCCGTGAAGTGATAACTGATAATTAGAAAAGTGAAACGTTGCTATATTGTGAAGAAAACGTGTAAAGGAAATTGTAATGAGAACTAATTAAGTGAAGGCTAATAAAATTGTAAACATTTGTGACTGTAAATAAGTGTCTTAATTAATCCGTCGAGCCCGAAGAGCCCCATTTACGTTACACTATTAACAGTAAGAAAAAAATGACACAGTCTTTAGCACCATTATGTTACCTGTCAGCTGAGGAATTAATAACGTCTCTAGCACTAAAAAGTTAAGTTATCGATATAAAATAGCGATATATTAGAAGTGTTGCTTTTGTCGTGACCTTTCTGTTCTGGACATTTCTATTGGAGCGTTCGACGTGACATTCCCTGTGCCTGATTCTGGCTCGGGTAAGTTTCTCGGTGTGGTCTTTAGGCTTCCACACAAAAGGATAGTAGATAGAAGGTCGCTATTGGCTGCTTGCCTACGTAGTATCCCGTGATTCTTATCAGTCACTAGCTGCAAGTATCGATGAAACATTCGATTTAATTTTTCCATTTGATCTATTGCTTTTCGACGGTTTTAGCATGCCTTATATTGGCTTAGAGCGCTCTCGCTTGGTGTGATGTGGTGTCTAACTCCATTAATGCCGGATTCTAGTTTTCATATTGGTCTACTTGGTGTACTTTAGTATTATCAAATGAAGTTAAGTTGAAGACATGAATAAGATGAGACGATGATGATGCTTCGGCCTACTTTTCTTAAATCAAAAAATCTTGTATTTAAGCAGGCTGTACTTTTAAAGCAAATATCGACGATTACTAGAATTTTTCCATATTGCACAGATAACATTTCCGATTTCTTTTGAAAATTGTGTAGCTTTCTAAAATCTGTGCTTACTTACATAGCTTACTACAAATCTATTACTAATTTAAGGTGTATTGCTAAGGTTTTAAAGACTCGGGAGTGTGAAAGAGTGGAGTGCATGCTAGTGCACTACGATGAAGATGAAAGTAGGTTACTTTTGAAACTCGACGTGTCCAAAACTACTGCGCCTCTGCTTTGGCTAAACCTGTGCGCAAACTTTTTCACCTGTCATATTCAACAGGAGTGTTTTCAAGTGCATGGAAAATTGCTCATGTTCAGCCGATACCTTAAAAAATAAATGCATGCAACCCCCTAACTATAAACCAATTGCACTAACTTTGGTATTATCTAAAGTTTTTGAGTCACTCATTAACTCACAGTTGATTAAATTTCTAGAAAACAACCTTATCAACGACTGCCAGTACGGTTTCCGCGCTAGCCGCTCAACCGGAGACTTACTAATGGCTCTAACGGAGTATTGAAATCATTATCTCCATAATGTTGGTGAGTTCGATAATTCAAAAGCTTTTGATAGAACCTGATATTCCGCACTTCTATCCAAACTTAAAGCATTTGGTCTACACCCTCACCTCGTTGAATCCGTGAAGTAATTGACGAAGTTACATCTGATCCCTACGAAATAAATGCCGGTGTACCTCAGGGTTCAGTTCTGTTACAAACCTTATTTCTTCTTTTTAGTAATGACCTTTTATCCCGTACTCACAATTCTACTCATTGTTTCGCCGACGACAGCACCCTTGATTTTGCATACCCTTTTGATTCTGTATTGAATTCTCGGGAGAGCGCTACAGAAATCAATCAAGAACGCATATCTGGGTCATGTCGTTGTTTACATTTCTATAATCCTTTCTTGGGTCACAGCCAATCGTGTTATATTTAATGCATCCAAAACTCAATGTTATTTAATGTCCCTTAAAAAACGCCCAGTCCACCATCAACCTATTTCAGTCGACGGAGTAAAGATACCCAATCCTCCCTCCCAAAACATCTTGGCTATTGAGATATCCAGCAATCTTAGCTGGACTGATCATATATTTGTAAACGCTAAAAACGCTAAAATTCTTGAGTTTTCTATAGAGATGTGAGAAATATTTCACTCCTAGCGCTGATCTACGAGTCCCACATCCGGCCTAAAGTTGAATATAAGTCCCATGTTTGGACAGGAGCTGGATACACCGCATTGTCCGCGTTAGACAAACTCCAACGTAAGGCTGTTTAACTTATTGGCGAAATCTCAATCTCTGAGAGTATTTATTCTCTGGAGCATCGATGGAATGTCGATTGTCTCTCACTCTTCTATCGCTAGTTCCACGGCCATTTGTCTAACAAAATTGCCAACCTGATTCCTTGTAGACACATAACAATGCGCCATACGAGAGTTTCAATTCTCTCCCACCCTCATACTCTCTAGGTCAAATTTAGACGTACCGTCAAATTTCGGAAACCTTTTATAAGCAGAACAACACGAATGTGTGTTTACCATCTTCTGCTTTTCCCTCATCTTATAAGCCCGAAACAGTCTCCTAGTTAATGCCTATTAGCATTATATGGTACGTTAATTACAATAAAAGACATCAACATTTTTAAACCCTGTAGTCTAAATAAAAAAAAAGGGGAAGTAAACTTTCTACCGATACCCGGCAATTTAAAAAATTTTTTAAAATCCGTTATTTCCCTAGAATTTTTATATTAATCCATGGAAATTCCGTATTTCTGTTAAAATCCGTTCTAATATCCGTTATTTTTTTTCTTTTTGTTTGAAAAATCCGTGTTTTTCCTGAAAAAATCGTAGTTCTGTTAACATTGGGGTTCATTAAAAGACAGATGGAATTCAATGATGCCCATGTTACGACGCACCTAGCCTTGTTAGTTCCTTTTTTGTGCCGTGTATAGTAATCGCTTTGAAGTTATCCAAAACCCTTCGTGAGCTTTTTTTACCACTGTAACCATACCGACCTAAACTTATTTCGTTCCTTACTTTTGAAAAGGTACGTACCAACTGCAGAATTGTGTTTGCTTTGGCTTACAGGGAGGGCTCAATTAATTCGGCTAATTTGTTAAGTAGTTTTAATATTTCCGTTCCGTCTCGCTACTGGTGGAACCATAACTTTTCCATATCCACACTAAAAGTGCATGAGCAAACCAATATATTTAATGTCACGTCTATTTAACGAGAATTGCATTGACCTCCACTTGTTGAGAACCTAATATGGATCAGCTCTGTTAGAATTACTTTATTTTATTTTACTGAAGTGAATGTTTTTTAAATAAATATGTAAATCAGGGTGGGAACATATCGTTAGAAAAATATTAAAAGATAACAATTACAAGATTTATATCTTCAAACGGGGTTTTTTATATAAAGTTCTTTCAAATTATATATCCTATTAACAGTTTGATTCTTTCGGATTTAAGAACTTCTTTCAAAGACTTCAGATATCACGTAATTCAAAAGATTGTTTTACTGAATACCAGCTACATAGTTAAACAAACAACTGTTCCTTAGCAGTTGTTTGTTTCACTATGTAGCTGGTATTCATCTATTGTAGCTTACATTATCTGTTATGAATTATTGTTTATTTTAGTTTGTAGTATTTATTTTGTGATTTTGTATTATTATGTAATAGCTTGCACTAAACTTAAATAAATAATCATCCGGCTTAGGAAATCCAGAAGCAAAGAAAGTAAAGTAAAGAGGAGAGAATTTTTTTTAACAGTAAGGTCCATATTTTTGAAACTCTTCTATATATTTTAAGTATATTTTGATAATAAGTAAAAAAGTACTCCAACTTAATGACTTTTGATGATAAAGTTGTTGCATCGTCTAGACAGTTACGAATTGACTGAAAAGATGGTGCCTCAAAAAATTAAAGGGTAGAAATAGAAAAGTTGTCTGTGGAGTAAGTGATAACGTATAGGCCTACGAATCCGGGAGCCTCAGTTTACCACTTTTTTACACAGTTAGCCACTTACAACCGATATCTCGAATAAAAGAGATAAAAGTGTAACTAGCTTAAGTTTAGTTAACAGATCTTCCGGTAAAAGGAAGTGAACGAATGCCGAGATCTTGTTCCCCAAAAATGGCTGAATCTGCCAGTCATGAAAAATGCCTTTTCATAAACATCACTGCAGCCAAGCAACTGAACAACAATGCACAGACAACAAAACAAACATCAAAGGGTTACATTGAAAACTGTTCCAAAATTATTAAATACCGTCATAGCAGAAAATCGCTGTAGAGTTTAGATACCAAGCAAAATGGATCTGAACGAATTGGCTGAATAGCACAATCACCACGCCATGGTTCCAGATTTCAAGCCTTGGTTTCCGCATGAGCTTTTAATTAAAAAAGTTTAAAAATCCACTCCGTCTCTGGACTGTTGTCTACCACGCAGAAATGCAAAAACAAGACATTCAAGTACCCTGATTGTTCATACCCTAATTCCTTTCCGGACAAAACCATGCCAATGCATGATGGATTTGTACCGTGGGCTTTGACTACATCATAAAAAAAATAAAAAACCATGATACGAAAAAATTCCAAAAGAGATACTATTAACCCTCAACGGACGAGAGCTTTTTTCGTAATACTCGCACATAAGACGACGGAAAATTAGGTGAAATTCTAAAACGTTTATAAGGATGAAAACTTAAACTAAACATTTAAACTGATTTATTTAGACATGAATTCAATATATTTACCTGATTTATATTTTTATAAATGAAATTAATTTTTATAATTTTTAAAAGTATGATATTTTTCGAAGCAATTGCCAATGTGTAGTGATGGATTCGCGGGACATGTTCAACAATATGTGGTTGTTCGTTTACGGCCGCCTTTAATCTTTCTATCGGAACATACTCGACAGTCTTTCTTACTTCCAATCCGAGGAATATGCAATTTCCCATCAAGTCGATTTTCAGTTTGAGACGTATTACATTGCCCTTGGGGTTGAACTGTTCTTCGAAAATCCGCTCTTAGTTGAAGAATTAACTTTTTAACAAACTGTAGATGAGTCATGGGCTTCTCATTTCTTTGTACTTTGGTATCTTTATACAGAATGTATGCATTTACTACGGATACTTCCAATCCCCAAAAGAAATGTTTACGCCACCATTTAAGACTTTTCCTCATAAACGGATAAGAAGCTGCATAGTGATCTGCTCGATCGACACCACCCATATGTTTGGTATAATCTAAAACTATGGTGGGTTTTTGAACAGTCTGAACTAGGGCTTCACGATACTCGAGATAATTCTCGCTGCCGGTATCGGTCTCGACACGATACCGAGACCGGCAGCGAGACCAATATTATTGGTAACAGTGCGATACCGAGAGCGAGATTGAGGTGACGAGATATTAGTTTTTATCATTTTATTGTGGAAAATTTTTTTTAGTTGTTTCAGCTTTTATGTCGCTCCGAAAAATTTTAATTGTGTGATTTATGGGGCATATAAGTATACACTGCTCTCCTCAATCGCTTCTTTATACATTATTTCCTTCTTCAGATATTTGCACTTTATCCCCAATAGTAAAGAAGAGCCTTTGCTACCTTATTTTGGCGATGGGAATATGAAGAAAATGCATATATACATAGATATATCACTTGTCCTCGCTCCCCGTTATCCCACCAAAATACGCTTTTTTATCTTGCCGAAAGCGAGATCGCACCGAGAATGGCCTTTATCTCGCCGAGATTGCTACGAGAGCGAGATCGTCTTCACCTTGACGAGACCAAGACCGAGATCTGCCAAAGTCTCGGTCTTGTCTCGGTGCCGTGAAGCCCTAGTCTGAACATTACCACCGCGATTTATTCTCGTAACAGTATGAGTCGTCGCTAGGTCCCAAGTGCTGAGCACAGTAACTTGTCTTTTATCTTTCCAGGCATTAAGTAACAAATTATTTTTACGGAAAAAAACTGATTTTCTAGATGTGGTAAATTTTGGCTGTTTTATTCCTACAGGTATACCCTTTCTATTACATTTTAGTGTACCGGTTAGATAACATTTCTTCTTCAACAATTCTTCTGCCAATGAAACACTTGTGTAATACCTGTCAGTATATATATGAAAACCTTGCCTAGTGGGGATTTTATCCATTAACTTTTTGTATAATGTTAGAGGTATTCTGGCAGTTATAGGTAAATCCGGATTGGTTAATCCCTCTGAAGTTAGACTTCCATAATATGGGAGGATACTAAAAATATATCCAGTACGTGCATCAGCAAGCACATAAACCCTGATACATCATTTAGTATGCTTGTTCTGATTATAAGTTGAGCGGCAAGACCAACATGCCATGGGTCCCGGGTTCAAGACCAGATGACCGTGAGCTTTTATTAAGAAATTAAAAATAGTCCACTCCGTCTCTGGGCTGTTGTCTAGCTCGCAGCAATGCAAACAAGACTCAAGTTTCCTCACTTCCCTTACCCTAAATTCCCTTCCGGCCAAAACCATGCTAACGCATCAAAGGGTTGTCCCCTAGGATTTGGCCACATCGTATAAAAAAAAAAAAAATAAAAACAAAAAAAGTAATGAAACTTATTTTGCCTTTAAATTTTACGACAGATTCGTCGACACTGATTTGCTCATTTGGTATAAAATAAGTGGAAAATTTGTCATCTAGATATTTTAGATGCAGACTAACTTTCTGTAAGCGCGTTCTCAAAGATTTGTCAGAGGTTGGTATTTGTCTTAAGCGAAGCATCCAAAAAATTTGACTGAATCGATCTCTTGTAAAGGTATTTGCATAAAATGGAATATGACTTGCTTCATTAATGGACCAATATTCATGTATATTGCATAATGGTATGTTCAAAATGGTTGCTATGAAAGCTAGAAATTCTTCTTTGCCGACATTTTTCCACGTATTCCACAGAGATCTTTTAGATAATACATTCGCACTTATTTTATTATTTGCATACTCGTTTGTATTCTTTATTAAATTGTTTATTAGCTCATCGGTAAGAAATAACTGAAAAAATGTAATGGTTCTGTTACCGCTTGGGGAATTTGGGGGCCTGGTATCTTAGGAGATGTTGTGAAAGGTATTTAGTTGTCTTGAGATCGTTTTCTATAACATCCACCCAATCGTCATCATCCTGACTGAGATCTTCATTGGAAATATTGTTCTTTTCTTCACTGCTACTTGAAAGGCATCGAACTTTTTTCCTTTTAGCTTGCACCACATCACTATCAGAACTGCTATTATCATCGGAGTTATATTCACATTGAGGAAATTCTTCACGAACACTTTTCATATCTATATTTAGTAAATCAAACATCCACTCGTCTTCACTGCTGTTATGTTCATAATCTTCGTCTTTATGTATTTTCTCCATGATCTATTATTTGAAATTTTGATTATGTTTATTTATTTTTAAAATAAAAATAAACTAAACCTTATTATAATAGAAATACTCGAAAGTCGGAAAACACCAATATATTATATTTACACGTTGTAAGCTTCTAAATCGCAAACTACACTTAATATCAATGCGACAGATCTGTTGTGAAAATTCCACATTTAATATTTAAATAAAATAAAAAATAAATAAATATTTCTTGCGATGATAAATAATTGAAATGAAAACTGAATTCTTTTCATGTCCCCGTATTGGGCCTTTCGTTTTCTATGGCATAAGTACTATGTCCTCGTAGCGGGGCCTTTCGGCCGTTAAGGGTTAAACAGTATCCATATAATATATTTAGGGAACATTTCCGTATGGGGAAATAAAATTTTAAAGTGACTATTATTTTCTTTTTATTTAGTAAATTAAGTTTACATGATGTGGCGCTGTTGAAAACAACAAAAATTCAGCGACTTTTTATATGCATAAAATTAACTTGCTTTCGTTGAGGAATTTAAACTACTCTTTTTTACATTTGCAAAAAAATATGGTTTTATTTTAATGTTAGTTATGTCCTCAGGCTACTTTCATAAAGTTACTGCACTTGATTTTCGGTATTCGCATATTCAGAGGAAAATATAAATTGTCTCTCCACAATAAAAATTTTTAGAGTTCTCTCATTTATTATCTAACAAATGTTGTTTTTCGGAAAAAAATTGTTCATGTACGGTAAAAGTTGTCGAACCTTGTTTCTGTTTAGTTTTAATAATAAATATGTTTTCAGCTAGTATAAAATCGTTTTCCTGAGGTTTATTTTTACATTAACTCTAATTGTATTTTGTCGAGTTTTTCAATTTATAAAAACGAAAATATTACGCGACTTTAAGGAAAGAGGCTGAATCTCATTGAAAAATTGTTACAAATTTGTTCATAAAAGTTAAAAATAACTTGTTTTATGGATGTTTTTAGTTCATATATTCATAACTCGCATTTTCAATATTTTAAATCCTCTTCCCCCTTAAGACTGTGAAAAACAGCCAACTCAAAAATTAATGCGTTAAGAAAGTACTTGAATGTATTCTAGCAATAATTATATGTATATTATATAAACTTTAAAACAGGAACTGTTTATTACGTAGTTCATTATTATAAAGTGTTCTAGAAAATAATAGCAATAAAATGCAATTAACTTGCAAATAATTAATTGAATAATCTATGTAATTAGTAAAGTAACTAGGTCTGCGTAATAAATTCTGAACTGGCTACATGTAATCAATGAGGTAACTAGTTCACAGTGAATATAGCCGATATTTCTAGCATTTCCAGTAATCCAAAATTGAAGTAGTACCCCTTACAGGAAAATTGCTACTGGGTTTACTAGTTAAAACTGTACTTCTTCCCAGCGATTTTTTTGTGTTAATGTCATCACTCATCTTATCTCAGAAATCTGCGAAATCCGCTTAAATAAGTTCACGAAAAAAATTCATAACAACACTTCAATCAGACATTGGAATTCCGTGTAAGGTTAGTTTTTTCCGCTTCCCAAAAACGTAACGTGTGTGCGCACTTTTTACGGCGCGGCGCGAATTTTCTACAATTTAAGGCACGGCACGTATCAACGAACTGGCTGGCTGGCGGAGATTTCCTCAATGATCTTGCGTACATTTTGATCAGATTTGGAGCTCGTTAAAGTGATCTTTATTTGGCGTTTTTCATGGAATATAATGACGTCCAATCGAATAACTATCGAATAAAATGCACCTAAATATACAGGCCAGATCAGGAAGGTGGTCACCATCTCAAGTTCCACACCAGGCGATCAGATTCAATTGGCGGAGCAAGCTGCTACCACGCTGAGCAACCACTATGATATGAAAACAGAGGGCAACCGTGACGAGAACAAAAAGTGTTCAGTGATCGCTGTTCGCATACTCATTCGGCAAGCAAAGTGCTGATGGATATAAAGTTGGTCACTGAAAAATGCACAGAAAAATGTTAACGAGATGAAAAATAGTTTTTGCTTCGAAGAACATATTCCAAAGGAGAGTTACCTTTAATGAGTTCTTGGGTGTCTGTCTACTCCCCAAAATGTGGATTTTGGAAAGCAATTGGATGATCACGGACTTGACAGGATTGTTATGATGAATTCTGAAGGAACTACATTCCTTAGTGTACGAATGGTTATTTTTAAATTATTTTGATTATATTTTTGCAATTTACCAATAAGGGAACAGATAATATGTGAATGAGAAAACTAAATTAATTGGGTTTTGAAATTTAATGTAGATGCATTTTTCGGTTAATAATAGTTAAGTGCTGCACACTTCTTATGTGCGGCGAAATGCGCTATTTCTATGGTACTTATCGAATTTTTGACGTACCGGGCAAATTTTAGTGGAGAAGTAGTTAATAAAAAACAAGTGAGCGAATCAAAAAAAATTATTAAAATTTTTGGGAAAGAAAAAAATTATTTTATTTTAAAAATACATATTTATTTAATATAAAAATTTCTTAAATAGCTGTTAGCTTTTTCATCAGTTATTTCTGTGATAGTAATATTCGATGCTGCCTCTGATGATATTACTATGATAATTGGTCAATGATAACTAAAGTATGTTACAAAATCATTGGACATAACGTTATTAAGATATTTTATAAATACTGCACGGATAATAACTTTTTTCAGCGCCTCGAGACTGGTGTATCTTTTAGTTCGGACCTTGCTATCCAAAATTGCCCAAAGAGAATAATCCATTGAATTCGCGTCTGGTGAATTCGAGAGCCATTGTGTGGTTGTTATCAAGTTCGGAACGTTGTTTTCCAGCCATTCTTGGTTCATTCGAGCTTTGTGAGACGGTGCCGAGTCCTGTTGAAACATCCTTGGTCTGCCACCGAAATGTTTGTCTGCCCACGGCTTCAAAGCAACCTCCAGAATACTATCCCGATAATATTTCGCATTATTTCGCATTTACCTTGACGCCAGGCTCGATGAATACGATTGGAGAGCGCCCATCTGCGGTTACAGCGGCCCAAACCATTATCTGTAGCGGGTGTTGCCTCCTGGTGGCCAATCGATGACTCAAATTCTCGTTTGAACGGTCGGTCAAGTAAACCCTATCGTTTTGAGGGTTTACGAATTGCTCAATTGGAAAAATTTTCTCGTCAGAAAACACAATTTTCGGAAATTGACCCCTTTCGGCCGAGCGAAGCAACTCCTTCGCTCGCTCAAGTCTAACTTGTAGCTGCTTGGGTGTGAGATCATGCTCCTTTTGGATCTTGTAAGGCTTGACCTTCAGATCATTTTTCAGTATGCGGCGGATGCTACGGTCGGATATTTTCAGTTCTTTTGCCATTTGATTCGCACTTCGTCGGGGATTTCGCTCAAGTCGCTTCTTCACTTTTTGAACCATCTCACGTGACGTTGCAGTCTTTTGATGACCACCTCCATGACGTTTTGCGATGCTACTAGTATTATTGTAACGAGTTATGGTGCGATAAACAAAAACTTTATTCACTTTAAGGTGTTTGAGCTCACGAACCATCGCTGGTTGTGATTTTCCAGCTAAATATAAAGCAATCACACTATTACGTTTGAAATCCATCACTGATTTTTTTTTCGCGTTCACTTTTAGCAAAATGCTTTTTTGCGCTTGTAAACAATACTCCGAACTATCATTTAGCAAATTTTTAGACAGCTGATGCCCGTGCGTCAGCTGCGCGAGCGGTCTGAATTTGGTTACACTTCGAGTGCCGGACCCTGTAATAATTAACCTCAATCTTTAGTGGCCCCCCTAATTGTATTGATTTGCAAAAACTAATGTGAAAATGCTAAGAGTAGGCAATTTCGCGTGGCAATTTCGCCAACAGCCGGTCTCACTCGCCTAATTAGATGAAAAGTTCATTGACTTCGGTATTCAAATAGAATTCGATTACGTTTAAATCGGTTAAGGAGATTTTTGCTTTTGTACATTTAGTAGTCAAATTAGTCAATTGCATTTTTTAATGGACATAATTTTTTTCTGATGTTGTAGACGATTGTCTATAAAATGAGTACTCAACGAGCTCTCTAGGTAAATTCTACTTTAAGTCTTAAGTTATCGTGGGTCAACTTTCACCTCTTCGTGCTATGTGGGGGTGGAATGAGTGTTTGTAATTATCTGCAAAATAAGTCATCAACCGTTGTTTTTTAACATATACTTTTCGAACCATTCAGCGTTAAAGCTCTCTCCGATAACGCCAGCTTTCTCAAACATTTCATTACTGGTTGCTGTTATGTGAAATAAATATATAGAAGTATTATAAGAAATGAAATATCTATCCAGCAAGCTATATTTTTATTATTAAGCAACATGGAGAAAACGACATGGGGCGGGAGAAACTCATCCGATTCGAGATAAGGATTGCATGTAAACCTATAACTTAAGGCGGATTCCGAACCCCCGGCAGCTTTCTCTGCAACCCCCAATGGCCCTTTTGTTATAATCTGTTATAACACGATGGGTTGCCGCCGGAGGGGTTCGAATTTGGCACCTCCGGGTTAGAAGACCGACATGTTCTCACTTACTCCACCGACGATTTAATTATTGTACGTACGAGCCTATAATTGTCGTTTTTCATTAAATAGAGATACAAAATAAACCAGTGACGATGGTGATACAAAGTTCATCGAAAGTGAAAAACCGATAACCATTGATTAACTTGAAAGTAAATAGTTTGATACTACACATATTTTTTCACCTCTTCTACTACACACTCAAACATATTGAAACGCATACAAGGCACACATGCACCCTACACGCCCACACAACACACAAACATACCACACCAATATGTAATATGAATATGAATGTAAATACTATGAATATTTTAAATACTAAGTAATGTTACTCCTGGCACTCCCATATGATTTGTAGTAGAGTTTAATCCTCCTCCGGACACAACACACAGGTGAGGCCGGTTGCTCTGCCGATTTTTGCTTGAAGTTTTCTTAGTTGACTGTGCTAGATGATAAGACTGGTGATCAGTCTTACATCCGGTCGGCAATCCTAAAAAGCTCCTTAGTCACTCAGTAATAAAGCAGACATCAAGCTTTTAGAAAAAACTGGGCCACATAGGATTAATATCACTTGTTCTTCTCAGTCAATTTAACCACCCTTTCATTACCAGGAAAATCCGAGGCCCCTACCTATATCTTAACTAAACTAACTCGATTTGTTTTTCCCAGTTCATACAGATCTTTTTAACATTCCACTACCAGTTTCGGTTTGGTTGCGTAGGAACGGATTCCTTTGATCGCTTCCTGTTGGTCAATGAAAATAAATACATTCCTGTTTAAATACCCTCTCCTATTCTCAGCCAGTATGGCATACACCTCTTGCCTGGAAGATAGGAGTAAATTTACCTAATCGCAATTATAAACTAAATTTAGGCAAGTCTTCTCCAGATTCTCGCATCGCTTTTTGAACTGTCCTTGTACCAAACAAGTCCTCCCTGAAGGATAGTGAGAAACGTCCAGACTACAATTCTTTCCACAATTCTTCCTTTCTTTCTTCTTTATTTTCCAAATCGCCCCAAAAAGTCCTCCCTCTTTAACGTATAGACAGTATTGATTACAATACCCCCACTTCAATATTAAGAGGGCTCAAGTCCCTGATATTTAAGCAGGCCATCCATTGCAAGCAGCTCAATTTGTCTCTGGCCATATTAAGCTTAGCTCTTCGCCCCATGTGATCGCGGCTGGTTGCTATGGGTCTTATCACTTTCGCTTTCTCGGTTATGTTATCTAGGTGTAGGTTCAATTATAATTTAGGGGCCAGGGCCGAGATATTTCACCTCTTGACTAAAGGTCAGTACAAACACCGAAAGTACTCTGCAACGCCCAATGGCCTTTTATCGTAATCTGTTGTCAGCAAGCAAGCTGTTGTCTGTTGTCAACAAGCTAGGATCGCAGCTGGTGGGGCTCGAATCTGGGGACCCTAGAATGGAAGGCCGACATTCGGCGACGAACTGAATTTAGCTTATCCTTCTAAAATCCTTCTCCTGGTAAAATAAACGAATACGATTTTTTCGGGGTTGCTTTTGAGGTCAACACCCACGTACCATTCTTTAACCGTGTCCAGTGCTACTTGCAGAGGCTCGGTAGCTATTAGCGGCGCCCGTAATCGTCTCAATCACTATATCATCCGCGTAGCCGCGAAGGAATTCCTTTCGTTTAACGTTAACAGAACCTCGTGAATCACAGGACACCACAGAAGTTGGGATAAAACCTAGCCTGGATGGATGCTCCTAAAAGACTCGCAGGGAGTTTCCACTACTCTGGCGCCAGTTTTTATGAAAGGTTTTGTGCAAAGTCCAGATTTAATGGCAACAAAAATAGCCTCCAAAAACCCATAATAATAAAAGCCTCCAAAACCCCATATATATATAAATATATATATATATATATATATATATATATATATATATATATATATATATATATATATATATATATATATATATATATATATATGTATAGGTATATATGTATATATATATATATATATATGTATATATATATAAGCCAAATAGCACTCATTGGCTGACTCACTCATCACGAAATATATACGGAATTATAAAGCTTATAAACTTGAAATTTAAGGAGTACTATATAACATGTACGATTATTAAGGGCAAACGAAGTCGAGCAGCTACTATTGGAATAAATTTATTCAATTGGTGACGTTTTCTCTTTTCTTTTTATGAAACTATCCATTATGTAGAAGTTGCCAATGCTTAAGCTTGGCATCGTTAAAGAGTACCAGTAAAATATATCTTATCATGGAGTATCACATCCAGAACAGTAGTGCACGAGACAAAATAACGTGGAAAAATTTGTAGGAAGAGAAAGTCTGTAGTTTCATATCATTCCATAATTTTATCTATAAACTGAATACATTTAGTAATACGTAAAGCACTATTAAGTATATGGCCTATGTACATGATTCAAGTCAGGCCAGGAGACAGTTTTTGCGTTTTTTCTGAAAAATTTTAAATTATGCACTTAAAAGAAATTGCTAAACCACCGACTTTATGCTACTGAATAACAAAGCAAAATCTAACAGTTTTTAATTAAAGTAAGATTATATTCAACGACTAACGATTTTACACCTCAAATGAACTTGCATTCATGTCACATTAATTAACAGCCTGGAAAGAAGTAGTAGTGGCTCGTCTTATATTTTCTTACCGCTTTTGACATGCAGGACATACAATTTTGTTCCGAATGAATGTCGACTTTAAAAAGAAATTAAAGAAAAGAATTTAGGTCATTCAGATTAAAGAGAATTATTTCAATGAAACATTGCTTTCAAACACTTAAATAACATAAAAAGCATCTCCTAGTTAATCCAAAACAAACAGAAAATCTCATTCTAATGCTTGGTCATCGCTGTGATCCTCATCCAAACCCGTTTTTATGTGGTTCAAATCTGAGTTCATCTCAGTCAACAATCTCTTAATCGCCATTATTTATTTGGAGCAATAATTTTGACGTTTTTTGTATAAGTATTTCAATTTTTGTAGCTATTTATGGTAAGCGAACACAAAAAACATTGAAAAGTGGAACAAGTAATTAAAATTGAGGAGATCTGCATAAAAACTCTACCGTAGAAAGCCAGACACCATGTGAGCCGATCTGACAAGATCTCAGCTGAAACTTTTTCTGATTTTGTTCAAATAAATTTTTTTTCGTGCATGTTTGACGTGATTGATTGCATTAAAAGCGAACGACCTTAATCGAAAATCCAAGCATGGAGTACTGTCAGGTATACAGATAAGTTATCTTAGATATGGCTGCTCTATTTTAGAAATTCACTGTACTTTACTCCGGTGTACTTCAATTGTTTTCAAGATCACCAGAAATGAAGTGGAATATGAAGAAGTTAGAATTATTTTTTTTTTAATATCTAGTAAGTATCGCCTTTACTGGCATATTGACGTGTTTGTCAATAAATTGGTCCGCCTTGAACTCCGCCCAGTGCCCTAATGCCTTTTTCAATGATTTTCGTGGCAGCTCATTAAACTTGATTACCTGTCAGGAAAACAATTCGTGGATTAAACTCGAGCATAAGTAAAAAGCGGTTGGCAGCTATGTCGTTCATAACATTCTCGCCGCGATCGACCATTTTTGGCCGGGCCAGCCGTCCGGTTTCTCATTAAAATCAAAAACTTTGTCAATACCCGACAAAAATGCATTTCAGTGCGATTTAATTTCTTTTCGATTTTGTATTCCATCCATTTTTCACATGCTTAAGCTCCTCCAACAGAGGCTTTTTTCCAATCAGCTTACCCAGCAGCAGGATCACCACCGATAAAATATTTCATTCTTTGATTTGCAGAAATTTAATTATCTCCATCTTCCCTTCGAGTATTTTTTCGGACACGGCTACCGGTTTTCGAAGATCTTTTGTTGGCTCTGCCTGTCAAGGCTCTGATACCTTTTAACGATGTGTCCGGAGCCAGTAGCAGTACACTTTGGAGATTTAATTGGGAATTCATGTAGATGTTTCGTGCTTTGTTGACATAGGAATGTGCAACTTTTTAATATCACAAAAATTAAAGGAAATTAACCATCTATGGTTAAAACTACAAACTATTGTTTATACGAATAGTTTTATCTTCGGTAAACTATTTTACTAATGCATATAATAAGTTTTTAGTATATGTATTTGTAGATACACCCAGCGACAAAAAAAACCCTCGCATTTGTGATTTTCGAATATTTACGGTTTTTTTCGACCTTATGTGTTTTAAAATTTAAAAACATTAAGATAATCTGGTTTATTCATGACGCACTGATTATTTCATAGCTAATTCAACAATTTTTATTTACGATACATTATCAGTTATGACAAAAAGATGTAGAAACTATAAAAAAGCCCCAAACAGCAAAAAACACGATCTCAGAGAATTACTTAAATAATGGCTGGTAACGTTTAAATAGTACAAGTTTTTTAATGGATTTTAGAAGAAAAGCAATAAAGCATTAGAAAATTTATTAGTTTTTGACTTTTTGTTATTAAATTTTTCTTAAAATGTAATAATACAACAATTTCAATATCTGGTTGAACCTCCATTGGTTTGTATCACTGTTTTTACTCTATCTGGTATAGATAAATATAACATATTTTAAATTTCTAAATTTATTTCGTTGTCCCACACATAAAATATGATTTTTTCAAGATTTTTTAAGCTCAGCGGTTTTTTTCTTTGATATTTTTTCCCATCATGGCCCAAAGATTTTCCATCAGGTTCAGGTCCGGACTGTTTAACGGCCACGAAAGCGATATTATGCCAAGTTTCTCCTTGTAATTTTGAATCTGTAGAAAGGGAAACAGTTTATATTATTCGGTAAAATATTATTTATAAACTTGTAGAGTAATAATACTTATAGAGCGAGCCCGATGGCAGAGTGTGCAATCGGGCTGAAATATTGGTTCTGGAGCTTCTGAAGCTAGCTCTTCAATGGTCGGTAAAACACCTTCATCAATTATTTCCCGATATTTTTCGGCATTGCTGTGTCCCCTTAGCGTAATAATATGACCTGTACCATACGCCCCTGCACCTGTACCATAGCTCCCCAGACCATAATATACGCCGAATGTTTCACTGTGGGTTGGATGCAATCTTGTTCTCCTTGTCTCCGTCTTAATTTCAAGGTGCTACCCGGTCCAAACAAATTGAACTTCAATTCATCGGAAAAGACTACCTTCTTCCAGTCATCCAAAGTCCAATTTTCGCGTTCTTTACACCATTCAAGCCTTTTCTTTTTCATTTGTTTTGTAAGTGAAGGCTTTTTCGCGGGCCGTTGAGCAGGAAGACCCATTTCTTTTAGCCTTCTCTGCTCTGTTCTAACACTACAGAGTCTTCTATTCTTTCGCATTTAAATTTCTGCTAGTTCCTTTTGATGAACTGTCGCAGGAAGAAATCTGCTTTTCAAGCAGTTCAGCTTCAATTGCTGTTTTTCCAAATTTGTAGTGACCCAAGGTCTCCCGCTCCCAGTTTTTCTCCTCAAACTACCAGTTTCTTCATATTTTTTTTAAATTTTTCTAACAGTCCACTCACTACCCCCAATACGACGCGTAATTTCCCGTTTCTTGTTCCCATCTTCAGCCAAAGTGGCCACACGCGACTTTTCTACAATACTTAACTTTTTATACTGTTCCATAGTTTTTTCACTTTAAACACTTTCTTGTCAACACTTCAATACCTAGATAAGTACTGAGGACTGGTACATGAATACTTTTCTGTAATTGCCTGTATGAAACCAAATATCATGTTAGTTCACGATTTCAGCTCCAGTTAAACGGGAAAATTAACGACTTTTTATAAAATATTAACTGCGAGGGTTTTTTTGTCGCTGGGTGTATAGTATAAATAGCTATAGTTAGACATATAGCTGCTTTTTACAAATACCCTACTTTTCTATCAAGCTGAAATATGAAGGTTTTAATTATTATTTCAACCAAAATGTGTTTAATTTAAAAAATAAATGTAACTTAATATACGAAAATATGAGTGTAACAAAAACTGGTAAGCTGGTAACTGGTTATTCCTTTAACCCTGGAACGCTAACCATGAGTAAAATTTACTCACTGGCTACTTATTTGCGCGTGTTTTTCAGGAAATATGACCAATAGTTCGCAAGTGCATTGTCTTGTGCGTGCTTGTTAGATCTTGTTGTGCACGGCGAAGTGTAAACTTTACAGCTTGAAATTGAGTGCGGTGCATTTCAACTCCTGTGAGTTATTCCAGGGTTAAGGGTGATTTCTCATTATATCTCTCTTTTTTACACATTTTACATTTAACAATTTAATACTAGAAGGCGAACTTGACTTTAAAAGAAAAGTTGCTCCACGATTAACACGATATCTTTGAAACATCTGAAACAAAAAACCAAAGAAAATGTAAAACTAAAGATGAATTGCTATGTAATAATCCTTGGTTGAAAAAAATTTTTAAAATAAAAAAATTCCAGAGTTTTGAGAAGAAAGTACGAAAAAACGCGTTTTTTCGACACTTAACATTTTAGAGTTGTGAGGGAGTAATTTTTAGGTTAGGTTAACTTATAGAAGTACTGCGGCAAATATATTTCGCCAGAGCCGCTTAGACCGCAGTCTGAGTCCTTTTTGTATCTTTTTTACCGTTCGGGCATCTTTTAGTTCGACGAGGCCCTTTATTACCATCCGGATTTCTTAAGGAACCTCAAGATATCTCTGAGCTCTAACATATATTACTCAGTTCGCCAAGCTCCACAAAGAAATAACTGTAAGTAGCAAGAACTGAGAACTCAACTATTTAGTTTACTGTTCCTGTTGTTCATATTTCAGAGAGTGGGACGTTGTTATCTACATGTGACCTGATACCTCCGATATACTCACGCCGACGATATAATATGGTCTGTGTGACGATGCAATACGGTCTGTGTCTGTGTGGTCTGTGAACAGTACAAAACAGAAAGCCAGGCATACAACGTAGAAGCACAGTAAAAGCCAAAGTTGCCTAAAAAGTTCGAAAAATTCCCCACTGGCAGGGCTCAAATGCTTGCCTTTACCCTCTATTGACATAAAAGCCAAAATGACTCAAGTGACTCAAATCACCGAATCTTTCTTTTGAGTCACTTATACCAAATGATTCGTATGACCTGAGCCAGCAAAGTGGCATTAATAAAGCACATGGCAAACTCATTCGAAATCCTACTACTTGCGTGGTTTTCTTTGGTCCGTTAGCTTTTTAATGCACCCATTAAATTTCTGGTTTCACTTCTATTTCCACAGAGGAATGTCTTTGTTTTTTTCCTACTATATGTAGGCCATACCTTGAATGTATCTTTATAGATGTCCTTCTTTTGGGGTCTGATTGGAGTCTTCACGGATACGGAAATATCCATTTCAGAACCCCTTCTAGCTAATTTAATCGCTCTTTCATTCGCCGGAATATTACTGTGCTGCGATAACCAAGCTAGATTCGCCTCGTTACAGTTAGCTATTACCTCTAGACTATCCTTTCATAATTGCATGACTTCTGATTGCTCAAACTCAGCTTCCAGCGCCTTAATGGTAGCCTAGCTGTCAGTGTATATACAGATGTCACTACTGGATTCTCCTCTTCTCGACACCAGCTGCGCTGCCTGGTAAATTGCTACTAATGTATAATTAATGTCACTGCCATTCGCTAGAGTATACTCCCGCTCCTGTACCTGCACTCAGTTTTGATTCGTCCGTATATATAGGTATATGGATGTTTCTCTTATTCTTACCACTTTATTCTTCTCCCACTCATTTTTTGTAGGAAACTTTGTATTCAAACCTTCCCTAAAGATTTAAAACCGACCTTAATATGTTTCTTCCTTGTAGTCAATGCAGCTGGCTTTCCTAATATTGTTCGAGTGACCATATCGCATCTTCTAGCACCATCCCACAGGCTTCAGCCTGATTACCTTAGTCGCCATTAAGCTTTTGCAGGGTAGATCCAGCGGTAGCATATTAAGAACAACCTCTAATGTCGTGTTTGGCGTCGTACATAGAAATCCCATTATACCAATACCTGCCACCCTCTGGATCTTAGACAGCAGGTCTATATTGCATTTTTTTCGAGTCTAATATCAAGTCTAGATACTTGGCCTCACTAGAAAGATCCAGTTTTTCCCCTCTAGCATTGGGGTATTAAGCTATATTACATAGCTGACAGATTTTTTAAAGTTTGTTGAAAGATTCAACTCCAAAACTTATTTTCTTCTCACTGCAGAGTGTTTACCTCTCAAAAAAAGTTTTCGAGAAAAACGTGTTTAAAGTTTTTCTGTGAAAAAATTAAAAATTTTACAAATTGAGCTTACAGTTCGTCAGTTTGCTATTCCTGGACCATACTTTACTAGAACGGCTTTTAATCAGATGATCATCCCCTGAACCTTTTTTATGCGAGTGATAACGAGGATATTTCTACGATAAACGCACGTTCTATGTCGTCGAAAAACTGGCTAAATATTTCCGTAACGAGTCACAGTAACTGTATTCGAAAATAAAAGTATTACATTTTTACAAAAGTATTACAGTAACTGTATTCGAAAATAAAAGAAAAGGCAATAGATGCCATAAGTGCATCAATATTATGATTAAATAATTTAAAAAAAAAAACAATTGAAACAATATGAAATATTTTATTAAATTTCCAATGAGAGATGATAGTGTGGGCAAAAATAAGTTTTTATGCAAGCGCTCTTATACCATAGTCAGTTGAATTAATTTTAAGTTCAATTGCAACTATCATTCTCTCAAACAAAAACGGTTGTAAATTTTTATAAATAACTGACTGTGATAGTACGCTTTTCGTTTTTACATACATGTTTACTTCGAGTGGATTGATGGTGATATGGCTACAAGAAGCCAAGAACGTAACGATAGGTGAGTACAAGACAACTGCTATTCGGTCGGTATTCTCAGAAATTGTGATATCGCTAATAAGGTAAATAGCCTTTCTTTGACTTAATGTCCCTATTCAAATATTGGAATTCTACCGACAAGTGAGGCGGAGTAAAATATTTCGTACAACTCCGTAGAAAACGCAAGAATTTAATCGCATCCATCGCCGGAAATAAATTGAACTTGGACTGAATGCTTTTTAAGGGATATTTAACAATATTGCGTTTTGGATGCGTTAAACATGACACGGTTTTCTTTGCCCTAAGTACAAAGCCAGCACGTTAGTTTTTGCACCACCGACGACGATGCAGAAATAGTTTCATCTTTCTCAAAATGTACTTTTATTAATGGAGTTATATATTCTACTTATATAAATACATGTCACATTTCAAACCTCCAGCTTCTCAGTAGTTTATGCGGTCTTGCGTCCAGTCTAGTCTATTTCTGAATCTTTATTTGATATTAATGAACTCAAAAACTAATAAAAATGTTGCTCTTCCCTTGAATTTTCAAATTTTTTTTTATTTTTGATTCATACTTTCGTAAATACATAGACGGTATAACAAAAAGCGAATATTTTTTAATAAAATATAGTTAACGTTCCGGTGGCTCGCTTAGCTGACACCACGTCCTGAACATCCAAGACACCCAAAACATATTTGAAATCGCGTGGCTGTGCCGAAAGAGGGTTGTGGAATCCCTCTTTCCGGTCTTCCACAAAGGGATAAAAAAAGAAAGATAGAAAGGAGATTGGGCAGACCTAACTTATAGGTTCTTAAAAAAAAGAACAACCAAAAGTAAATCACAGGCAATCCGGCACTTCGTGAGGGAAAGGGGGAGGGCTACAGGCTACAAGGAGCAGACGTTTTATGGAGGGTCATGAAATAAAAAGAAATTTAATTCATATTTTCAGAACTTCATGTATTAAAAACAGTTCGAAATGTAAAAAGAACTATAACAATATTACTATATCAACAATTGGAAGCAGAATTTAAAAAGAGGTACATTAGCCTTAGACAGGCTTCTAATATTTAGCATAAAATTTTCTTGACTGGGCTTTGATAACTGGGTCAAAAAAAAATATATTGTACAATGAAATAACAAATAAACAAAAATTCAAGACTATTAATAGTTATTTCCAGAATTTGCGATGCGGTTATCTAGCTAGATGAAAGCGGTCAAGTTATTTACTCACCTGAAGTGAAACGTGACAAGGGATCACATTTCATTTCATATAATATTTGAAAAAATAAAGCTTCCACATTCTCACAGAAACTTACCTGAAATAAAAGAGAAAAGGAAATATGTCAGCAAAATTAAAATGATAAAAGAAGCAACAATTTCCAAAGCATAAGGCAACATTAATAAAACGAATTCTCGTTTTAGTTAGTCTTAAGATCGTCCCGAACTTTAAATGTCGCAATTTTTTAATTATTATTTTTTTTATTTAGGGGAAAATAAAGAGAGATTAATAAAAAGATTAATAAAAATAAATAAAAATAAAATTTTTTTTTATGTATGTATATAATGACACTTTATTCGGCACAATCGCTATAATCAAACAATCCTACAAAACTCTAGCTACCCTAAAAAAATGTACAATATTCAAAACAAAAGACACAAGTTAACGATCAAAAAGAACATATGAAATGACAGGCTACGTTACTGTAAAGATGTTTCGTAAAACCGACTATAAAACTTGAAGGCAAAAAAATAGTAAAAAAACCTATAAAAAAGAAAATACAAGAAATTTTAAAATGCCTCCAAGCGAGTGCCAGCTCTAAGAAAAGTTGTCAAAATTTAGAAAAAATTCCGAAACTAATCCTAGCACTAAACAAAAATAACCGAAACCGTGAAGAAACTTAAACAAGAACATGATTGTCTGAGTGTTCCCAGAGGGAAGATACAGCACCGGGCGAAGTTCCTACTTCGGGAACCACTGCTCCCAAGCAAATGCCCTCTCCGTAGAGCCGTTCGCCACTTTTCTAGTCCTCCGGGAGCACACATCCAAACATGTTCTAAACGAACGCACAAAAATTTCGAACCGATTAGAGTCCCGCGGGACCAGTCTGCAGAGTCATTGACGTCTGCAAACTGCTCCCATCATCCTCCCAGTTCTATGATTCCAACGTGAGAGTTGTCCTTCCCGCAGCACTTGCAGTAATACCAAAGCGAAGAGAAGCTTCGTGGACAAGCTGCTGCAAGTCTGTGGCCTGTTATTCCCAGTGAAAGACGAGGCTTCCGTTCCGCACCGACGATAAAGAGAGATTAATAAAGAAATTAATAAAAATATAAGTGGCGGTTTAAACTATCCTTCCAAAGAAGCGATATTAAATAATTATTAATTATAGTTAATTGAACAAGAACGAGTATCTCAATTTGTGTTGTTCTGACCGAGCTTGAATTTTATTACAAGCCTTTTCACTTCACACGTTAATAAATTCTAGTTATCTTAAATAAATGAAACTGAGAAAGAAATATTTTAGTGATAAGCAGAAGAAAATTACATGCCAGGAAAGATAAAAGAAAGTTCAGAATTTCACCTAGAATAACTTATATTGAAAGTGGTACAGAAAGTGACAGTGAAATTTTAGAAAATTATAAAGCTACAATGTTGGAACAATAGAATACAACAGCAAGCATTTTGCGACTATCACAATTAGGGCAGCAAATCGCAACCAACACAACCCAGTTTCGACCTTACTGTAAATGAAGTATTAAAAGATGCACAAAGGATACATGAATTTAGAGGTAATGGACACGTGGCCCTTACTTCTTTCTTACGAGAGGTTACTTCCATTCTGAAATACCTAGAGGGATATCCTCAGGTTAAACAATATGTGTACCAGCTAAAGAAAATATAATATAATAATAATGTAGGTCAGAACGATCGTAGACGTAGAAACAATCGTGATTATATAATAATAATTCATTAAGTAACTTTAGTAGTCGTAATAATTTTTACAATAATAGTAATGGTCACAACGATGAATTCGGTCTTAAAAGATTTTATTAATAAAATATGCGTTGTCTATCTTGATGACATACATATTAATCTTCTCGACTTCCCTAGCTGAACACATTGACAGCATTAAGAAAATATTTAAATTTTAAAAATCCAAGTGGACAAGTATAAATTACTGGCAAAAGAAACAGAATATTTGGGTCATATTCTGACACCCGAAGGAGTCAAACCAAACCCGAAAAAAATCGATGACATTTTAAAACTGAAGCTTCCAGAAACTCAGATGCAAATAACATCCTTCCTTTGTATTACAGGATACTATAGGAAGTTTATTAAAACTATGTCAGAGTATCCCAACCGATGACTAAGTATTTGAAAAAAAATACTAAGATCGACCGAAATGAATTCGGATCATTTCGTTCGAAAAACTAAAAAGAATTACCACAGAAACCCCCGTATTGAAATACCCGGACTTCAACAAAAATTTTAAATTAGTTACAGACGCCAGCACTTTTGCCATAGGAGCAGTCCTCCAATAGGAGAATAATCCAATATGCTTTGCTAGCAGAACACTAAACGAATACGAACGGAATTACTCAACGACGAAAAAGGAACTCCTTGCAATAATGTGCGCTACAGGTTACTTCAGGCCTTATCTTTATAGCACCTATTTTGATCTACAAACTGATCATCAACCGCTCAAGTGGTTAAATACTGAAACAAGAGGCAAGGATGTAAATCCTAGACCGTATAGATGATTACTTAAATTAGGGGAATACAACATGAATATTGAATATATTAAGGAAAGGGATAATAAAGTGGCAGGCTTTCTAAGTCGTATAAGGACTGACACAAACGAGACAAATGTGATTGACTCCACGAAACAAAATAGCACAGAGAAAGTGATCGAGACGATCACTCATGTAGAGGGAAGAAGTATCCATTCAAATAAAATTAATGCAGTTGAGACAAACGAAGAAGATGAAAACTTATCTCAAGCCTCAATGCAAAACGACATGGAAACCACTGAAACGACTCATTCTCAAGAAGAGAATCTAAATAATCATATCCCCATCCTTGGCACAATAGTCAATAGATTCAAAACCCAAATCATTTTAGCAAACAATAATGCAAAAGAATTCGAATTTATACATAAAAGTACGACAATACATATAGATACAGAAGACTTAAAGAGCAATTTGCCAGATATCTTACGACGATATAATATAAAACCCGGAAAAACAGGCATCTCTACGGAACTTAGCGATAATGAGTACATCAAACTATAACAAAAAATCATAGAACTCTTTGACAATATTAATAACATAAAATTTGTCAGATGCTCCTATTATGCAACGAATATGAACAGTGATGAAGAAACTTATGCTCAAATTCAAAACTACGATAAATACGAGACAGGGCATACAGGGATTAACGAAAATTATAAGGGATTAAAAAGACGTATCTATTTCCGAAACCTTAAGATTTTAATACAGAAATACATTAACAACTGCGATACCTGCAACCGGGTGAAATAAGATCGAGACCTTTAAAGACACAAAGCAAATTATAAATATGGATATATACACCAATTTAAAAGCTAACTTTAACATCACAGAGGGGACACTTTCAAAAACTAATCACCGACAATGAATTTAAGAGTACCAATTTTAAAGATTATCTTAGACTAGAGCAAATCGAATTGCATTTGGTAGAACCAATTAACCATATAGGAAATGCAGTATAGAACGTCTACACAATACCCTTGGTGAGAGAATTAGAGCCCTACGTATAGAAAATAAAGAGCTAAGTATTAAAGAGAAAAGGTGTAAAGCTAGGCTCCAAAAAGAAAAAATGATACACATTTATAAACTTAATATCAATAGGGAAAATTATTCGGAACTAGAAGAGTATATATACATATCAGCCAAAATACATTAATAGTAAATTAAAAACAAACATTAAACGAAAGAAAAAAATTTCAGATCAAATGGATCCTTGGAACACTCCTCATAATCCGGACGCTAGTAACAACCAAAGCACATCTAATAATTAAAAGAATCGAATCTAATCCCGGCCATGTGGAAATGAAGTTAGAGGAGGTCGACATAGGGAAAAACCTATTATACAATACTACATATAATTAACCCCATATATACTAAATCAGTTAAAAAACAATATAAATAATTCAGACCTACATGACAAAACGACAATTTTAGAACACGAAATAAAGAAAACTATATACGAAACAAAATAAAAACACTAATTCCACACCGACAGGTCTATTGAAGATTGTTGTTACAATACATAAATGGCACTATGGTACCAAGGACGATACAGACAGACAGGAGATCGAAACCCACATTAACATTATTGACATTAACAACACACACACAAGTTAAGATCAATAAAGACTTTAACGAAAGTTTCACTAAAATAAAGGAGACAATTGAAAAGGACACAGAGAAATATTGGTAAAGCAGATAGGTGAACTTAAAGATTATAATGAAATTTTGTATAGAAGAATTGGTTTTGACATCTGTCACCTGTCACATGTGTTGCATTTGCCTCGTTTTACTTTTTTTGTTAATTTTAATTTTTTTATCGTTGTTTCGTGATTTTTTTTTTTTGGTTATTTTTATCACTTGGACACCGGCTGATCTGTGCCATTGGGGGTTTTTGTCTATGATTGCTGTAGTGCTGTTTCTTGAGATTGCCGCTTCTTGGATCTCTTTCATAGCAGTGTAACAGTCACCATGAGTGTGTGCAAAGTATGCTACCTGGAGATTGCTGACGATGCCATTGCCTGTGACGGCATTTGTGGAGGTTCCTTTCACTTAAGGTGCCTAAAGCAGAGTTTAAAAACATCCTCTTCCTCGGTCAGCACCTGTAAGGACTGTCTATATATCAGGCCATGTCACGTCCTTAGGCTTATGAAAAACATTGCTGACAGTATCTCCACTGAGCAAGAATGCATGGCAAAAAATCTTTGCAACATAAGTACTGGCCTGCTCAATTTTCAGGCGGTGTTTGACGATTTTAGCATACTGAACCGTAAGCTTGATGACCTCTTGGCCTCTGTGAAGAAATCTGGAGCTAGCTATGACCTGCTGATGGATAAGTCACGTGACATGTCATATAAGATTTCTACTATGTCTAGCTCCATTGAGGACATTCACGGTGCTACGGTTCATTCTGCACGCTGTACTGTTGCTGCCGCAAATCCTGTTATCCCCAGCGACGATATTGGGAGTAGTTTGAGGCTGTTGAGAAAGGACATCGAATCTTTGTCCTCGGCTACGAAGATCAGCTCTGATCTTATTCAGACGATCTCGTCTGATGTGCGGTTCCTGCGTCGCAGTTCTGATCTACCGGCAGCTTCTGACGTCGTTGGCGTGCCTCTTGATGTGGAACGGGCCGATGGTGGAGCCGAAGTAACTGCCATTTGTGTGCCGGGTCCTGATGATGGCGCTCTGAACACCGCACAGCCTACTGCTACGCCTCCTCCCAAGGCCCCATCTTCGACAAATTCACGCTCTAGGCGAAGACGCAGGAGGGTTCGTGCTCCGCTTGATGGCACTATTGAGGAAGTTTGCTTCCCTGATGCATCATCGAGGTCGACTGCTACTCCCTCACCTGCTGCTGCATCTATCACTACAACATGTGGCGTTGCTGATGTCCCACCATCTAACACGCTGGATTTTACCGTGGTCAACGCCGTGGATACTGTGTCTGCAGCGGTTGCTTTGAGACCGGCTGAGCTTCCACGTCATATTTTCCTGTCACGGTTGCATCATGACACCACTGAAGATGATATCGTCAATTTTATTTCATCGCGTACCGTGACTGATAGGAGCTCAATTGTCTGCAGAAGAATTGATGCACGACGTGGGCAGCGGGGTCGTTCCTTCTCTGCTTCATTTAAGCTTCTTGTACCAGATGCTATTTTTCACTCGGTACTTCGCCCCGACATTTGGCCGCTTAATTCTATCGTCCGTGAATTCATTCCAAGGACTCGTTTTAACGCAACTGCAGCCTGTAATATATAATCAAAAAACGCATTAGTGAGTTCTCCCTTTACTACGCCAACGTAACCGGACTGCGATCGAAGACGACTCGACTCTTCATCGGCTCGACGAATAAATGTTTCGACGTGGTCTGCCTGACCGAGACTTGGCTTTGTGGAAGAATTGCAGACGCTGAGCTCTTTGGCTCTGAGTACTTGGTTTTCCGCCGTGACCGCCATCTTTCCGCTGCTGATGCTCCGGTGGGAGGTGGTGTGCTCTGCGCTGTCCGCCATGAAATTCCTTGTATGGTCGTTGATGTTGCGGGATCTGATTCCCTTGAATTCATTTGCGTGGTTCTCAAGCTTCCACACAAAAATGTTTACATTGCCACGGTTTATATTCCGCCTGGATCGCCCTCTGATTGCTATGAGTCGATGTCTACTTGTGTTGAAGGACTGGCCGATCTGCTGCTTCCGTCGGATGACCTTTTACTCCTTGGAGATTTCAATATGCCTTGGGTCAGCTGGGAGCGCTTCTTGGATAAGGATTGCTTACTACCATCTTTTTCCGCTGCCCCACAGTATATTCCGGCGTTCCTGGACTCCATTGCCTCTTGCGGCTTATCACAGGCCTGTGACGTGATGAATGACTCGGGCAGGTTCTTGGATTTGGTGTTCTCATCTGACTGCTCGAGTACTGTCGTGAAGCACTGTCTATCTCCTTTGGTTCCTGAATCTCGTCACCATCCTGCACTGCACATCATCTTCGGTTTTGATCCTGTACTGACGGCGTCTTCTGACTCAAGTAATTTTTGTTATAACTTTAGCAAAGCTGATTATTCTAAACTTAATGATTGGCTCTTTGCCTGCGATTGGACGAATGTTCTGAATGAATGCGATATTGATAATGCTGTAATGTCATTTTATGATTCTCTTTCTGTTTGTTTTGCTAATTGTGTTCCTGTTTCAAGGTCTCGTGGTTCGCGTTCATATCAGCCCTGGCTTAATAGTTCTGTGAAGCACTTAAAGAATCTGAAGAATAAAGCTTGGAAGCGGTTTTGTTCCTCAAGGAGTGATGCTGACTATTTCACTTACTCCATGTTACGCAACCAATTTTGCTCTGCACTTGATATTTCTTATTCTGACTATTTGGAGAAAGTTAAATCGTCTTTGCGTGCTGAGCCTAAACAGTTCTGGAGGTTCGTAAATTCTAAGCGCAATTGTGACGGCTACCCTTCCGTGTTAAGTTTTGGTGATGTCGAGAGTGACGACCCCCTGACGACTGCCAACCTTTTTGGCGAATTCTTTGGCACTGCATTTTTGACTTCAGACTGTGATATTAGCGATAAGGATTTTATTCATATGACGAGGTTTGCTCCGACTACTCTTGAAACCAAAGACCTTGTGTTTGACGAGGATGCTGTGCTGAAACATATTTCTGGTTTGGCTGATGGTTTCTCGTGCGGTCCTGATGGTATCCCTGCTTGCTTTGTAAAAAATTGTCGCTTGTCCCTGGTTTCTATTCTTTGTCACTTATTTAATTTGTCTATTCGTTGCGGTGTTTTTCCGAAATCTTGGAAAGCATCTGTCATCATTCCCCTTCATAAGAAAGGTAGTAAAAAGGACATATCAAACTACCGTCCCATTGCCAAGTTAAGTTGTATTGGTAAAATGTTTGAGGCTCTGGTGTGCAATGCTCTTAACTTCCATTGCAAGCCTTTTCTTGGTTCCTTTCAACATGGCTTCATGAAGGGTAGATCTACTGTGACTAACCTGCTGGAATTCTCTAATTGCTGTATTTCTGCCATTGAAGCGGGTAAGCAGGTGGACTGCGTTTTTACTGATTTTAGCAAGGCTTTTGACAGAATTAACCATAGTATTCTTCTTCGTAAGTTGTCTTTTCTGGGGTTTCCATCAATTTTTGTTAATTGGATTCGTTCCTATCTGTCTGATCGTACACAACGTGTGCTATTTCGAGGTTCACTTTCGAACGATATTTATGTTACCTCTGGTGTTCCTCAAGGAAGTCATCTAGGACCATTGCTTTTTATCATTTACATCAATGATGTATCCGTAATTCTCCCGAATTCCAGAATTCTATGTTACGCCGATGACGCCAAAATATTCCGCGTTATTTCAAGTGTGAATGACTGTGCACTATTAAACTCGGACTTAGACGCCTTTCATAATTGGTGTTCTGTAAACTTCCTTCCCCTAAATATTAGCAAGTGCACTACTATGTCATTCTCTCGATCAAGGAATCCAGTGCCCTTTAACTACACCTTAGACGGTGGCTCTCTGAACAAACTTGACAAGACCAAAGATTTAGGAGTAGTGCTAAATACGACCTTTTCATTTGATGACCATATCAACACTATCGTAAACAAAGCTAATTCTGCTCTGGGCTTCGTCAAGCGATGGTCTAAGGAGTTTGATGACCCATATGTAACTAAACTCCTTTATTTTACGTTCGTGAGACCTGTTTTGGAGTATGCTAGTCCTGTGTGGTCTCCTTTTTATGCGATTCATATTAATCGCATTGAGGCTGTGCAGCGTAGATTCGTTAAATTTGCCCTTCGCGGCCTTCCTTGGACCGATCCTCTTCGGCTGCCTCCCTATGCTGACCGTTTAAAGCTTATTTCATTGGAGTCCCTTGAAAGCAGACGTGACAACTCCAGAGTTGTTTTTGCCTTTGATTGCTTGCGGGGCGCGGTTGATTCCCCGGAACTGCTGGGAGCTCTAGGTTTATCGATTCCTGCTCGTCCCTTGAGAAACCATTGCTTTCTCCATACTCCCCATCACCGCACTAATTATGGTATGCATGAGCCTATTACATCTATGTGCCGTCTTTTCAATAATAATTTTGAGCTTATTGATTTTCATTTATCTAGATCTCATCTGAAGAATCAGCTTTGTTAGGGTTACTTTTTCTCTTTCTTTGTGATTATATTGTTATTTTTTGTTTTTTATAGCTGTCAGTATTTGAGTATTTAATGAATCTTAAAAGTTAATCACTTTGTAATTTACTTTATACTTCATTGTATGTAGATTTACTTTTTTTTTTGATTTCATTGATTTTGTAGTAGTCAGTACTTGGCGAATTTGTAAATAAATAAATAAATAAATAAAAGAACTATGTTGACAGATTATGTATAAAGAATAAAAATATTACAAGACAATATAGGTCATATACAAGATAATAAAGCTTCTGCAAGACTAGGAATAAATAATAGCAATATCCTGCAAATGAAGAAATTATTGAATATGAAATCGATTTCCAGACATTACAAAAGAAATAGTAACTTTACAGAAAATACTAATTATTCCAATAGGTGATGAAGAATACAGAGAACTAATATTTGCTGCACCGGAAATAGTGAAATGCGAAAATGTAACCTACAGCTATGTAAAAGATAAAGACCTAAAGAATTTAAAGCCCTATAACAATTGTATAACAAAGAAGAGCTGAATCAAAATATTCAATTATTTATCCGAAGTTATAGAACTAATAAAAGGCATTTTATTAGCAAAAAATCAAAAATCAGTCAAACTTAACAATACCTGTAATGAAAGAAAATCTGTAATGAACGGAAACTATGTAATTAAATTTAGCAATTGCTCGGTAGAAATAGATAAGAAAATTTTTGAAAAAAGTCAGAAAGAATTTCGGCAAGTCTTGCTATTACGAACTATCTAGAGAAAATTAAGAAATTGAACGATAAATTACTGTTCGATAATATTTTGTTAAAGGAAATAGAAAATACTAATGAAATAAAGGAGCTAAAATACGAAAATAAAACATGTTTGTAATTGATGTCTCTATCGTTGTAATTTTGATTGTCAAAAAGAAGAGATCAAATTTTAAGATCAAAAATATAATAAGGACTCAGGAGAGTCTTAAATCTAACGAGGGAGGAGTTACATCAGCAAAAATTTATTGTAACCCTGAAAGTGGTCAAAATATTTACTCACCTGAAGTGAAACGTGACAAGGGATCACATTTCATTTCATATAATATTTGAAAAAATAAAGCTTCCACTTTCCCACAGAAACTCATCTGAAATAAAAGAGAAAAAGAAATATGTCAGCAAAATTAAAACGATAAGAGAAGCAAAAATTTGCGAAGCATAATGTAACATTATCAAAACGAATTCTCGGTTTTGTAAGTCATAAGATCGTCGCGAACTTTAAATGTCGCAATTTTTAATGTATTAATAAAGTAATCTAGAATTTTAAAAGTTCTGATTTTTTATATATTTTTTATTTTCTACTGAGAGATTAATAAAAATTTAAGTTGCGCGAACGAGATAACTTTTCATTAAACTCAATAGGAATTGAAATTTCACAAAAAGAAGAGAGCTGTCAAAATTGTGACTCACACTGTAATTTACATACGAAAGGAAGGAACGAAAATACTTACCTTACCGCTATCATGCCTACAAAATAATAATTATTTTCTTTCATGAAAAGAACGAATTACTCTTTCATAGGATATATCACAATCTAACTTTGAGAAATAAAAGTACTCAACATGAGTTCTGTATTCTGCTCTTTTATCCACTAGGACAAATAAAATAATTATAACTTTACAGTCGAAGAGTACAACATGACACTAGAAGACATTACGTTAGAACCGTTTCTTTCTTATTTACTTTAAAAAAAAAAACAGAAACACTACCTTAAAGGGTATCTTCTCTGGGTCCTTTAACCTCTGCGGGGCATAGAGCGTCTACTACACCGACTGTCCAATTGGTCCTCTTCTGCGCCAACGTTATTAATGACGATTAAAGAAAGCAAAGGTGATAGTATGCATCCTTGTCTTACTCCGTTCAGCACTTGAAAGGGCTCTGACAGTTTTACCTTGTTTAAGACATGACCTTGTGCTCCTAAGTAGGACTCTTTTATGATGGGGACAGTATAAATACCTTTATTTCTCCGTTTAGGACTCGGAAGGGATCTGACAGTTTTAGCTTGTTGTGAACATAACCTTGGTCTCCTGAGTAGGACTTCTTTATGATGGTGGTTATTTTGTCTGAGATGTCTCTCCTACGTAAAGCAGGCCATATATACTCGCTATCAAACGCCTTCTCGAAATCGACAAACATTAGATATAAAGGGGGTCTTCATTCGGTGGATTGCTCAACAAAACATTCTTTCCACCTCAGCAGTTGGTGTTCCTCCCTGACGGGAAGCTTCTTCTGCCTTTTCTACTAACACGTTGATGCAGTTGCGCTTGTCACGTCTTACACTTCTTTGGACGCGCTTTTGTAAAGATCGATATGCAGTTTTTAGATGCTGTTCAACTGCAACGTCGGTAGCAGAATTGACGAGGCCTTTAATCTTCTTCCGCTCTTGTACTCGCTGATCCATGGTCGCCTTCCATCGTCCCCCGCTTTTGTACTACAGCTCATAAGGCATTCTGCCTTGCACATTGGATTGTGGCACATTAAGCCGCGTCCAAATTGTTCGCTCGTGCTTGTGCTTCGGCTGCTTGACTTGTCATGTTCGAGGTGAAGTGAACACTCTTGCATGTTCGAGACACGTCTCATTGCTTGTTCAATATGACCTTGGTGTTCGGTTCGTGAGGTTTAATGATGATCCATGAGCTACAATCAGTCAGTCTAGTGCCACCGTGTGAATTATTCAATTGGGTTACTGTCCCATATCACTTCTTTATTTTTATATAATTCAACAAGATCTAAAACCTTTTCATCGGTCCACTGCATTTTGAACAATTTTATAAAATAAATTCAATTGTTTCAAATGCCGTTAACCGCACGAGGTACACAAATAACTGAATTGACGTCCCCATCGCAACCTCGGGATCGACGTGCTCCGACAGAAATTCTTTGATGTTTCCGTTTCTCCATCCAACACGACGATCATTTGCTCCAGCCGTTCGGTCGTGCTTGCGAGGTGGTTCGCGTCACGTCCACATTATGCTTGCGAGGTTTGTTGTCTTGTGCTTGTGATGTTCGTTCGGTCATGTTCGTTATAATGTGGATGCCGCTAAAGATGCCGTGCACAAGCAAAACTTAGCTGTTACAAGATGGTGATCGCTACCAATATCTACGCCGCGCGTAAAGCTTACTCCGAGAAAACACTTTATCTAGCTTTTGGTAACAACAACATGGTCAATCTGATTCTCAGGTCTTCCGTCTGGGAAAACCCGGGATTTTAGATGGCATTTTTGTGTTTAAATGAGTTCCATAGACCGATCGTAGTCCGTTGTTTATAGCCAGAGGTCATCATCCCAAAATCAGTCCGGGGTATCAGAACCGTGCAAGGCATTTCTTCTTGTTCATGGCTTATTCTTGGGTCAAAATGTGTTATATAAAACAGTAACAGTAAACAGTAATATTCTTTTCCGAATATTATACCGCTAGTAGGTGCATCTATGCAACTCCAAAATCTTGATTTTTTAATTACGCTGCTTAGATTGCTACAACAAGCAAACGATTTAGAACTCCGTCGGGTCTAGGATGGATTCGATAAATTCAGAAAAATAAGATGACCTGATTTTGTTGATGTTTAGCCTGCTAGCTGGTTTGCGATTCTGACGTCTGTTTTCTATACGGATGTGTGACATTTCTCTCATGGCTAAAAGCAGGGCGACAACCACAGAAGTTCTGAGGTGAGCTCCGAAAAAAGTACAATAAGTGCCTTCCGCCACTGACATGAAGGTGGCGTGGACGACTTAATGAATGACTCATATTACATACTTGTCGTTTCTTTAATGATCTAAGCATGCGTCCTCGATTGATCACTGTAAAGTTTTCACGGATATGCTACAAAATCAAAATAATGCGCGGAATCGAGGCTGCTGTCGTCGGCAAAACAATGAATCGATTGAAAGCAGGAGAAAGATTTTCATGAATAAAAAATAGAAATAAAACTTGTAAAAGAACTGACACTTGAAATACACCGGCATTTATTATTACTCCAACGGTCTGAGGAGTAACTAAAGGCTGGAGCACAATGAATGCAACTCAACGAAACTCAAAGGACAGATATTTTAAGTTCGGAAATTAATGGACTCAGAAGGCCGACATAACCTAACATCAGTTTTTATATTTTGATCGGACTGCGTAAGTATATTTATGCTCAAATAATTAAATGCTCAATATAAAAAATAAAAATTAAAATTGGAGGCATAGAATATTTACCTCCTTCTTGTTGCATTCATTGTGCCCAAGCCTTAAGCCTGTGGTTGAGCAATCAGCAATATTTCGGTTGCATTTGAAAAAATTTCAAGATTTACTTTATATACATATATGTATATAGTAATAAAAGTACCGTGAACCGGGGTAACTTTGTCCCAACTAGCGGAAAAATTTAAAATATGGATGTTCTGAGAAACACGTGCGTGATTAATCTTGTCAGTCATAAGCTGTAGATACATTTCCATATTTCCTTATTTTGAGTGCCAAAAACGCAGTTTTGAAAAAGGCTAGATGGTGGGGATAGCACTGCAATTAAAATACTGAAACGTAGAGTGCTTTTCAGTGCCAAATATGAAAAATTTCAACAGACAATTCAATTCAATAGACAATTCAAGACACATAACCCTTTAAACTACTCAGTGTCCAAAAGCGCTTCAGGGCAGTTGATTTGTCATAACGTGACCCCGCGTTCAGCGTCTGTTAATTATCACTGGTTATACATATACGTTTTCCTCAAATATTGATAATATGACAATTGTGTGAGAAGGAATTCTACCTTCTAATATATTCAATTATGACGAAAGTAATTTTTCGGATAATCCGGAAAATAAGCGAGGATTTTGTAAACGCGGCACAAAATACGTAATACGCAAGTACTTTCACCACCCTTTCCTATTTAAAACTGATCATATTTAGTCAACTTAAACAGAAAATGGTCCAGAGGGTGGCAAATACAACCGGACAATAACTGGTTGGTTTGACTCAACAGCTTTTGAAGATTAGTTCACCACTCTCGTTTTAATATCTTCTCGGAAATGTAAGGGAGGCGTCACTGTAATTGTGATAACTTATCTTCATACATGCATTAACTTAACATACATGGTGGTAACTTATCGTCATACATGCATTTCGAAATTTTGAAATTATGTGAAGAGAAAAATATAAAATTTATTATATAAATAAGTAAAAAAATTGTTTTAAAAAAAAATTTAACCGACTTCACAAAAAGCACTAAAAAGCATAAAATAATTTTTAATTTTATATCTATTACGACATTTTGAAGTCGGTGCAAATTAAAGAAACAAGCCAAACTACAACAAAAGTATTTAATCGTCCTTTATATGATCCCTTGAGCTGAAACGTTTAGGTAAATTTATATAGTATCTTCGATTATGGTTGGGTAGTTATTTTGTTTCTTTAATTTGCACCGACTTCAAAATGTCGTAATAGATATAAAATTAAAAATTATTTTATGCTTTTTAGTGCTTTTTGTGAAGTCGGTTCAATTTATTTTTAAAAACTATTTTATTTTTCACTTTTAAGTGTCTTCTACTCTGTACAACAAAAAAAGAACCATCCAAATTAGTCCACGCGTTACAAAGTTAGGTTTCACCCCCACTCCACCAAAAATTTGTTGGACATGGGTCCACCTCTGAAGTATGACCTACCAAACAAAAAAAGAATCATCAAAATCAATTCATAATAAGCGGAATGATCGCGTAACAACGTAAAAAAAAACATACAGTCGAATTGAGAACCTCCTCCTTTTTTTAAATCGGTTAAAAAATTGAACGGTAATTTAGTGTGGTACTTCTATGGGGTTGTTAATTTCAAGCCTCAATGTGGTAGCACAAAGGGCCTCTAAGTGTGCCTTCTTAGGCAGCCACTTTAACCTAACCTAACCTAGTGTCACTGTTATTTGACTGCAAACTATTCTAGAATCGGTTAATGGAGTAGAGGATGTTAGAATTCGATTGTTTCACATTACTCGGTTATGTGACTACATTTTCTGAAAATCTGATTAAGATGATTTTTGGTGCCGACAACGTTTCTGGTGGTTACGTAGTCTGCAGCCACTCACAATGTTTAAAATAAAAGGTACAGAAATCAGATACAACCTCTAAGTATTCGCCCTTTCATAAAAAACAGATAGAACCTGCCACGTATGATTAGCTTGATCGTAAGTCTTCCCATCAATTGCTGTTGTATAATCGCAACAAACCTTTGCGGACCTGCATGAAAAAGTGAAGGTGATTTATGTAGAATTTTTAAAAAGAATTATATTGGCTTTTGGTTGCAAGAGAAGGTATTAATATTTTACAGACAACCCTTAGCTTTGATTTCGTTGGAGAATTTTTCCTTAACTCCTTGTGAGTAATGGGGTGGGTTACTACTATTTTTATTTTACATTACCGTAAACACACGATATGCCTTCAGGTATAGCTTCTGCAGTCTGCGCTGCATAACAACATATCAGTAACATCAGCATAATCTGTTCACCTTCAAACTTTCATGGGTAAAGGAATTTTTCGGGTTAAAAAACTTTTATTAGATTTACTTTAGCTAAACCATGTAACATAATTCCATCATTAAATCGACGATCAAAGGCTCATTTTATTTCATTTCAAGCTTTAACTTATTTAATCACAAGGCGTACATACATATGTACATGAAATTGAAAACCTCTCTGAAGTCGGTTAAAAATTGAACTCAATAGAAAAAGAGCGATTGATAATTTATTATAATAATTATATACATATACAAATTATTACAAGATTACTAAATATTTAATTTTAGTTAACGCAAATAGTCAGACACGCATAATGATTTCTTTGGTAGAATTCAAATTGTGTCTTGTAAGTCAGGCCCCGTAATAATTACAATATCAGGAAGAATTATGTACGCAAAAGTTTAACAATTTGAAATTAATTTAGTCGTGCAAATGTGGATAGACAGTTCCCGGATAGACAGTTCCCTTAAAATGTATTAATTAATTGTAACCAAAGTTGTATTAATTTAATTTCAATCTACTTTTTCTATGCCCATACTAGTTTTCCGGTACAGTGCGCTGCCGCTCCCGGACAAGACAAATCTTGTTGTTCACACATCAATTACATTGGCGAAAAGCTTATATAAATTGCAGATAGAACAAATACCTCCGGCATAAGGTCCAAAATATGGATACTTCAACATAAAGCATTCATCCATCTATGACAGTTTTAGGTCTAAAGGCCGCCCACGGATTTTGTAATTAAATGCGCGCACGCGCAAAAAAACTCCATTTATAGTAGAATAGTTGAACACCTATATCAATTCATATGGCTGCTTTCTCATTAGCACCCACTTACAGGTAAGCATAAACTATACATAGATGTTCGCGGGGTTTGGACATCGTACCTACTCCTGCACAATATTTTCAATGGAGCTGCGTTAGCCAGTGTCACCCTGCCTCGGCTCTCTAATATTTCAACCGACAGTCGAACACTTCTAACGAACTTGAATTTGGAGCTGCGTGCGGAGCATGTTATTAATGAACTGGATCCATTTTGCTGGTTGCGCTGAGGTAATGCTAAATGCCGAGCAGACACAGGGGCTGGAAAAGACGGATGGCGATGGCGACGAGTTTTTATCTTTTTGATGCTGCCATCAATGGACGACCGTCTCTGTTTACTTGACGGATTCGTGTTGAACTTTTGGCATTTATTAATGAAAACCTCTATAAGTTGCGCTGATTTGATGAAAGGTCACACGTAAAGCGGATGAATACGTCAAATCACATGAAAATAGAATTCAATAAAGTTGAATTCTATTTTCATGCGATTTGACGTATTCAGTATTCATTACAAGTAATGACTTAGTATATTCTAGTTAGGTATTGCATAAATTTATTATAGCTCTGATAATAGAGGTGAGTGTCTTTTGATTTTGCACTGAACTTAACGTGAAATGCTGTCATCCGTCCTATATGAAGATGGCTTAATATGTAAAGTTTATTTTATCATTTAATTTCTCTTAAGTTACTTACCTCTAGGGTAGCACAAAATATATATCTAGTTTCCACAGTTTTCAAACGAAATACTTCTAAATTAAAGCTCGCCTTAATTGAATTAATGTACAGATTACTTTATGATTTTTGTAGTTTTTATTTTTACTCTATTTAGCTTAAATTAAACGCACTTTTAAAAATTTGATACAATTATTGTACACCATTTTCCTTTTTCTTTCTTGGCTTACACACAATTGGTTAAGTTCATGAAACAAAACGGTCCTACTTCCTCTGCAAGAGATGTTCTTACTAAAATATATGAAACATTAACTACATTTAAATATAAAACAAGATAGACCAACGGCCTTATTCAAGATTATTCTCCAGGGAGAAGAACTTCACCCGATTCGAGACAACAGCTGCAAGTGGACCTACAATTTAAAGTGGATTCCGAACAACTGACATTTTCTCTGCAAACCCCATTGCCTTTTTATCGTAAAATGTTGGCAGCAGGAAAAAACCATGGGTCGCCGTCGGTGAAATTCGAACCTGGGACTTCCGGACATATAGGCGACACGTTATCACTTACTCCACCTATCTCCAAATATCCACTATGCGACAGAAACTACTGTTAACGGAACACAATATAATACGTTATCTTACCGCGACTAAATACACGTCGAATTGAAAACCTGCTTTTTGCATAGTCGATTAATTATAAATATTTGGCCTAAATTAGAGATTGAACACGGCTCATCATATTAAAAGTAAAGACCATAACACTGAAAAAATTATCATTTTCACTCCACATATACACAATGTACGAAATAAACACATCACTTATTGAAAATGTTTACCTGGTGTATTTCTTACAGATTCGCAGCTATTAATAATGCAATATCATAATATCTTAATATTATTGATTATATATATTTGTATAGGCGAGAATCTTTGACCTCACATGAAGAAATCTAGACGATTCCAATCGCGGAATGCTACGAAATTCGTCCTCTTCGACCAATCCACGGAGAGAGATATCATGGCAGTCTAAACACCATAAAGTGTCAAAATCGTACGCCAGCTCCTACGAGGAAGAAACTAATGCAGATGCCCTTAATTATATGTATACGCTGATTCTTAGCGAGTCCTGTCAAACCAAGAGGTGGGCTGTAACTTTTTTACTTAGTTAACATGTCAAGTATTCATATTTTTCACCAGCTGATTTGGGAATAATGTACACTAGCGGAAGGAAAGTCAATTGCTGGGAGGGGTTTTCGAAAATTTTTATTATTTTAGTATTTATAGATTATTTGATCGATACATTTTATATTAATACTAGCGACCCACCCCGGCTTCGTACGAGTAGCACTATTTATCTATACCATTTCCCATTTAAGTACAACCATTTCCCAACTAAGCAAAACTAGAACCCAATTGAATAGACACTTGTTCCAATTGAATTAAACTTATCCCAAAAAAATTGATATTTTTCTCAAATAAATTAAACTTCTCTTCATTTTACCGAAAACTTTATTTCATTTTAATTAAACAATTTTTCAAAAAATTTAAACCAAAATTCAAATATAAAAAACTTTTTTAAATAAAACTCTTTCTCAATTCAATTAAACTTCGAAACGTATTTTTTTATTTCAACATAATTATTAAGTAAATTCAAAAATACTCTTAAGATCATTGAATGTAGATTTAGGTATAAATTATTTGAAAAATTTTTTTAATTAAAATGAAATAAAGTTTTCTTTAAAATGGAGAAAAGTTTAATTTATTTGAGAAAAATATCAATTTCATTGGGATAAGTTTAATTCAAGAGTTGTATAATTTGTATGTTTAACCGCGCCAATCTCAGGAACTGCAAATCATGTGAAATGGTGAGGCAGAAGAAGAAATTTAAAATATTTCTTGATATACTACATTAATGACTTCTTCAGGATGAGGCGAAAAAATAGCCCTTTTCTAAAACCAATTAAGTGACTGAATATCCGGATTTACCAATCAATTCGAATATATCTGGTACGAAATAAAGATACATATTTGTAAAATTTACTTTACCATATCTTGCTTGAAATTCTCCGTTCCTTAGATTTGACGGAAGTCTCCAGAGAACGATACCGTACAGCCACCCATAGGGTTATTCTTCTGGCACAAATCTCGCATTGTCCTGTCCAATGCTTCAGCAGATGTTTTATGGGACACAACAGTGACAACTAGTTCACAAATATCATCATACTGGTAGCTTATTTCGCAACATATTCATATATTATAGCCTATAACGTTCCTAGATAATCCATCTTTCTATTGGTGAAAACCGTATCAAAATCCGTAGAGTAGTTTCTGAGATTAGCCAGAACAGACACAAACTCAGCGCGGCGGGGGACTTTAATTTATGATATGTAGTGATAATTCATTAATAATGTAAATGCTAATATGCAATCTTGGTCTGATATCAATTGTCATCACAAAACGAAGGTAAGGCGCCAGTTGGGCAAAATAAATATAATTTAGATAAACCTAAAACTGCACCTTCGTAGTTCAATAATAAAAGGGATCTCTAAGCAATAAAATCTCATTCCGCCAAATAACCAAATGAGGCGCCAGTCTAAAATGAGATTACGCGAAGAGGTAAAGTACGCTGTCTTCACAAAACGAAGGGAAAAACCCAAATTCGTAGTTCCTTAAAAAACGGGATCTTTAAGTAATACATTATCATTCCGCAAAATAAACTCATAAGGCGACAGTCTAGAATGATATTATGCAAAGAGGTAAGATACGCAGACTGAGAGAGAAGCTAGACTTCTTAGAAATGTTCGATCTCGCAGTTTAAATAGTGTTCCATGCTAAAATAAGAGTTCAGTCTTCAAGATCAATAAGTAGTGTAGTGAAAATTAGATAGTAAAGAATGTGATACGGTGAGTACAATTCTAGATAATTTGCAAGTGGTCTAGGTAATTCTAAGAGGTATACGTAAGTAGCATAGTTGAATTACCGGGTGACCGTTCTTATATATTAGGCCTAGTAATTGTGCGTGTGTGATGATCCTCCGGGTGACTTGTGTTATAGGTCTAGGAGGCAGCCCGTGTGTTTTTGTAAATATGTAGAGTTGCTCACTGAGACGTAGTCTCACATGTTATTTTCTTTTATTTCAGAACATAATAGTGTGCAAGGGCGTGCCGAGGCGGAAATATAAACCGGCGTGACTATTGGATTCTTCCCAGTCGTGTCTAATTTGTGTGATCGTAGGAAGTATCCAGTCAAAAAAATATATATTAAATAAAGTCTTGTTTGAAAATTCTTTCTAAAATCTATAATAAATTAACAGTGTATAATACAATATACAAATAAATACAAGTCAAGTTCTGCTCGAATCCGTAGATTAGACTTTACCAAACCGAGATCGGACCGAGAAGAACTGTGAATGGCATTGTAGTGTGGAAAAGCGAGTCATTTAAACTGTTGGCGTCATGCTCCTATGCTGCGTGCATTATTAAGGTTTGACCCTCTTCGCGGCATTTTATTCAAAAACAGAATAAAACTAAACTCACACGTTGTTTATGTTCGTATATCCGTGGAACACTTCAGAAGAATTGTGCATCAGGGAAACGCACTGAAAATGAAACAATGTTTAAGTGCTGTATTTTTTCTAGATGCGTAATACAGATGTCAATAGGTTTGCTTACCCCGCCATTTCTTGAAAGCTTCCACAACTTCAATTAAGAAACATAAACAAAATGAATTATAACGTTTTTTTCCTAAAAAGTAGCATTAAAAAACATTGAAGGGTCGGGGCTTAGGGAAGCTAAAATTTGTGGTTGCATGTATTTTGGATGAGAAATCTGAAAAAAAATTTTAACAAAATTTCGCTGAAAAAATTAAAAAACTTTTTAGATCTTGACAACAGCGCCAGCTATCGGGTCCAAAACTATTCTATCTTACCAGCTGGAACCAAGCATACACATTCACAAAATTTCATTGAAATCGGTGGAGTGGTTTCGGAGATTTTTAACCGACTTCCCAAAAACAAAGAGGTTCTAAGTTCGAGAAATATTTTTTGTTTTTTGTTTTTTTTTTGTTTTTTATGTCTAACCGGGCATAACTTCGTAACGCGTCAACAGATTTTGATGATTCTCTTTCTGTTGGCTACAGTATGTTCACCGATTGGTACCTTGTCAAAAAAAAGTTGTTTGTGGTGGGTGTGAAACCTAACTTTGTAACGCGTGGTCCGATTTGGATGGTTCTTTTTTTGTTGTACAGAGTATGATCCCCCATTGCTAATAGGAGAAAAAAATTTTGGCCTAGGGTGGAGGGTGGGGGGAGGGGTAGTCTAACTTTGTAACGCGTGGACCGATTTGGATAATTCTTTTTCAATTGGGTACAGTATATTCCGTGGTTGATACCAGGAGAAACAAATTTTGGGATGATGGGGGTGGGGGGTGGGGGTGGGGTGGAACCTAACTTTGTAACGCGTGGTCCGATTTCGATGGTTCTTTTTCTGTTGTATAGAGTATGATCCCCCATTGCTAATAGAAGAATAATTTGGCCCATGGTGGGGGGTTGGACGAGGGGAGGAGTAGTCTAACTTCGTAACGCGTGGGCCGATTTGGATATTTCTTTTTCTTTTGGGTAGAGTATGCTCCCTGGTTGATACCACGAGAAAAAAAATTGTTGGTGTGGTTGTGGTGAGAGAAGGGGGGTGGAACCTAACTTTGTAACGCGTGGACCGATTTGGATGGTTCCTTTTCTGTTCGGTAGAGTATGTTCCTTGATTGATACCATGAGAAAAAAAGCTTAGTGGAATGGGGGTGGGGTAAGGGGTTACAACTAACTTTTAACGCGTGGACCGATTGGGATGGTTCTTTCTTCGTTGTATAGAGTCGAAGACACTAAAACGTGAAAAATAAAATAGTTTTAAAAAAAAAATTGAACCGACTTCACAAAAAGCGCTAAAAAGCATCAAATAATTAAACAAATAAAACAATAAGAAATGACGATTAAATATTTTTGCTGTAGTTGTTTGGTTTGCACCGACTTCAAAATGCCGTAATAGATATAAAACTAAAAATTATTTTATGCTTTTTAGCGCTTGTTGTGAAGTCAGTTCAACTTTTTTTTTTTTAAACTATTTTATTAAATACTATTAATAAGATATAATACATTTATATAAATATATATATAAAATATTTGAAACTTTATTGTTAAGTTATCATATGAAAATATATCTGTGAGGCAAAAGGATACTAAGCTGATATTGTCTAAAGGGATGTGGATAGATGTGTTAGGTTAAAGTGACTACCGGGAGCGGGTGAATAAAATATTCATATTTTACATCAAACAGCAGTTTTATTTGGGAATACGTTGGTGTTTTTGCAATACCAAAATGTAATGCTCTTTTAAACAAAAATTATAAATAAAAATTCAAATTTCAAGGGTAGAGGTGAAAACGATTTTGAGTTATAGGGGAGCAAATAAGGCTCGAAATAGTTTGTGTAATGCACACAGCGTGAGCGAATTTCAAATGGCCGCACTCAAATTTTTCTTGGAATAACATTTTTTTTCTTTTTTTATGGCATGCACAAATTTTACATTAACTGCACACATGCAACCGTTACTTTGTCGATAATACTTGAACTGTTTATGTTTAGTTCCAGTACAGTGCGCGGAGTGATAGCGAATTTTTTAATCTTTTAGTGACAATTCAAGTGCGAAATTGAAATAGACGCAGAATACCTTTTGGTTTTCATTGTTTTATTTGGACACGGTAAGTACAACTCTTTGATCGTTTAATGGAGTTAGTACAAAAATACGATTTTTTTTATCTCTAGTTATTAAACGAAATAAATTGACGATGGAAAGAGGAAAATCTCTCACAAGTGAAGTAAAAGCGCAGATAACGGTTTTGAGAGATCAAAATTTTACATGCAGGGAGATCTCAAGGGGCATAAATCGCTCTGACAAGGTCATCCGGAATTTTATTTCACTTAAAGACCATTATGGGCGAAATTACAGCACTATTACAACAAATCGTAGCTGAAATCCCCTTGCCGGTAACTAAAACAACAAATTTTAGGAGCAACCCCCAACGTGATGTACAAGAAACCCCTCAATAGTCCACAACTTAAGCAGCATCACAAAATGGTTCGGTTGGAATTTACGCGACAACACATGCACTTGGCCCAAGAGAGGGGGAGGTTATTTCTTCGGCCAAATAAAATTTATTTTCGGCGGTCCAGATGGTTTAAGCCATTATTGGCATGATTTTGCAAAAAATAACCATCCCAGAATAAGCAGAAATTTCGGGGGAGAAAATGTAATGATGTGGGGTGATTTTTCGAGTTATGGAAAGCTCAGTTTTTCATGTTTCTTCTCGAATGAACTCTGCACTGTCTTTAATTTCATTTTTACAGCATAATGTTGTTGACCAGGAGGTAACGTTCCAGCAGGACACTGCTCCGATACATGTGTCCTCGATGTCGCGACAGTGCTTTCGTGAACGGGAGATCCCGTTAATGGACTGGCCGGCTTGTACCCCGGATTTAAACCCAATGGAAAATTAGTGGGGTATTATGGCACGACGGGTTTATAAAAATAGAAGCGATTTCCTTGACGTGCAGTCCTTGAAAGAGGCGATAAAAGATGCTTGGGAGACCATCGGCAAAAATGTTATAGGGAAGCTCATTAAGTCTATACCCTGTCGAATTTTTTAAGTAGTCAGAATGAATGGAGCTCAAACTAAGCATTAAATTATTTTTTTCTAAAAATTATTCATAAAAATTAATAAGAACCTAAAAAAGGTTATTTTAATTTCGCAGTTGAATTAAGCATTTGTAAGGAATTTTGTAATAGTAATAAAAATTTTTCTATTTTTGTTATTTTTAGGTTGAATAATAAACATTTTATGATTTTACATAACATTATTCGTTTTTGTTTGCGAGACCATTTTTTTTACCCCGAAACGTGTATAAAAACTGATGTGCGACTATCCAAATTTCGCTCAATATATATATATATATATATATATATATATATATATATATATATATATATATATATATATATATATATATATATATATATATATATATATATATATATATATATATATATATATATATATATATATATATATATATGTATATATATATATATATATATATATATATATATATATATTTCCTTATATTGTTAAATTTAATGTGTACTAATGACCAAGCCTTATTTAGGATATTACAAAGTAATATATTTAATAATTAACTCTGCTTATATTTCCATTTCAGATCATAATATATGTTTCTATCCTGGATGGATTCAGTCTACATACCTCTAGGTGAGTACTGAAAAATCAATTGTTATTACTTTATCATAATTTTACATCCAGATATATCACTGTAATGCTATTCACACTAGTTAAACAGCGCTGTGCTCCCCTATTACATTTTTAAGGGGGGGTATTTAGTACGGCTTTATATTTTTTCCTTATTCTCATATATAAATTCAGAAAAATTATTGCTGGATATATCATTTGTTTTGAAAACAATTTATTTTACGCTTTGCTTTCTCTAAATCCGTTACGTAAAAATTGATAAAACAATGAAAAACAGGCAGACTTTTGTTTTTAAGGTGAAGCAGTAAATACTAAGGCAGTTATTAGGCTATTTCGAACTTTTTCTTACTGTAATAATAAAAACATTTATTTTGTACAATTCTTTATGTTAACAAAACTGTGCACTTAATATCTCTCTATCTTTTTCCCGTAATCCTTTGTGCGCCAAGTGGCGGGAGAAGAACTTAGAAGTTAATAAATTGTAGGTAGAACAAGTATGATTTTTTTTAAATTCCAAAATTTAAGAATTATCGAAAGCCAGGCGTCTTTCACTATATGTATATATATAGCTCCGAACTGAAATAATTAATTGGGATGTCCCATTTAGATCCACTTTTGAGTCTTTATTTGCAAAATTAAAATAAACAGCTTTGCACATATTAATTTTTTCTTGTCGTCATCAGTCGACTTCTGGACCCAAAAACGTAACGCTATTTTTGACCGACTTCCCAAAGAATCGAGAAGTTATGAGTTCGACCTGAATTTATATGTACGAGTATGTATGAAGTTGGCATAATTTCGTAACCTCCCCCCCCCCCCCCCCTTCATATTCCAATATAGCCGTTTATATTCGTTTAAGTCTACTACACAATAAATGTAAATTATATCCGCGTATTCCTCAAAACAAAATTCTGCCGATTTTTAATAATTTATGATTAAGAATACCAGTAGTTATCGGTTTATCCTTCAAATATGATCGATATTCTTCCTGGCTGACCTTCTTTTATAGCAAGATTTCCATCCCGTATGAGTAACAGTACACCAGGATACTGGGCTGTCAACTCTAGTTAACGCAGGCTAATATCGGCAATAAAATAAAATTGCACTAACAGTTTTATATAGCAGTTTTTTGCGGCAATAATTCGAATTAGTTGCCTGTGTACCCCAAAACAAACATTTTCGGCCCTCTGTTTTTGTGTTTATTTAAGGAATTTCCTACCTTAAGTGCAATAAAATAATTAGGTAGTCAGGAATTTCTACAACAAAAAAAGAATCATCTAAATCGGTCGACGCGTTACAAAGTTAGGTTCCACCCTTACCTCCCACCACCACTCCACAACTTCATTTTTTTCTCTTGGTATTAACCAGGGAACAGATTTTACCCAACGCGGTCCACGCGTTACGAACTTAAACTACCGCTCCCCCCACCCTTGGCTAAGTTTTTTTTCTACTATTAGCAATGGGGGATCATACTATGTACAACAAAAAAAGAACCATCCAAATCGGTCCACGCGTTACAAAGTCAGGCTCCCCCCCCCCCCCCCAACCCACCCAAAATTTGTTTGAAATGGTACCAATCCGTGAACATACTCTACCCAACAAAATAAAAATCATCAAAATCGGTAAACGTGTTACGAAGTTCTGGCCGGTCAGACATAAAAAAAATAAAATAAAAAATATACACGTCGAATTTATAACCTCTTTGCTTTTGGGAAGTCGGTTAAAAACTCAATTAATTTGAAGAAGTGCTGGTGGAGACCAAATTGGGATGTATAGTATAGAAGTCTTGGGAGAAGGGTAAAATGCCAAATAATAAAAAGTTTACGTTGAGCGGCCAACCTTCCTAATAATTTGGTTATGTAATTTGTATCCCCTACACTTATGATAACTGATACGTAGTAAGAGAGGTATCTTGTCTCTGCTGTTTTAGGTATCGGCTTTACTGAACAGGTTTCAACGCGAAAAGTGAAAAGCTCCTGTTAAGTATGACAGGTAAAGATGTTTAGCAAATATTTGGCCAAGAAATAGGCGCAGTATTTCAGAATATCATATTCAGTAGCTTGGGGCAAGTAGAGAAGGAGAGTACCTGAAAAGGCTCTTACGTATGCACGTGTAGCTCCAACGAAGGTTACAAGTGAAATGTGGCAGCAAATTTGGGCGACCCCACTACCGCTAAAGTAGTACTAATGTAATAATAACATAATAATAATAATAGTTTATTTCAGTATCGAGTTCAGCATTACATTACATTTTACATTCATAAAAGGAAGAACAAAAGAACAAAAATGAAAAAACTTATCAATATGATTCAATAAAATTCAAAAATAAATAAATAAACTTTAAACTTCAACAATGGCACTGAAGCCGTCTGTCGAGGTTGGCATACAGATATATAAAAGTTCAGTAAATGTGTATTTATCAAACATAGGTGAAAAATAATTCACAATTAAATTAGGCACCAAAAAGGAAAGTCAAAAAGGAACTACGTACAACAATAGTAAAAATAAATAAATGAAAAAAGGAGAAAAAAAGGAAAACATAATCAAAGAGAATCATATTCTAACAATTGCATTTAGAGACAAGAAAATGTCTATATTTCCACGCTTTGGTAACATAGTTATAAAGGTCGCTATAATTGTTTCTGCCATTCAACATTTCTATAACTTCGCTCTCTGCACCGGTTTTCTTGCCACAAACTAACACACGAAACTCTGAAAGAATAGGACAAGTGAAAAGGAAGTGCAATAAGTCTTCATTCTCAGAGGTTACATAATGAACACAAACTACTTCCTTCTTTCTTCCGAGGCCTAGCATTCCAGTCAATCAACCCACATCTGTACTTTATAATTAAACTAATCTTTTCAATGGAAAATGCATTTTTAAAATAGTTATGTTCGATTGAATAACTTAGTTTATCATATAAGCCATAACGGACAAAGCATGTACATGCCCTCCAAGAATCCTCCGCTTTAGCAAATTCAAATAACTTTTGCTTCAAAGCACTGTAAATATTCTCGCTTATATTAACCTGTATGTTATGTTTTTCAGCCAGTTCAGACCATACCTCATGCCAAAAAATCCCTTTGCTCGCCACCATCCACGCTAGATTACGAGGCAACCTTTCGGTATGATAGTTGTAAAGGACGTTGAGCATGTAAGTGAAATAGCATTGAAGAGTATGAATATATAAATTTGACAGTCCCATCCCTAAAGTAAGCACATAGTTGGGGGTTTGCGTTGGCAAGAAAAATAGTCTTCTCAGAAAGAAGCGCAGCAATTTCTCAACGTCTTCATATTGTCTGAAACCCCATATTTATGCACCGTAGCAAAGAACTGATCTACTAATTGCATTAAAAAATTGTTTCTTTTCTGAATGTTATATTTTTCCCTCTGATGAAATGTTTTCATGTAGAATTCAGCCCAATTTATGCAGTTTGATATCGTTGTTTTAAGTGCTCAGTACTTAAAAGCTTTGGAGTGTTCTCAAAACCCACTCCTCTCCTTGCTTTTGGACACCAGCCCCTCTTTGTAAAATCATTATCTTTGACTTATTCAGGTTTGATTTGATTTGATCAGATTTGGAGGTGTGAGGTTCTCAAGCGCCGCGGCCACTGGGGCCTATTGTGCTAACCCTCTCAACTCCTTATAGTAAGCCGGTCCCTCCGAAGAAGTTCAACAGCTCCCGCAGTTGGCAGTCATTCAGCCCGCTCGGTACCAGGGTTGGTTTCCCGAATAGGCTAAATCTGCTCCTGGCTACTGCAGGGCATTCACATAGCACATGTAATGGGGTCTCATCCTCCTCCAGACATAGTCTGCAGGTGGGGTCGATGGCTCTGCCTATCCTCACCAGGTGCTTCCTTAGCTGACAGTGGCCGGTAAGTAGGCCTGCCAGAGTTCTAACAGCCGACCTGCTCAGCTTGAGGAGCTCCCTGGATCTACCCGGCGACGGTGAGGGCATAAGGCTTCTTGAGTGAGCGTGCCCCTCAATACTGTTCCAATACAGCCTATGTCCCTCATTTGCGCGGTTTGCTATTAGCCTTTTAGCCGTGCAGTGAGGTATTCCACAGACCGGCTCCGGTTCTCGTAGGTGCATGTCAGTATGGTGAAGATCTCAGCCTGGAATACCGTGGTATATATTCCCAGGGCCAGTGATAAACTCAATCGAGGAGAGTCGCTCTAGACCCCAGTCAGTCTTGGATCCATCCGTATATCATACTAGCTCCCCTGGACGGGCAGCTGGAAGCGTCCAGGTCTCACGCTTTTCCACCCGTATTAAGGGTGGTTGAAATGGTGAGAGTCTTGCCGGCATCTGATCAGTTAGCATGGCCAACTCAGGTGTGGCTTCAAGAACCTCCCTTATTGTCGTGTGGCCCTTACCTATGTTTTCCCCAAGGAGGCCGGCTCCCTCTAATTTGTAGGCCGCACACAGAGCCAGGCTTTCAACCTCTATATGAAGAGGTTTAATATTTAGCATGGTTTCGAGTGCAGCCGTCGGCGAGGTGCGCATGGCTACAGTGATGCAGGCCATACGTTGCAGTCTGCTAAGTTTAGTCCTTATCACATTAAGTTTTGCTCTGTGCCACCATGTAATCGCTCCATAAGTTATCATGGGCCTTATTACCGATGTGTAGATCCAGAGCATTGTTCTGGGTTTAAGTCCCCAGGTGGTCCCGCAGGCTCTACGACATGCCCAGAAGGACTTCCGAGCTTTTCCCATAGTTATATCAAGGTGCAGGTTCCAGTATAGCTTGGAATCCAGGATCACCCCCAAGTACTTCACCTGATCCTTGAAGGGTAGCGCAGTGCCCAAGAAGGTCGGTTCAGGAAGGCCCGTCGTGTTCCTCTTCCTAGTGAACGGAACTACGACTGTTTTGTCAGGGTTGACTTTGAGGTCAACCTCATTGCACCAGGTTGCAACTACGTCTAGAGCCCCTGGAGTTGTATCGTAATGTTGTTCCCCATATCGCTGGATGCCACAACTACAATGTCGTCTGCATAGCCCTGCGCGAAGAAGCCTCGCTCATCAAGGCGTACAAGTAGCTCATCGATCACAAGGCACCATAGGAGGGGTGACAGCACCCCACCCTGCGGACACCCTCTTGTGACGCAGCCCCTGATCGTCCTATCGAGGAGACTCAAGGTAAGATCTCGACACCTGAGCAGCACATCTATCTATCGACAGAAGGTCTTCCAAAGGCCTCTCCTTCTTAGGGCCAGAGTGATCACATCAAATGATGTGTTATCAAAAGCGCCTTCTATATCCAAGAAGGCTGCAATTGCAGTACCCTTGCTATAAACCGCTCCCTCCAACTTGAGTATTAAGTCATGGAGTGCCGTTGTAGTGGATTTTCCGGTTTGGTAGGCGTTCTGCCGGGCATGAAGTGGTGATTGTAGAAGATACCTCTCCCTGATTGCCCGATCAGCAACTTTTTCCATCGTCTTTATCATGAACGATGTTAGACTAATAGGCCTGTATGCCTTAGCGAGTGTGTAATCTACACGGCCTTGCTTTGGAATAAAGGCTATTTTCACAGTCCTCCAGATAGATGGTACGTATCCTAGTGCAAAGGACGCCTTGTATATTCTACACAGCACCGGTGCGAGAACATCACAGCCCTCCTGTAGGAGCACCGGGTACACACCATCCGTGCCAGGGGACTTGAATGGTTCGAAGGATGAAATAGCATCCTTGATGGCTTTACATGTAAAGACCGAACTGGCAACCCTCCAGTCCGCCTTGGTCGCCCTCCTTGCTAGGTGGTCAGTTAGGCTGGGCTTGTCTGCCTCGTTCGGTTCTTCCACCTTTGAACCAGGAAAGTGGGACTGCAGTAGAATCTCTAGCGTTTCTTCGCTGGTCTGGGTGTATGTCCCGTCCGGTTTCTGGAGTGTGCCCAGGTCGCCCGACGTAGTTTTCATAAGGGCTTTATGCAGTCTCGCAGACTCGCGAGCGCCCTCCACGTTTTGGCAGAACTTTTGCCAGCTGGATCTTTTAGAGCGGCGCAGTTCTCGGTTGTAGGCAGTTAGGGATTGTCTATATTCTTCCCAGCACCCGCCTCTTTTCGCCCTGTTGAACAGCCTCCTGGTAGAAGCCCTTAGTCTCGCATGTTCCCTCGTCCACCAAGGGACGTTCCTGTTCTGGGACCTTACTGACACCGGACAAATTCCCCTGAAGGCCGTCTGTATGGCATCGTTTACGAGGTCTGCCGCAAGTTCGACGTCTTGCGTAGACTTGATCGAGCCCATGAACCCATAGAGTCTACCACCCAGTTCCTCTTTATAGGTAACCCAGTTGGTCTTCCTTGGGTTCAGGTATTATTTTATTTCATTGACACATTCACCAACGCTGAAGAGAATGTGTTTGTGGTCGGAGCATGATGGCTCGTCGGACACTCTCCAGTCACTTTCTGATATGTAGCTGCTGGAGAGAGTTATGTCAATTACCTCCCTCCGACGGCCATTGTCAAAGGTAGGGTCAGATCCACGGTTTAGTATAACTAGGTTAGTAGTTAGCATATAATCAATAAGGTACTCACTTCTTCTGTTACTGCTGCTGCTCCCCCAGTTAATGTGGTGTGAGTTCGCGTCGCATCCAATTAGTATGTGCGCCGCGTTTGTCGACCCGATGAGTTCCCTTAGTTCTCTCGTCGGTGGTGGTTCAGTGGAGTCGTATGGGAAGTACGCAGAGCAGATTAACACCCAGCATCTTCGTCCCCCCGCACATACCTCCACTCTGGCAGCTGTAAGGTCCCTTGTACATAAGTCTGTGGACGGCAAACAGTTAGTTTTTGCTTTATTATATACAATACAGGTCCGTGGCCTGCTGTCCTTGGTATCATAAATGATTCCAAAACCAGCCTGTCGCAGTCCCGAAATCTGGCCGAAATTTACCCAAGGTTCCTGGATGAGGGCCAGATCTACAGCTTGAGTGGCCAACAGCCTACAGAGAATTGCCGAGGCAGCCCTACTGTGTTGTAGGTTTGCTTGGATTACCTTCATCTGTTTGTTTTGGAGTGACAGTGTCCTCCTCTTTCGCTCCCCCACCGGCCGCCTTAAACAGCACAGAGGTGATGCTAAAGAAGAGTCGCATCTGCCGCTCTTTCAATATCTGCATGGACCCTTCATCAATGGAGAGTGCCAGTGTCTGTCCGCCTTGTTCCGCTTTACGGCCCAATACTCTCCAAGAGGTTGCTGGAATCGGCTGGTTCTGCTTCTCGAGCTTTCCCAGGACCGCTGCCGGATCCCCATTGTTTTTGGTAATCCACACTACTACCCTGTACAGCTTGGGTAGGTCCTTCTCCTCAATAGCCTTAAGGGAGGCCCCTTCCCAAGGTGTAAGTTTGGGTATCACTCGCACCAACCAGCCTCTGGTGTCCGCCGCAGCACAGGTTAGCCTCAATGTGCCCCCTGTTACTCGCGATCCCCAGAGGCAGTCTCCTCGGCCGTAGTGTCATCTATGGCCTGGTCGAGTGCTTTCCTCAGAGCCTCGATCTGCTCATCCGTCAGCCTGTTTTTTGGATACTCAGCAGGTATCACAAGCAGGTCCCTGTAGAGTGGCTGTGTCCCTGCTCTACCCATCTTCTTTTTCTTTGTCTCCTGTCCCCCGGAGAGTCCCCATCAGAACGGTTGCGTTTTACCACCGCCGTCCTTAATGGTCCAGCTCCAGCATCGTTGGTCCCCCGTACCTTGCCAGGAAGCCCAGTGCCCAAGAGAGGGCCGAATGGTTTCGCCAGATTAGGGCGGAAGCGTGTATTATTGCCACTCCCACCGGCCACTGATTTCTTCTCCGCCTGGCCACCGGCGGATTTAGGCTGCTGAGGAGGGGCGGGTGTACCGCCTGAAATCTCTGCTGCCTTTCTCTCCCGCGCTAGCCTCCTGCGCTTCGTACCTGAAGGTCGTACGCGTCTGACGTTGAGTTTAGCAACGCCCTCCGCGATGGCCCTCATCGCTTCTTCTTCGACAGACTTGGCTGGCTTCGGTAACTGACGTGCAGCGTCAGAGTGGGTGTCACTTGCGCGTCCCCCCTCCTCTGCTGCCTCGTTACTTGTTTTGTTTTTTGTTTGTTTGTGTCTCCATATGTTGGTCCCACGAGTATGGCGGGAAGGGGTGATCGACATCTGACAGAGCCCCCATGTCAGAGGCAAGGCTAAATACAATGGGGTGCGCCTGGTGCCCCAAGGAGATCGTTTGCGACAGCGCTTTTTACTACCCGCTGCCATGCAGCCCTCGGCACGATGACATTTCCACTTTAGCTTGGTAGGTTTGAGGGGTTTTCTCCCTGGATCAGTGATGGGATAGATGGGAACAGGGAACAGGATGGCGACTGTCTGCTATGCAAAGCACATTGCCCGGATGAGCCGGCATGATGGGAGCGTCATGCACGCTTGGAGGCCGTCACCCATCATCCAAAAAATTCAGGTTTACTACAAGATCCCATACCTTACAAAAGCTTTCGAGCTAGCAAATCATTCTCTGTAGCCTAACTGGGTCATCAGACAAGAAGATAATATCATCTGCGTATAGAAAAATTTTACTTTCCATGTCATGGATTATCAAACCCGTTTCCAAGTAGTTCTTCAAGCCATAGAGGGCAAACAGTAATGGGCTCAAAATGCAGCCTTGTTTAACCCCACGAGCCGTAGGGAAACTATTATATAAATTCGCACCGTCCCATACCTATGGCGTCGTATCTTTGTAGAGCCCTTGTAGTATACGTATCATTTTATGGGATATACCATAATTATAGAGTTTGTAAAACAAAGAATAACAGGTCACAGTGTCGAAAGCAGCTTTAAAATCGACAAAAACCGCGTATACTTTTCTTTTATTTAAATCATGGGCTAGCTTAATTAAATTTGGCAGGTTAAATATGTTATCTATCGTTGAGTAGCCACGACGGAAACCAGCTTGGTTTTCAGAAAGTATGTCAAATTCTCTTTCCCAATTCAGCAATCTATTATTAAGGATGGCTACGATGATTTTTGCTATTGCATCCATGAAGAAGAGTCCGCGATAATTTTCAACCTGTTCAGTGCTCCCTTTTTTTGTGGATTAAAAAAATATTCGACTTAGTGAAACTAGAGGGGATATCTTGCATATCGAATATATAATTATACGTGCTAAGCAAGATCTTAAGAAATATTTCTGGGACGTTTGTGTAGAACCAGGCGTCTTATTGTCTTTTCAGCCATTTAGGACAGCGGTGAGTTCATGCATTTCAATAGAACTGTCTAACATAGAGTTGGAGCAGTATATAAAATTGTGGATAAGTTGAGGGAGGGGCTAAATAAATTCTGAAAGTGGTTTGAAAGTTTTACTTCTTCAAGAGAAGAACCAATTATGAACTTTTTTCCACGTAATTCTTTTACAGTATCCCACCAATCTTTGGTATTTTTAATTGAATCAAGTTTAGTCGCGAATGTTTTATAACAGGAATAAGTAGCACTAGTGAAATCGTTCTTTACAGTTTTAACAAGAAGCCCTTGCTACCTTTCTTGGCTTACAAATACCTGGCATGTTTAATAATTAGTATTATAATAATTAAGTTCGCAAATAAAAAGTATATTATATGCCAAATTTCTGGATTGGTTTTCAAAAATATATTTAAGATACACAGTCAACAAAATCTCGCAAAATATATCATGTTGAAGCAATAAAACTGAGTAGCTGGGAAACAAAACGATCTAATTATACTTTTGTACAATTTTGAATTTTTTCTGCTGTTCAGTTATCTTTCTTCAAATTCCGAATGCGTTTTCAATCAAATCGCCCTAAAAGTCTACTGAAATCGAGTCAGCTATTTCGATCAAAACGTATGTATGTAAAATGCAAGTACAATACGTCATTCGTGATTCTTGCTTATCCTGAAAATTTGTTTTTGTGTGATTAGACCGTTTTGTTCGCCAGCTTCTCAATTTACAAAAGCATTTTCTAAAAAAGAAAGCGACATAAGCCAAGCTCTAAAAACCATAACTAATCTGATTCTGTACATTCCAATAAGATCTATTTGAAGATCACTGAACACGTGTGCGTGTTAAAGGACAATTCACTTTCTCTTTTCCGTTTTAAATATTAAATTCACCTATTATTCACTTTGATTGTACCAATTCATCTATTACTTACTTTGATTATACCAAAATACGTACATTTTGCTTTTCGGCAAAACTGTACGTTATTAAAATGAGGATAATTTTAGAATCAACTAGCAAATTTTAAAACAAAGACGCCTTTTGCTAGTCTATTCGAACGTATGAACACGGGTCACAACAGGGGTCTTTGTAACATATACGATGAAATTATTTATTGCCTAACTTGTATATTTGTTTTTGGTTCTGGTAGTATAAGGTATATTATTGAAATTAACTGCAAATTTAGGTAATGGATATTCCACATTAGCCTGTTTAGTGATGTTGTTGAGCTCATTTCTTCAAGCATCGATGTTTATCCTATTTTAGCCTATGAGTCATGGACGTCCACGAGGCACCGAGGATACTAAGCGTCCCAGCAATGGGAGTCTAAGCTCTAGCGCCGTTTTCGCAGGTTTAAGGTTCACAGTTTGAAACTTTGTCATCAAGCTTCACCTTCGTCAGTTAAGTAAGTTATAAGGTGTTGGCCAACGTGTTCGAACTCAATACGCATGTCAACATTTTTGACGTGGTATCAATCGGAGAACATACTCTACGCAACATAATAAAATCATCAAAATCGGCCAACACATTACTAAATTATACCCGGTTTGACATAAAAATCGAAATTAAAATAAAATAGTTTTTAAAAAAAAAGTTGAACCGACTTCACAGAAAGCGCTAAAAAGCATAAAATAATTTTTAATTTTATATCTATTACGACATTTTGAAGTCGGTGCAAATCAAACAAACCAAACAACTACAACAAAAATATTTAATCGTCATTTCTTATGATCCCGTAAGCAGAAACGTTCAGGTAGTATTATGTATTATTTTCAATTGTGGTACTGTTGTTTTTTTATTTGCTTAATTTGCACCGACTTCAAAATGTCGTAATAGATATAAAATTAAAAATTATTTTATGCTTTTTAGCCCTTTTTGTGAAGTCGGTTCAACTTTTTTTTAAAAACTATTTTATTTTTCACTTTTCAGTGTCTTCTACTCTATACAACGAAGAAAGAACGATCCAAATCGGTCCACGCGTTAAAGGTTAGTTTTAACCCCCTACCCCACCCCATTCCACTAAACTTTTTTTCTCATGGTATCAATCAAGGAACAGACTCTACCCAAAAGAAAAAAATTATCCAAATCGGTCTACGCGTTACGAAGTTAGACTACTCCTCCTCCCACCCAACCCCCCACTATGGGCCAAATTATTCTTCTATTAGCAATGGGTGCTCACACTCTATATAACAGCAAAAGAACCATCCAAATCGGTCCACGTGTTACAAAGTTAGGTTCCACAACCCCACTCCCCCCACCACAACAACATTTGTTTTCTCGAAGTATCAACCAAGGATCATATTCTACCCAATAGAAAAAGAATTATCCAAATCGGTTCACGCGTTACGAAGTTAGACTACCCCTCCCCCAACCACCACCTTTCACCATAGGACCAAATTATTCTCCTATTAGCAATGGGGGATCATACTCTATACAACAGAAAAAGAACCATCGAAATCAGACCACGCGTTACAAAGTTGGGTTCCACCCCCACCCGTCACCCCCAACCCACCAACATTTTTTTCTCGTGGAATCAACCACGTAACATACTCTACCCAACAGAAAAAGAATTATCCAAATCGGTCCACGCGTTACAAAGTTAGAGTACCCCCCCCCGCCCTACCCCACCCCACGCCAAATTTTTTTCTCCTATTAGCAATGGGGGATCATACTCTGTACAACAAAAAAAGAACCATCCAAATCGGACCACGCGTTACAAAGTTAGGTTTCACCCCCACCCCCACCTTACCAAAAATTTTTTTGACATGGTACCAATCGGTGAACATACTCTACCCAACAAAAAAAGAATCATCAAAATCGGTCGACGCGTTACGAAGTTATGCCTGGTCAGACATAAAAAAAATAAAAATAAAAAATACGCGTCGAACTTAGAACCTCTTTGTTTTGGGGAAGTCGGTTAAAAAATAATTAACATGCGCGTCGAAGTTGGAGCCTCTTTGTTTTTGGGATCGGGGTCGGTTAAAAATTAATACAATAAATACTGCGGTCTAAAACGACTTTAACCCAGCTGTTTTCTCGCTTTATATTTCGACAGATTAAAACCAATGCGGGTATAAATGCGACTAAAAAGGAGTGACACTTAAGTCAACGACTAATTCAAATCATAACAAGAGTGGTCTGGAGAAAGTCCATAATATGTTTAACGGAACGAATAAGCATGTCATTATATGCAGGCAAAATAAAAGGATTATTCGGTGGAAGGCCACGCAATCTAAATCTGAGAAAACTGCGCTGAAGAACCTCAATGCGAGCAGTATGTAACGCATAGGAAGGAGACTTAAGGGACTGGCGTAATCCAACACAGGCCGAACGAAAGTACAAAATAGAAGTTTGGTGAGAAAGGGATTGTTAAACTCCTTAGAACATTGCTTTACGAAACCCCAGGAAGTAATAGTCTTATTAAGTATGTAACTAACATGATCAACGAAAGACAATTTCAGATCAAAGAAGCGGCAAAATGGTAGACGACTTACTCAATTTAGGCAAAATACCGCAGAAAAAAACAAGGAGCAAGGCTGATCAGCGGGCGCAAACATTTCCTGAATCGATAAGGAAGCTAAGGCAGCTCCGAAGAAACGGGCAAAGAGGGTAGCAGCAGTCAAGGGACCGTTGGTACTCCGGTCACCGAACCGCATTATAGAGCGGTAGCCATTACTACCCTTACAATTAACGAAACTTCAGAATTTTCTGTAATTAACACAGATGGACCAATCAACTTCAGAAGGTAGTCACGATAGCCAAACATGTACGCAGATTCAAATAAACAAGTTAATCTTCCGCACTCCGAGAGGCACAAAAACTCCTCCAAGCCTAGGCTTACGGGAACCAGAGAGAATCAAGCTTTCTAAGCGCATATTCGCGTGTTTTACTGATCGTTGACGGGAAGTGATCGGATACTAGAATAGTCAAGTAAAATCCGCAATGGTGAAACCCTCTTTTTTAGTACTCCCTAATTAACACATATGGACCAGTCAACTTCAGAAAGTAGTCACGATAGCCAAACATGGACGCAGATTCAAATAAACAAGTTAATCTTCCGCACTCCGAGAGACACAAAAACTCCTTCAAGCCTAGGCTTAGGGGAACCAGAGAGAATCAAACTTTATAATAACATATTCGAGTGTTTTACTGATCGTTGACGGGAAGTAATCGGATACTAGAATAGTCAAGTAAAATCCGCAATGGTGAAACCCTCTTTTTTAGTGCTCCCAGTGGCTCGTTTCTGTAGCTCATGTGAGTTACTTAACGTGCAATGACCTAAATATGAAATCATCAATGACTTACTGAGTCGTTACGTCACTGCGAATAAAAAAATACTTACTTGAGTTACAGCAAACTGATTCCGGCAGTGGTCAAAGCACCTGTATAAAAGCACGTGGTGCTGGTATCATCATACCACCTACCACCACCATACCTACACCTCTTCTGCTTCCACTACATTTCCTTAAGATAAGGGCGATATCTCTACTTTCCGTAAGAAGTAAAAAGCTCAATGTTTATATTATGCCGTACAAGCCTCAATTTTTGTACTGTCCACCTTTCCCATAGCTCATCTTCGTCGTCGCCAGAACCAGGGAAGTTTCTCTTGAACATCTTGAAAAATGCTTGTTCAGTTGCAAAGTGCAGCCTTCCCTGCCCCTTCCTTATCATAAAGCCCAAGCATCGTCCACAAGGATTGTGGAGCCTCTGTACACATCCTCGGAATTCTCCATAGCCCCAACCTCATATTCTGCCCTGGGCAAATTTCGCCTGAAACACTTGCAAAAGGTGGATTTTGTCGACCTCTATGAGATAATCATTCGCCCCCCCCCCCTGGTCTCTCCAAGACCTTCGTAAAAATTACTTTGGTGGCGTTGTCCTGTGCTACCTGATTCTTGCAGTCCAGAATTTTCACTCCATACCTGCACTTGTACATATTAAACATTTGAAAACTTCGTGAGGGAAACTCAAGGCAGTTGTCCAGATCTAATCTTCATTTTGCCTTCTAAACCTGGCTTGTTAGTCCATAGATCTACTCCTTTTCCTTTTGTTCAAGTCTTTCTTCTTCCCCTCTTTCTAGAGAGAGGCCTCTCCCATTTGAAAGCTTCTCCTTGGTACATTCTTTAGTGAAGTCACTTGCTTGAATAGGCTTTGTAGGACATCTTTATCCACGACTTCTCTTGCCCATTTAAAACTGCTGCATGCCCAAAAAATGTTGTGGCAACAGAAAAATATTTCATAGCAACGAATAAATATGTCAAGTTTGTGCGCATGATCTGTAATTCTCCCATGCCGTTCCCCGGAGCTTGCATCTAAATACTCAGTCGCCTGGCTGGGAGCTGGCGTGTGATTTTGACACTTCATAGCGTTTGGACTGCCATGAGGAAAAATTTTGTAAAACGCTTGGCATTTCCGTCAACCGACTGAACACACACTTGTTAAATTCAAGCTCTACAAATTTTTACAATTTTGCGTAAATACAAGGCAACGAAACAACAAATTTCGTGAGAATTCCTACCCAGATCTTGACGAAGTTTCGGGCTTCCGGCAATCACTTCTTTCGCGATTTGAAGGAAATAGCTAGCAGTATGCTTAATGCACTTAGCAGATTCATAAATAATTGCAGCTGGGTCATATTCATTTTCCTCAATAATATTATTAGACGTGGTAATAAGCATTCATTTTAAGATCTACATGTAACCAACAGTCGGTTGAAGCAGTGGACGCTACCATAAATTATGTTTTCCGGAAACGGGTTTTTCATGCCATGATAAAGTTATCTACTAATTTGAAATAAAATTATTAGATAAATTTTAAATAATTTTTACTCTTAAAACAAAAAATTAAGTTATAAATGATTATATCAGTTGTGAACCCTGAACAGAACGTATCCGGAGTTTTTTTTCATAAGTTGTCGTGTTCACTTTCTGAGACTAAAGTACATCAATTAAGTTTAAGGCCAAAGAAAGCAAGAAAATGAAACAAGCAAGTAAACAAACAAAACTGGCGTTTAGGTTGTCACGCACGATTGAATTCTTTCATTAGGTGAAAGATGCTTCCCTAATCTAAACTGTTTGCAACACATGATTCTTCGGTAATGCTACTATAAAGAAAACTTTCAAAAGAAGCCACTACTCAATCTTAAGAAGCTGCAGACTACCACAACGCCAAACAGCGCAGTTCTCACATATTATTTAGATGCAACTACTAGCTGTATCACACGTTTTTGAATTTTTTCAAAGCAAGGTTGCGTGCATCTACACCAAGTCACGAGATTCCTCTTCTCTGCCGATATGATACACGACTCAGACTAATTTTTCTTGCATTGCCATATATCCATGAGTTCGAAGTGGATCACGTACCTATGGGGACCAAAGAAGGAGGTATTAATTAGAAAAAGGTCTTGTTATTTAAACTGAATTCATTTCTGAAACCTGAAAATCCGAATCATAAAGTTATGAATTGCTTGCTCTTACAAAGAGCAGAGTTATCAGTTTAAATCTCGCTCTTAATTGATTCAATTCTGGAGACCTAGGACGACCTCGACCTCGTCAGCAATTTATACCTGCACATCTATCCTGAAGGCCAGAGGCTTAAGGAAAGACTTAAGAAGGAAGGCATACCTATCGTCTACAAGAGCAATTTTCACTTCCTCTATTTCGTACAATCTCGACGTCCACATCTCAAAGCAGTGGTTCGCACCGCATCAGTCGGAAAAGTGTTAATGATATTTCCCCATTGCTTCTTTCAGTCAGAATTCGTGCCTTCAATGGTAGGATGGAACAAGCTAAAGGCTGCTAGTAAATCGTAGTAAGGTGCACGTTTTTCTAACAATCATGTTGCTGCGCCAGGTTAGTCTGATTTATACCAAAGGAAACTGATTTGGTGCGTGCTTATGTTGCACGTTAGGTGATATTTCTCCGTCCACAACAATCTCCAGCTTGAGAAAACTTTTCCAGCGCTTTTATTGCAGTTTTATTTATTTACTTGCTTGCAATATGTGCATAACTGTTTTGAATGTAAGCACAGGCGGAGTTCGTGATAGCAAAAACATCTTGAAGTATGATAATATGGATGGGTTATTAACCACCTCTTCAAAAGTTCAAATAGAATAGCGGAACATTCTTAAAACTATAGCATTCATTACAACAAGTAAGTAAGAGTAAGTATTAACGTTAAGACATTGCACGACTTTGACATTTTTTCGTCACTTACACTATTCACTTGCAAATAAGTACAATTCTGCATCAGGCGTATCTGCTATACATTTTTTATTGGATTTCTTGTACTTCATGCAATTTCCGATATATGTATGAACTTTATTTAAGCGGAAACTAAAGAGAAATACTGCCGCAATTTAAAGTCTCCGACAAAGTGCATCATTCGTTTAGAAAATATAGGGCGCATAATATTTACCCTCTTCTATTTTCACTCATCATTTTACTTAACACTGCTTGAGATTGCAGCTTATTATACACGAAGTGTCGCATAAGGTGTGCCAAAATAAGTGGGGTGGTAGATCTCACCTAGACAGCAAAAATAGTATGGGAAGGGTGGGGGCAAACTCAACCGTTTAGGAGTTACAGGGTGATTTATAAATTGAATTTTCTCACGGGATGCACATAATTATTTTATTTCTCTATTTTGATCCATTTAACGAAGCGACATCAAACTATTCTCCCAATGTCTTTTCTCAAAATGTCAACAATATTGATCTAACCATTACAGGTATACTCACTTCCAAAAGGAAAAAAATGTTTTGCGACTTCATAAAATTTAATATTTCTCCAAATTTTCTCCAAAATGCATGCAATTAATAAATCTGTTTTTTCTTTATTAATTTACCATTTTATTACCTTTCCCAAAAGGTCCAACGTATCCAGATAGACAAATGATATACAAATTTATACATAGAAAGCCTTTTGCGTAATATTATAAAAATCTGTAATTTAAACAAAATAAACTCAGATTAAGATAATGCTTTTTATTAAATTAGCAAATTTAACTGGTTGGTTGGTTTAAGTGGAGAGTGCTAACCACCAAGGAAAAACTCCAATTAGCACGTTACGTGCTGTTTTATGCCGCAACCTGCGGGAACCCGGTACTCAGTAACCTGCCCGTCCTAAGCTAGCATGTTCGCATGCTGCGACTAATTTCGCCATAACAGCACGAGACCTGCCAAGCAGCTCTGAAGTTCTATTTTTATTAAAGCTTGGCCATGTCGTCCTAGAGAAGGCACAGATTGAGGACGCACTCTCTAAAAAGTTAGCTTTTTTTTGTTTTTGTTTTTTTTTACGCTCTGGCTAAAGCTTAGGGGACAACACTTTTATGCGTTAGCATTATTTTGGCCGGAAGGGAATTATGATAAGGGGAGTGAGGAAACTTAAATGTCTTCTTTTTGCATTGCTGCAAGCTAGACAGACGGAGCGGATTTTTTACTTCACTTTTTAAAACCCACGGGGAGACCTGGTCTCGAACACGGAAACCATGATATGGTGGTCGAGCCGCTCAACCAATTTATCCAACTCCGTCTCCAAAGCTAAGCTTTAGCTAAGAAGTGCTGAAATAGTTCCCTCTTAAGGCAATATGAAGGTCCTCTGCTCTGGATGGGTGAAGATTGTAGTGATTCCTCGCCAGTTCATCTGCCTCCCCGTTCCCTGGAATGTTCCTGATGCCCGGAACCCAGTGAATGGTGATATTGAGTCCACCTTCTAGAGAGGCAAGTCGCTCTTTACAGTCTCTGACCAGCTTTGAGGAGGTGGTGGGTGACTCAAGCGCAATTATAGCAGCCAGGCTGTCCGTAAAAATACCAACGTTTGTCGTGGGAGATTTACTGAGTCCAAGGAGAGCATGCCTTCCGAATCGCAAGAACTTCCGCTTGGAATACGCTTGTGCTGTTCGGCAGGACTTCGATATATTCAAAGTTTTGGAGAAAACACCCGCCCGACGCCACAGTTCATCTTCGGTAAACAGGAAGGTGTCGTAGCCATTGAAAAGAGCATCAGTTGGGGTGGTGCGTAGCACTCCAGTAACACCAATGCAGGTAGTACTCAGCACCTTGTCCAATTTGGCCCTATTAGTACCTTTCCTGATGGCCGGCCATCAAATTATGGAGCCATCAGCGAGGATAGGATGTACCACCGCTGTGTACAACCATAAGGTCATTTTAGGCTGCAGCCCCCATATTTTACAAAAAGTGCGGCTGCAGGCTTAAAGATCAAAATACGTCTTTTTGACTCGCTCGTCTATATTTTGTTTCCAGTTAAGCTTTGACTTCAGAATAACTCCTAAGTACTTAACTCTAAAGGATAGTTTATTCCCATTTAATTGGAGCGTGACAAACATTGGTTTTAGTCGGAAAGAACATAAGCTCGGTCTTTCCTGCGTTAACAAAACCCTTGCGCCTTCTACTGACCTTGTTCATTATACTTATATATTACTAATTACTGGAATTTACCCGATACCAGGATTGCCAGGTCAATGGCAGTATTTTGTTCATTACCATATGCCACAGGAGAGGAAACAGAATTCCTTGAGGCGTTCCGCTGCAGACGTGTATTACAACGCACTAGTTCTCAGTTGATCTTAGCATCGTTAGTATCGTACTACCAAGGCCCTTCTTCACATCTAGCTCGTCTACGATTGTACGTATAGCTTCGTGAAGAGCCGTCTCGGTGGATCTTCCCTTACAGTAGGGGTGCTGGGATCTTGACATTCGTTTTCCATATAGCGTCTGCCGAAAGTGAACGTCTAGCATTCGCTAGAGGGTCTTTAACAAGAAGGACGACAAACTGATTGGTCTGCAGTACTTAGCGAGTTCATGATCCTGTCTAACAGGCTAAGGAATGAACACTACCTTGACTTCTCTCCAGGACTGAGGAACGTAATTGAAAGTAATGCGGCCCCTGAAGATACCCAACAACCACTTCGCCACCAAGTCTGGTAGTGTCTGTAACATGATCGAGATAATTCCATCTGGTCCAGGGGATTTGTAGGAGTCGAGACTATTTATGGCCCAGATAATGATTTCTCTGAGAAATGTGTCAATCAGGAGATTCAGGGTTTCAGCCGAGGATTGCGTCGACACCCCATATGTTCTTCTCAGAAAAGATGGGTTGGTGTTCCCTTTGAACAGTATTTTACTAAGCCTGGCTGATTCTATTGAGCTCTCAATAGAATGACAGTACTCCTTCCAAGCTTGGTTATTAACTTGTCTGATGGCTTTTTATAGACTGAAAGGCAATCCTTGTAACGTTCGTAGAAGTTCTGCCTATAGTATATTTTCAATAGCTTAAAATTCGTGAAGCGGACACTTGAATCTTCTAGCTGAAAAGGGGACGTCTCCAAAAAAAATGTTTGGCCAAAATTGATTTTCCGTCACACAGAGCCAAAATCAGAGTAAAAAACCGCATGGCATTCGAATTGTTTCGGCTGTGTGTTCCAGTATTCAATTTATGATGGTGTGATACTGTGGGTGTGGGGGACTGTAAATTTTATGTTTTGGTGATGGCCAGTTATGCAGCTTGTTTTATATTTGGCTGGTTTTGCAACAATCTGATCTCTTAATACAACAACATAAATTACAAATTTGTATTGAAAACAATAGTTATATTTATTTTACAATAAAACAGGAATCAAACACACGAAAAAAAATCGGACTCAAGTGGCCACATCTTCTTCTCCAGGCTTGCACAAAATATCGTTCTTGCTGTGAATTCTCTTCCCACCTTCTCGTCCTGGAGCAGCTGATCGTAAAACGTTTTTGTAGAAACTCAATTTGTCGTCACTCTCCCAATTTGGTCCAAAGTAATTCGTCAGTATTTTTTGGACATCACGAAGTTTTAGAAGTTTCATGATTGAACCAGGAGTGATAACTCCAAGCTTACTGGTCGTAATATTTTTCCCACTCTTCACAACTGACTTTCTCTCAGTTGACTTAGATCTATAAAAGACCTCTCCTTGCATCAATAACATAGTATTTTTATTCGTTATAAAAATTTCTTTGTCGGAGCGAATTTGAAATGCCAGTTTGCAAGTTATTTCATGTAAAGTTGCTGGTTTTTCTCCAATCATAACCAGGATAATCTCTTCCCAACTTAAATACTGTTCCACTTTCTGACACAATTTCTTCCTGCTGCCGTGGCTCAACGAGGGACTTAATTTTCTTTAATATCTTTTCAATTCCCGTCCGTGGGAATAAAAGAATGTCCTGGAATGAGAAATATACATTCTATCTTCTCCAAATAGCTTGGGGCATGCTTGGCCAACCAATATTGAAGCATTAATATGATTATGGTGTTTTTGTTTTGGCCTCCACACCTATAAGCCATACATTTGAGGTCAGTGATGCCTGCGAAATCTTATTTTGCAACTTTTGAAAGAAGCTGAAGCGATTTCTCCTCCAAGTGTATATGAATACTTTATTGTTGGTCAAGGGATTTGTTGCTGAATCCTATACAAAGTTGAGTGGCAAGGCATAATTCTTTTGGCAGTCGAAGCTTACATTAAGTATGTCCTCGCTCTTTTCTTTTAGAAGAGAATAAAAAAGCTGCAGCTGTGTAGCGTGGATTCAGACATTAATACCTGCACTTCTTCGTCAGTCTTAGCTGCTTTGATCCTCTCATTCATTGCGAAACATTGAGAACACACATCAACTCCAGGAGAACCAAAACCAATATTTAATATGATTCATCTTAAGTACTGGGGTTGTACATATATTTTTGGTTCGCGACTACCTTGAGTAGGTCGATGACATTAACCAACTTTGGTCGCAAATTTTCAACTGATCCTTAGGCTAAAAATATATCCATGTTAAAATAAATGTGGTGGGACTCTGTTGAGTGAGTGTGAAGGAGAAATGATTGAATGATCGACCGTTGTCGTTTTGACACCTCTCGCTTTCACCCCGACGGATGGAGCTCTTTTAGGCTTCTGTTCCTGATGAGGAACAACTTTTTCAACATTATTCTCCATCTTGTTGAAAATTAAACACTACAATTCGAAAGAAAACGTGGCACTTTCACTATAAAAACAAATCTCGAACTTATCGCAATGCACGCAAACAATATCTGATAACCCTGCGTTCGGCAGGGTTTCAGGAGGCTACCTGTTACAAAATTTGAAAAAAAAAAAAAACTGGAATCGCTCCTGTTCACGACCTTTATTTTACGCATTCAAGATCGAACTGAACTCATTCTTTTAAATCTGTTCAAGACTCGACCAAATAGAACAAAGGATCAGAAAATTTGATGTTCCATTTTCTAGGAATAGTTTAAAATGCACAGCCCGACTAACCAACCAAAGCGGTTCAATGCGAAGCAAATTTTCCGTTTTACAAGTCATTACTAAAGGGGGTGATAGCATTCAACTTAAACAAAAATTATGGAATGTTGAAAATCAACCCGAATACTTTGTAATTACTCTCTCTTTTATTTAACTCTTTGTGACCTTGTAATCATAGAACGGAATTACAGCATATGACTTAGTGTTCTACTAAAACGGACTTAATCAATTTCGTGATCAAACATCGATCCTCACTTGTTTTAATAAAATTATAGGTAATAATGTAAAGGATCTTGTATTAATTGCCTTACAATTTTATGGCATAGGGAGCTGGTAAATGGTTTGTGTGATGAAGTTTTGGAAAGATGACAGCATGCATTCTTGTCTCACTCCATTCAATACGTGGAAGGGCATTGGCAGTTTTCCCTTGTGTAGGTCATGACATTGGGATCATGAATTATGTTGGTGATAATTTTTTCTGAGATGTCTCTCCTACGTAAAGCAACTCGCGTTCAATAGGTCTCGGTATACCAATATTCCTTGATTTTGGGAGGAAGAATATCAGCCGCAGCAATGTGATACGCCTTAAGTAATCCCATTCTTATTCCATCAATCACTGAGGCCATCGACTTTATTGGGTTGCCAACTCCAATCTTGTCGGCGTTCTGATGTTAATGTTGGCCACAGCCGGAGGTTTTTCAGGGTATGGTGAAGTGGTATTCGACGGTTCGAAGGTATTTGTGGTTTAAAAATCTTCTCTCTACCTCCGCAATTGATGCTCCTTCGTATCAAGTAGGGATCCGTTGGAATCTCTTACGTAAATGTGATTATTTATTATTATTATACTTAATATTTATTAAAATCTACTAAAAACTTACTACCATTTTGGAGCCTTAAAATAATTTTCGCAAAATCTTACCTACACCAGATTTGTTGACATGGCATACCTTTTTGAAAGCATACTACATGCATTTGTGGAGCAATAGCGGTAAATACTGAGCGAATGCTCATCGTAATATAAGTGATTTGTAACTAATTTGCAAGCGCATTTTATACAACAGCTTATCGTCACAAACATTAAAAACTCATAAATACGGAGAAACGTGCAACGATTGCCGGCACCTGATTGAAAAATAATGTCGTGATTATCTACTGCAATTAAAATTCTTGGCCCTGCTACTCACCCATAATTTAACTGACTTCCTCGTTTGTGCACGATTTAAATATTTCTCTCTTGAGCTTTGAAGATTCCTCACGTCTAAATATCTGGTCTAGTATTTCACGAATTTGCACTATAATACAAATTTCTTCCAGTGCAGATTTAATCGTCATGTACGTTTTGCTCAAAGACATATCTATCACCCAGTACTGCCACACAAAACCACGAATGAGAATAAAAAATCTGCTACATTTGTCTATGACACGATCGAAACCTACCAAAACCAAAAAACTTCTGTGTGGAAAACGAAAATGTAAAAAATTTTATGTTTGTTATTCGTTTTGCTGGCCACAACATAAGCCGATGGGAAACCACCAGGCAGCCCTCACGTACCTTTAAATTTGACACGAGATAAATTTGCAACCTTTTAACCTACATATTCAACGTATCTGGTTATGTCTTCATGTCTTACGATGAATCTCAGATTCATCTATCCGTCCTCGCCGAGTGCTAGGTATGGCAAGGTATGGTTCTTAAACCCAAAGACTCTCGACTTGGTCGTGATTTCAACTCATTCACCGTGCACAGTTGATTTAATTCACATGCGCAATAAACATTTTCCTTTTTTCTTGAAATATTTATTCAGGCCCTGGAATTATGCTTGCCAAGCTAGCGAAAATGGGGGTCTATAACTAATCGTTTTGCTCGGATTTCCTTTCAGTGAATTTAGCAAAACCATAAAGTATTGCCCTCATGTGACACACGATTAAAATAATCATGCGATATAGACGGACTTTTGAATAACGATAAATGGAAAGCCGGAGATAACTCTGACTGCAATCACTTCGGTGAGTTACAAATCGATCTGGTTCATTGAGAGATATATGGGTGTTTGTCATGGCAGGAGAGTCGTATGCTTTCGTTTATTCAGCATTACATTGAAATTCATTTCAACTGCAATTGTAAACTTTATTGGTACCCTGGAAATTATTAATTCTCTCTCATATCATTAATTAACAATGGAATTCTCGCAATTGCGTATGTTTTAGATGTATGCTATTTTTAAAACGACAACAATTAGCTTGATGAAGCTATGATAAATCTGCGTTCATATTATACAGGTTGGTTTTGTTTGAGAGGTCAATACTGAAGGAGGTGATATATTTAATACTCATCGAAAAAATATAGCTTGGGAAGACAATTTTAATGGATTATAAATTACAGGGTGGTTATCAAGTTAGCCTCGCTATTTTGGATTTTCGAAAAAATAAATGTTTTTCTGCGGTTTTCTGTGAAGGGCCGTAATAAAAAAATTAAAAAACACGTAACTATAGTGTTAAGTTTTACAAAGAAGTCAGCCCCGCCCTGTAATGTTCTCATGATGTACTAATACCATTTTGAAGGTAATTGAATGTCCGAAACTGGGCACTACCTACCATTTCTCGAAGCGTTTCGTCGTATTTTCGAAACCTCACAGCTTCGCCCTGGATAATACCAGAGAGCCCAAATTCTTAGAATAAGATACATATAGTTACCAAATTAATAAAACACACTAAGTTTCATTTGTCCAGCTTTTATACTTTAGATTAAATTAATACCTGAAATACGTCGATTTCGATACTCATGATCATCAAAACCTCCGTCATAAAAACCTCTAGAGTACTTCCTGAAGTCTTAGAACTGTGAAATTTGGTATGACGGCTAGTATTAGCACACAAACAAAGAAAAAATTAAGTAATCTTTGATTTTCATCCTCCAACCCCTCGAAAGGGGGGGGGGGGTATTGTATAACAATTTCTCATAAGATAATTTCCAAACTTTCAATGCGGACCAGGATCTGCACACAAATGACGAAAATATTAAAAAATCTATCTTTTACCCACCAACCCCCATAAGGGGGGGGGGAGCTGAAATTTGATATCAAAGCTAGATGTTATTGGTACATAGCCAACTAAAAAGTGAGTGTGTGTGAGAAAAGAACTGTGGCGTGCAAGAAATACCTTCTTTACCCGACTACGCCAGAAGGAAGGGCCGCCGGGTGTGATTTGTCTTCAAACTCGTCCTAGTGCCTAATCTATTGCTTCTATGAAAAGATTGTTTTGTTCTACTTGAAGTTAACAGATTTCTTGTTATTTCGGTTAATAAAATGTATGTATGTACATGTTTTTACTTTTTTGCAAAGATAATTAATCTGTTTTAAGTTAATATAAATAAAGCACAACATTCAGCTATAGTAATATAATCTTATAGATTTTTTCACAACACTTGGTGGAATAGATTTCTTTTCACAGACATTTTTAAAAGAAACACTCTTGTTTTTTCCACAACGTATAATTTATTTAATACATATAACCGCCATCGCGTTTCGTCTTCCTAAGACATCATCAGGGCTTCAATCGTACTGAGAAACTGAGTTTATTTTTACAGTCCACTAACCGACTACAATTTACCAATACTATCAAATACTATCAAATTTAATTATATTTGAATTCAGAGGACTGTTATTTTTAAAATCTGATTTACCAAATAATAGCCATCGTCTCTTGCTTTTTTAATTTCGAACGTTTCGTATCAATTTAATAATTTTTTGTCCGATAAATAATGTAAAAGTTCGATGTTGTCTGGGTTAGGTTTGTGTCCCGTCATGTTTAAATGTTTAGAGAAACCAGAGTTTGGGTCAGAAGCCTTTGAATTACATATAAATGAGTTCCTTGTATCTTTGACGTATAGATCTTTTGGTTTATCCAATGTAAACTACATCACAATTCGCACAACTTAACCTATACACGCCGCATTTGTCTATTTGATTGATATCGGGCTTCAGTTTATTATTGACTGACATATTTTTTAAGGTTTTATATTTTTTGTTTTTATATTTTTTTCTTAAGTAATTTACTTAAATTTTTGGATATATCTCCAAGGTATGGGAGTTTCCCCACTTCCTTACATCGTGCTCTGAGTTAGATTTTATATCTGAATGATAAATTGTATTAATATCTTATCAAACTGAAGTTTTTGCAGTGTGGTCTTTTGTGCTGCTGCCAAACCATACTGTTTGACCAAAATGTAAGGTCTCTAGAGTTAGGGGTTGTAGCCTTAGGCTCCACGTGAGATCTGATAACTTTTTAGCAGTGAAAGCGGTATGAGCTTGTGAGGCTTGGCAACCTTCTTTACATGAAATATTTTTGGTGTGATATTTTTTACTAGAGCAACCAAGCACCGTGTAAATGGTGCCAAATAAAATGTGAAGAATCTTATCTTATTTGTATTAAATGACGCTTTGATGACCTCAGCTACGGGCCGTTTACAGTTTTACTCTTTAAATTCATCCTGCTTCCCTAAAGAATCTTACATTGTATTTGCAGAGCTCATTACACCTCGTTTCGACTTTTTCTGTGTCTGTAGAACTTCTGCAGAAGTCTTTCGCTACTCAACCTCCATAGTCCAGGTAAATGGCAATTTAATGAAATATTTTGGGTAGCCAGAGATTAATTTTTTTGGATCTGTTAAGGGGTTACTGGTGAGTATAAAGCTAAGTTTCCTAGATCGCAACCCCACCTTCAGCCGCAATCTAAAAAAAGGGTGCAAACAGTTTTGACGATATCTCGATAACCGTGAGCCGTACAAATATTGTAAAGGGAGTTTTTGTGTAGCAAATTGAATGATTTACAGCTTTTATTAATAATTTTAAACAGAACATTAGTAATAAATATTTTATGAGGTTAAATAGATACAAAATTGAGGGAAAAATCTTTGAGGCATTCTTCCTTTTTATTTGAAATTTTATGGAAAAACGAGTCACAGCCTTTTTTGGTAGAGCATTGTAACTGCTTGTTTTTGCAATTGTTATTATGCTTGAAGTCAAGAGTAAATTATATATAAATAAATAAATATAATTTAAAAATTATTATTTTTCAAAATTAAATAACTTCCACCAAGAGTCTTTTGAAAGGAAACTTTCTGATAAAACATTCTTATTGTACTCTGTTTCTCTTCCCTTTCCTTTTACAAATTGAGAAATTACACGACGCTTAAGTACATGAGATCATGTACATGATCATGTTCAGGTCAATACAGTCTTTACATTTTTGTTACTTAGATATTTCCGATTGGAAGCAATTTGAAAAAATGTATTATTTTGTATCTGGTGAATTTTTTTTAAAAAAAAAAGGTGTCCTTTTTAGTCCCTATCTAGTGACACGCTTCATCGACGGACGACTTGGCAACACTGCTGGTAGGTTCACTGATCTTTGCTATGAGATTAGTCATTGTCCATTACATAATGAAGAGTCAACTTAAAAAAATAGTAAGGTTCGAGTTATAATGAGTTTCTCTTGAAATGTTGAAAGCTATGCGAACATAAGTTTTCAACTCTAGTTTTAATAAACAAATCTATCTTTATTTCCCGTAATCCCTTATTGGATATGAGGCGGGAGAAAAACTTCAGCCGATCGGGGACAACGGGGTCAGCAAAAAACAACCATAGGTCGCCGCCGGTGCCGCTCGAACCTGGGACCTGGAACATTATCACTTACTCCATCAACGACTTAATAAACAAATACCACTATTTATAAGTTTGAGTGCCCTTAACCATGAACTTTGAGTTGCTCTGTTAAATATGACATATTTGTTTCACACCGTGTTACGCAGCGCTTGTGCAAAATTTAAGTATCTGGTAGATCTGGGTGATAACAAGAAAAATTGTATGGGAGAGAGGGCATATATCTCCCTCCTCCTAGCTATAGGTGTTTGAAATTTTGTTGCTATGACAAAAATCAGTCTTACATTTTAATGTATATCTTCTACAGTTTTATTGCTAGAGACGTAATAATATCTCAGTTGACAGGTAACAAAATACTGCTAAATAAATAATAAATAGTGCAGTATTAAAATTATTATTCGATTTAATGCTCCCCCATTCATTCGTTGATGGTATTTTGACACATTTGGTGTCAGGTTGAAAGACTAAGCTGTCCCGCACACACAAGTCTGATTGAACTATATGATGCCTATCAACAAAATCCTAATGTAGGGTCGAGCACAGGATCAGTGAGAGTTGTTCCTATTTATTCCAGGTAGAGCTAAGTTTGAAACTTTGGCTTTTGTGGTAAAAAACATAGCTTAGATTTCGAAGAATTTTTACAGATATAGTTAATTTACTCTCCTACTACTCCTGCTACCTACTTGATTGTAGAGCATGATGATTTGTAAGAATTCATTGTAGATGATTTCGTACGATAGCCATCCGAACTTTTTAAGAAAGACTGATTGATATGCATGAATAGTGCTTTACTAAATTTTGTCGTGCTCTCAATAGAATTGCAGTATTCCTCCTAGATCATTCTTTATAGATTGAAAGGAAATCTTTATAGGACTGCTAAAGTTCGTGTTTAGGTTTAATACTTTTCTTGCAATCTTCCTCATATTGTACGGGTCTTTATCCGCCAGGTGTCAAAGGTTTTCTTGTTGAATTTGATTAGACAAGATATATTGAATAAAGTGTTCATGGCTTTCCTAAAAGTATCATTTCCCAACTATACATCCAGAATTGTCTCGTAGTTTAAATTAGATTGTCTCGTAGTATTAGATTAGATTAATTCTGAAAGGCTTAGGTGATTGAACCTTCAGGTTATCAGTGGGGAGTATCCAGGTATGGTCCCAGAAGCACTTCAAAAACAACTTTAATTTTCCAGTCTAAAATTGTTTCTTCTTCTTATCTAACACTTCCTTCCAGCCCTCGAAGTCATCCGTGCTTAGAAACGTGAAAGTGGAAGATATGCCCCTTTTTTAAACTACAAGGTCCTTTATACAAAATCAATATCATATTAAAACTAATTGCCTGAAACTTGAAAGTGGAAGATTAACCCCTTTTTTAAACTACAATGTTCTTTACACAAAATAAATACCATAAAGAAACTAATTGCTGGTACTAGCCTATTTTTATAATACACTGAAAATTTACTTCTCCAAATTCTTAAACTTCTTCAAAATTTTATCCACATTAATGTAACGAAGCATTTTGCTCCGTACATAAAATTACGCCATCGCCCATGTCATTTTTTCAGACATCGCACTTTTGTCCAAACTCTTCGATATACATGTCCATGAAAAACTCTAAAACTCCATGGCATGCAGGTGGGCATGACGTAATCCACAAATCTGGAAAACCGAATTATTCCCACTAGCTGCGTTGTCATCTTAAATTCTTAGCACATCAACCCATAATCAGTTGGGTGTGTGTGTCTCCGTTGCAAATCGTTGGTTCAAACAGTACAAAGACGCCACTCACAAATGCTCCAGTGAACGGGCATGAAAATGTGCGTGACGTCATCCGTCATCCGAGTTCTGTTCTGTTCTCTGCATAACAACCCATAATCAGTTTTGTGTATGCATCTCCGTTGTCTCAAGTGGATTCACATAAAGAATCTGAAAATAAGTGGTGGGGAATAATTCTGGTCCGCGCCCAAAAGTATAAAAGCGGGCATCACAGTAGAGAAATCGAGCAGTCGTACCATGAAAATGGTCAGGTTCACATCTAATAGTGCTGCGGTATTATAAGTAGAACCCAAGCTCCATGCACAAGTAAGCCCTCGTGGTTTATAATTGACTTACAAAAGTCAACCGTACCGTAGTTAGCAGTAGATAGTCTTGCTTATCCGTAGTAATAGTATTTCCGCTAGATTGGCTGTGGTGTTCGCCTGTCAATCTATTCCTGTCTAATCGGCCTCCCGTGGTGTTAACCTGTTGGTCGTTATACTTTGCCTGTCCGTAGTATTAATTCCACTAGATTGGCCGTGGTGTTTGCCTGTCAATCTATTCCTGTCATATCGACCTTCTGTGGTGTTAATCTGTTGGTCGTTATACTTTGCCTGTCCGTAGTAATAGTATTTCCGCTAGATTGGCTGTGGTGTTCGCCTGTCAATCTATTCCTGTCATATCGACCTTCTGTGGTGTTAATCTGTTGGTCGTTATACTTTGCCTGTCCGTAGTATTAGTTCCGCTGGATTGGCCGTGGTGTTTGCCTGTCAATCTATTCCTGTCATATCGACCTTCCGTGGTGTTAACCTGTTGGTCGTTATACTTTGCTTGGCCGTAGTATTAGTTCCGCTAGATTGGCCGTGGTGTTTGCCTGTCAATCTATTCCTGTCATATCGACCTTCCGTGATGTTAACCTGTTGGTCGTTATACTTTGCCTGTCCGTAGTATTAGTTCCGCTAGATTGGCCGTGGTGTTTGCCTGTCATATCGACCTTCCGTGGTGTTAGCCTGTTGGTCGTTATATTAGTTCCGCCAGATTGGCCGTGGTGTTTGCCTGTCAATCTATCAGAATCCCCATACATTAAGAATACGACGTACCCAACCTCATCATTCACTGACGAATGAACCGCCGTCCGTACCACATCGCATCTCTCTCTCTCATTGCAAGTGTCGACCATAACCCTCTCTCTTCACCCACTTTCAGTAGTATTAGATATACAAAAAGAACTAGATCTAAGACACAATTGATTGTCAACCGAAAAGAAAGAAACCCTGAATAAAATAATTTATATTTATTTTGTAAATGAGTCTTTTCAATTAATTAAGAACCTTGGACGACTCCAGAGCTCCCGGCAACCCCTCTATTGAGGATTCAGGGAAATACATCCCGATTTTTCCCCTTTGTTCCGTACCTAAACTATCATTGTCTAAACATAATCATAATTAAACATTACTTTTGATTTAGCACCTAGATACGTGTGCCGGGCGTTGCTCGGGGTTTTGGTAAATGAGTGCTTTCGAATAATTTTAAATGTCACTCCCTTCCCACACTTACCTCTTGGGGTGCTAGATGTGTCTTTACCCCATAGTATTCAACGATAATTAGGGTGTAATTGTTCATCTCAGTAACCCCAAAAACTATGGATTTAAAATTAACATCGGTCTATGCTTCATTATGATTTCCGCGCCCAATAAGTATATATATTGTTTTTCGAGATGACGAATAGTACAACATACTAAAATTTCAAGGTCATAGGAGCTGCAACTGCTAAACTATACATTTACCTTTTTTCTATCCCTTCCTTCCCACCTCCACTATACATTTACCTTTTTTTCTATCACTTCCTTCCCTCCCCAACGTCTACAAATATCTTACTACCGCAGTATCTAGCAGCATCGAGAGTGTCGTTATCAATATCAGCGACACCAACAACTAAGGATTCCCACTCTAATATCGATCGGTTTCAAATATTTGTACATGGCACTCTCTTCTCACCCCCATCACTCGGGGTGCCTAATCATCAAATTATCTAAGGGGTTAGGCCACTCTTAAATTTTCAAAAAATCGATTTTTTTTTTATTATTCTTTTATATGGTCTCTTAGGACATCGAAAAGAAGTCCCAAAAGATTATGGCCAGGAAAAATCTCTAAGTACTCGATTTTCGAATTTTAATATTAAAGGTATTGCAAAATTATTCATGATTTTCTATAATACTAGTCAAAATTTCTAACGAGTTTATCTTAAAACTGTATTTTTCAAGTTGGCCGGAAACATAACTCAGAAAATTTTCAACCGATTCACTTGAAATTTTGAATGTTTCTTTAAAAATACATTGTCTATGGAAGTACGTAGGATTTTGTTATGCTGCAGAGTTCTTTTGTTAATAAAAATTTTCTGACGATTTTTAGGCAAATTTTCCACTTTTCCCTTTAGAAGTGCGCCATTTGTTACATATGTATATTTTAAAATTAATCGCTTCAAAAGATTATTGTATACAGTCAGTGATATGTATGAAAAACTCCCTATTTTGTAATCTCGAATTATTTTGTAGAACACGTGCGGGTTCCAATCTAAAGCCTGTTGAACGATGTTATCTGGCTCTTTTCGTAGTGTGTGGTTGTTAAGGATGCACCTAACCTCTGGCCAGTGCGTGTTAGGGATGCACCGTAGACACCAATTGGCAAAGGCTTTTTGTCCTTGTTGAATAGCCGTACAACAGATAATATTTTACGATTCAAAAACTGGAATTTTGTGCATCTGAGGAAGTTGTTATTGGGACATGAATATCTCAGCAAGAATACTAAATAGAACTCGAGCCTTGTTGATGCGAAGATGTACTTTATCTTCAACTCCGCCATCTGATTCTTCTATTCTACTGTTCGTTAGCAACAAAATTTATCCAGATATTCTGTTAGCTGCTCTTCACTTGATCATGTCCTATGGAGTTTAAGCTCATAAGTTTGGCTTTAGCATGGTTGATCTTTAGCCCTGCTCTGAGATCTTCTCCACGGAGAGCTTCGGACATTTGGTCTACATTTGTTGGACAGATGACACACAACATCCGCATAGTCCAGGTGATGGCGGTCAAGAAGATAAGCAAAGGTAAGTGTATGTATCCTTGTCTCACTTTATTTAACTCTTGCAAAAACTCAGACAGTTACTTTCTCCATCTCCGCAGTTGATGCTCTTTCGTAACAAGTACGGATCCGTCGGTATCTCCTTCAGGATGGTTAGTGGTAAGAGTCTTTCCCGCTAGTTTCTTGGCAATTTCGTATAGTACTCCACTGCAATCGCGGTAGGCCTCTTCTTCTGCCTTTCCAGCTAGCGCGATGAAATAGTTGCACTTAACACATCTTGCATTTCTTTCGTACTTTCCTATTTTTGGTGGATGTAGTCGATAAATTCGTCGGTGTTATAATGCAATGCATAATATTTTTGGGGCAATCCGGTAGAATATGCCCTGAGAATGTTCGGAGTTTCAACCCTCTGCACATTGAGCCCATAGCATATGATTTGTTGCATTACATGGGCGTTATGTTCCGTGAATAAACGAAACTTAGTTGTAACAATGCTGATCGCGGCTAATAGCAGCACCGCGTTTAGACCAAACATCGAAAAGACAATTTCTACAGCTTTCTGTCAATGCGATGTGGTCAATCTGATTCTCAGTTCTGCGGTCTGGGGAAACCCAGGATTTTAAATGATATTTCTATGTTTAGATAAGTCGCCATCGATGACAAGTTGTCGCCAGTATTTATTAATTTATTCATCTTACTACAATTTCAATATGAGTATAAAACATTCAAAGAGAAAAACTAACCTTGACTAAACAAGTCCTTTATTCGATTCCTCGAGATATAAAAATCAATATAATCAAATTTGTCGTTAAAGAGACGCAACTTCTGTGTCGGTGGCTCATTTATAAAATATTCCGTTCCGATTATAAGGAACTTGGAAGAAACTGGGAGTCCACAGGGAGCAAGCCGGAAGATATTCAGATACCATAACAGCTCCAGAGAATTAATTGTGGCCTGCAAACAATCGAAAGCAAGAATAATTGTAGATCTGTTTCGCCTATCTTCAAGAGAATCCAATCAGAATAGTTTGTGTCTGCCTAAATATAGAGACTGAATATGAGGATTATTCCAGAGAAGACCCCTAAAAGTGAGATTTGCTCTCTAGGCTGCACGTCCTCGATACGGTTAATATGAACCGCATAAAAGGGGGGACCAAACAAAACTGGCGTGTTCTAGAAAAGGCCAAAGAAAAGTACAATAAATTGTTATGGAAGGGTCGTCGAACTCTTTTGACCAGCGTTTAATAAAACCCAGGGACGCGTTAGCCTTGTCTACAAATGAATCTATGTGGTCCACCAAATGAGAAGTGGGTATCTAATATAACCCCAAAATCTTTAGTCTTGTCAAGTCTGATTAATAAGATATCTCCAATAAAAAAGTTAAATTGTGTACGATTGATTCCACAGATATGAAAACACCCAATTTACAAAAACAGAAGAAAACTTAAAACGTGCAATTTATGGATGGAATTCTGTGGTTCATTCTGTCGAATGCTTGACTAAAATCAGTAAAGATGCAATCGACTTGCTTACCGGTCTCAATGGCCGAAACACAGTACTTGGAGAATTCTAATAAGTTGGGTGTGGTGGATGTTTTTTTTATTGCAAATTGCAAAAATTGTAGCTGCAATTTTCTTAAATAGTTTACTGTCAAACTGACAAGCGAAAGTGTTACATTTGTGAGTTAATTTTCTTCACAACACCTTGTCAATTGCCACTCGGAATAAATCTGTTCTTATTTCTAAATAAGTTGAAAAAAATTATTTCCGTACCTGCTATAGTTTCTTCGCCATTACCAGAGAAAGAAGGACACTGCACTGTACATTCATTGGAGTTGTTTTCTTAACATTACACATTGAAGAATTAAGTTAGAGTTATTCATGCTTGAACAAGAAACAAAGTAGCATTCCCCGCATTAGCTACCGGCGACCTTGAAAGGTCTGGTAATATAAAAGCCAATGTTGTTCCAGACATGTTTGTTTTTTCGTTGCAGTGTTGCTTTGAAAATGCTATAGGTAGCAGCATTTCGAAATTTCTTTAGAATTCCGAAAAGTGCATCTAATTGTTTTTGCTCATTGGATCTTTAAGTATTCCTTTTCTCGTTTGAAATTTTATATTGAGGTACGGTTTTTAGTTATAGTTTTTCAATTCTTGATGTGTATAAACCTTCCAATCGTCCGCACCAATTGTGAGCACACCTTTCAATTTTATGCAAAGTTATGAAGGAAAGTTCAAGTGAATTTTGATTAACAGCTTCTCGTGACTTAATCTCTCAAATGAACATCGTTCTTGTGAAAAAATTCTAATTGCCGTTGCCAGAATAACGAACGTGGCCTATTTTCGGCAGGAAAGACCAAGCATTTAATAAAATTCCCAAAAACATAAATAGAAATTCTTCTCAGAAAAATGGTTTCATCAATCATAAGCCATCAATTCTCATCTAAAACCAATCCGGAGTAAAAGAATCGGTTCAGTGGTAATCGGCAAAAAATATTTTCTATGGAATCCTTCCCAAAATATTAGCCATCAGAATTGCTAATAAAGCTGATCATACTTACTATCCAGGGGATGTAGTTTTAAATATGCAAATTTATTCCCAGAGTTGAAGGTGCATAAGAACAAACTGTGTTACTTGGATATATGGGCGAAATTTTTCTTCTTCTTATGTGACGATACGTTAATAAATTTGAAAGTAAAATCTAATAGTTTCTGATGCTAGCAAAATTGTCGCGGGAGATTTCCTTAATGTATTGTAGTGACGGGCGATACCGATGCAATATATCGATGTATCGATACTTTCTCCCTAAGCATCAAAATTGTGACCTGAATATTACGAGCATCAATAAATTATTTTACCGATACTCGCCATAGTATCACGAAAATTATCGTTTGACCGCAAAGTGAACTGGAAAGATAAGAGGCCATAGTAACGAAAGATTTTTTGAGCTTTTAACGCTTTTTCGAAGATTTGATGTAATGAAAATATACTCGCCATAATACCACACAATTTTCATCAGTTTTGAAGTTTTTCCGGCAATATAAACAATCTAAGTGAATAGTTATAAGCATATGTTTCATGCCAAAAACGTTATAAGGCTTTAGAAGGAATCGCTGTAAGTATATACAAATATATTTTGCAAGTTTGCAAGGGTAACATAACCTTAGCAGATGAATGATGATCGCATAATGAAATATAAGAATTTTAATGTTACTTACTTTATTTTATTTTCGGTACGTTACAAGGTAGATTTTCTTTTCATATACATATAGGATCTAGAACTAGATGCCGCGGTGAAATGACGCCTTCAAGAAGTGCCGTTTTGTAATTTTTCATTTTTTATTCAGTATAAATGGCCAAATCTGTAATTGTCTTACCAAGTGAAATATGATTTTACACTATTATTGATGAAATCATATTAAATATGATTTTAATTTTTACTTTTGTTGAGTTATTTTTATATTACATGCGAAATCGCAATCGTAATTCAAACGCATGTAATATGTACGAAGAAATTTAAAGTTTATTTTTTGTTTTTTAATATAACAGATTTTTTTTCTGGAAAACCATTTTTTTATTTCTCAAGTTAAGTGCCATGTTACATGATTAAAATAAATTTATATAAAGCTGAAATTCAGAAAATTCAGATTAACTCATTAATTTGTTTCATAGAATTTACGTTTATTCGAGTTATGTCCCATTACTTTAGCATAAATTTGTTGAGTTAGAAAATAAATTTTTCAATTTTTATATTGACTCTATTGATATATATTATTAATTATGTATTTTGCAAAATTGATTCTGCATCTATAATAATTTGTGGTGTTTTTTTGTACGATTTATCCAAAGCCCTATGCTGCATTTCGCATGGCCATGGTCGGAAGGGAGTTAGGGTAAGGGGAATGCGGAGAAATAGAATGTCTGATTTTTTAATTGATACGAGCTAAACAACAGCCCAGAGACGGAGTGAAGTTTTTACTTATTGCATTTCTTTTAAATTGTTCATAGGCAGACCGAGATTCGACCTTGCATTCATAGCGTGATAATCGTGCCATTAGTGCGATTAAATAATTCAATATTTTATGTGAAATTCTATAAATGTAATCATTTGAATATCGATACTTTAAACTATCACCTATTCTTTTTCAATTTATCCATAATCGGTATGGCAACATTCCGATACATTGAAATACCAGGTATCAATATTTTTGCCTTCAATTCCCGTCCCTTGTGGATTGCACACCTCGCAGGTGTGGGCCTTATTATCGACTAGTGTGCCAACCTCGTGTTTTGACGATAGGAGTAATTAAAACTCTGGTAATTTACAAGTGATCAATCTTTAATTTACTTTTTTGGGAGGAGATCTGTCTCTGAAAAATAATCAAAATTTGCCTTTAAAACATGACATGCGTCGCCGTCCGTTGGTCTGTGCATATGAGGATACGCAATTCTTGGCCGATTTTGGTGATTTTTCTTTTTATAGATTGATTAATAGAACACTATTGATTTTCATGATTAGTTAGTCAGTTTAAGGGGAGGTTACCGTTCATGATGTTCAAACAATCGTTTTTTTTTACATAATTTGAATCCTTATAGTGTCTAGTATATGTAGTTAAAAGGATTTTGTAAAATCTGATATAGTTAACAAGTTACAGCGGAACCGCGCGCCGGCTGGAAACCAGGTAGCTGAGACGCTCATGCGTCTTGCGAGACGACCCTTTTCCGCTACCTTATCAATCAATCTGATCAACCTATACGAATACTTTGAGGAAGCCGAAGGCTGCCTCTATGGTGCTGGAATAGCTGACTAGATGTAAGTTGTCAAAAACAAACATTAAAAACGATTTGTTATAACTTAAAACTGCTGTTTCGAGAAAAATGAATATTTCTTGAAACAGCAATTTTCAGGGCGCGGGGCGCTCTACAGCTTCAACTGATGAACCGATTGGCTTGCACTGATGAACCGGGGCCTTATCGAGGCGATTTTTTTTTTGACTTAAATTCTTTTTAGCGTCCATTGAAGCTAAAAACACAGTGAAAATATGACTTACTTTTTTTTTTGATATCCGGGGTTTCAGAAAATTTAAAAACGATAAGACCACCAAATTTCATGTAGATTAATAATTTTCTAACCGTTTTTGTTTCGGATTAAATGACAAGTGGGTAGAACGCCCAGCGCAGACGAATGCACGCTGTGCATGGTTTCAGTTTATAGGACCTACAGCCGCCATTTTGGATTTTTTTTTTATGTAAAAATTTGAAAGTATTCTTTATTTATGGGGAAATAAATTATATTAACTGCCGTTTCAATAAATATTCATTATACCATATACCCGAAAAAAATCCCAAATTTGACGCATTTTTGATCCCTATGAACGGTACCCTCCCCTTAATTTTATAAACAGTTTTCTACAAAACTCCATTTTTTCGTACTCTGTGAATGTTCTCGGCTCCCGTTTTGTGTGGATGTTTAGGGAGCAGAAGGAAGGGCTCTGTGGTCCCTGCTGGTTCAATACTGATGGAATGGGATGTGGTGTACTTTCGATTTCTTAAATATGCTCGTACATTTGTTGTGGAGCAGTATTCCCTTAGGCCAACGTTTAAATGATTTTATGCGACGGTATTTAGATTTCGATATATGATAATTAAGTGCAAAGATATCGGGGTGTGTGCATTTAGTTTTACCAACGATTATGTAATTTAAATTGATTTTGAAGAATAATTGAGTACTTTAAAAATGGTATAATTTTTTCTTTCTAAAAACTAGTTTAAAGATCGATTACTATGTAAAAATGTCTAAAAGCCAATTACTTGAAAGTGATAATTCATAAAGGATGTTCTCCTAAATACACTTGTTGACAAAAGGAAGTTGGGCAGTAAAATTATCCAACAGAGTATACTGATTTAAAAAGAGTTTCAGAAAACAAGGGAGGGAGATATCATTAAATGAAATTAAGAATTTTAGTTTTGATATAGGATATATTCTCGAATTAGAAATTAAATAAAGTATGGAAAAAATAGTTTTTAAAAAAAAGTTGAACCGACTTCACAAAAAACACTAAAAAGCATAAAATAATTTTTAATTTTATATCTATTACGACATTTTGAAGTCGGTGCAAATCAAACAAACCAAACAACTACAACAAAAATATTTAATCGTCATTTCTTATGATCCCGTAAGCTGAAACGTTCAATTGTGGTTATGTAGTTGTTTTATTTGTTTAATTTGCACCGACTTCAAAATGTCGTAATAGATATAAAATAAAAAATTATTTTATGCTTTTTAGCGTTTTTTGTGAAGTCGGTTCAACTTTTTTTTTAAAAACTATTTTATTTTACACTTTTTAGTGTCTTCTACTCTATACAACGAAGAAAGAACCATCCAAATCGGTCCACACGTTAGACGTTTGTTTTAACCCCCTACCCCACCCCCATTCCACTAAACTTTTTTTCTCATGGTATCAACCAAGGAACATACTCTACCGAACAAAAAAGGAATCATCGAAATCGGTTCACGCGTTACGAAGTTACTACCTCTCCCCCTCCCCCACCACCACCATAGGACCAAATTATTCTCCTATTAGCAATGGGGGATCACACTCTATACAACGGCTAAAGAAGCATCCAAATCGATTCAGGCGTTACAAAGTTAGATTCCACCCCCCTGCTCCCACCCACACCCCAGCAACATTTTTTTCTCGTAGTATCAACCAAGGATCATACTCTACCCAACAGAAAAAGAATTATCCAAATCGGTCCACGCGTTACAAAGTTAGACTACCCCTCCCCCCCTTCCACCACCCAAGCCCAATTTTTTTTTCTCCTGTTAGCAATGGGGGATTATACTCTGTACAACAAAAAAAGAACCATCCAAATCGGACCACGCGTTACAAAGTTAGGTTTCACCACCACCCCCCACCCCCACCCCCACCCAACCAAAAATTTTTTTGAAATGGTACCAATCCGTGAACATACTCTACCCAACAAAAAAAAATCATCAAAATTGGTCGACGCGTTACGATGTTATACCCGGTCAGACATAAAAAAAAAAAATTAAAAATTAAAAAAAAAAAAATTTAAAAAAATACGCGTCGAACTTAGAACCTCTTTGTTTTTGGGAAGTCGGTTAAAAATGAACCTACTTCATAACATAAATGTGTCTTTGGTACCAACTAATTCGATATTTTTCTCACATTGACGTTCAAGATGGCTTCGTAAGCAATGGAACATACCTCAGAGTTATTGGCTCTACTAATTAATATTACTCTGAGGATTAAGAGAATTTTCCAGCGCCAGCAGACAGAAGTATATGCACGGATAGAGAATCATCACCACGACGTTGTCGCCGTAATCGCTTCTCTTACCGTTGTTCTCCTGTATTCTCTCTGTATTAATAGAAATCATGACAGTGAGGCCAGAAAATGGTTGAGAAATTTAATTACATTGCAAATTAAGCAGTCGGCGCATTGCTAAATTAGATTTTGATGCGTGTGATGTATCCGCGGGGGAAATCAAAGGATTTTGGATTCCAAAGACGAAAAATTGCTTTGTTCTTACTGATCTGCCGTAGATTTGAAAAGATATCAACCAACCGGAGCTAGAGCCATCGTATAGTACCCGCACTGCATTTAAAACTTGGCTTTGGACTGAGGTGTAGGAGCCCAACTCAAATATAAATGGAAGTCGTGATTCAGTAATCGCGGCGTGACACCCTGCAGGTACTCCGCTAAAAGTGTTTTTTGTTTGCTATTATGCAACGTCTGTCAGATAATTTTAATCTGTGTGAAATTACGTTTATGACCATTTTAACTGAGGTGGTCTTCTTTTTAGAATTGGTTGATTTTTTTCTACTTATAAGAATGAGCTACCTTGAGATTATTAATACAAAAATGGTTAAAGACTATCGAAATTTGGCTTTGATTTTCTGTCCGATATAAAACTACATAGGTCAAGAAGTGGTAAATATAATATATAAAATAGAAAAAAAGAACTTAGTGCCGCACCTTAACCACTCTTAATAATTTAATTCTAATTAATAAGTAACGTTTGTAGAAGTTACAGATGCTAAGTGCGGTAAAAAGATCTTCGATCCTAAGCAAAAAAAAATATATTCATTTTTCAGACAGTATACTAATGCAACCAGTAAATTTACTTTTCTTATTGGAGCTTCGAAAAATATTTGAAGGCATACTATCTTCCAAATAGTTTATTTAAATGTTAATAGCCGAAAAAAGGTCTCTTCGGATACCTTTATTATTATTTTTATTTGGGTTATCCATATGCTGGGCATTGCGACCAAGAAAGTCACTGCAAAAAACACTCAGCCACAATTCGATCGGCAATGAAGTCTTTAACGCTGGAGGATGTAACATCAGCCGGGCTAGGAATTCCCGACTGAAAATCCTCCTTCTCAGCCGTGCCAGAGCGGACACTCCGTCTCACTTGACAGACCTTTCTGCCGCAGAAAATATTTCTGCACGTAGTGGCCAGATATTAAACTTAGAAGCTTAAAATCAACCTTAGATCTGTCTTACTTAAGGCTGCGGTAAACATAGGGTCTGACAAGTGCATTAGCCTGGGTAAGTCCGGGAGTATTTTTCCAGTATATCAGCTAATGACTCCTAGCCCAATCTTCAATCACAACTCTTCCTAACGCTAGCTGAGGCTTCAAAAGCCTTTCTTGACCAACTCATCGGCGGTATCGTTACCCTCGAAACTCAAGTGACTAGGTATTCAACAAAGCGTGATCCTGTTATGGGTGGCAGTTGTTGGAGGATGTTGAAGCACTCGTTCGTAAACCTCGAGGAAAAACAGTACGAGGATGAAGGCTTGAGGCTGCTTGGCTATCACAGAATATAGTTATATCAGCTCCTTTCAGTCCTTTTTTGACGTTGAGCAGGGCACAAATTTCAATGGTATTGGTTTCGGCTTTTAAAGACACTAGGATAACTACCCAATGAAACCGAAACTCTAGTCTTGGCACCAACGAAACCAGCACAAGCGCCATATTGCATTTTTCAGCCATCAGTGAACCATATAAGGCTTTTGGGGTGATCCCTGTCACCAGGTGGCACGTTCGATGTAAGTTGCACTCTCAGGTCGCTAAGTGTAGGCGATTTTATGGTAGAGATACGCAAGGGAGTGAGTCCAATTACATTGCAGTTGTTGAATAAGTCCTCATTGTTCCTGTTATGGCAAGCAAGCCGCTTAGGCCTTACATTTGGTGATTGCCGTCCGTTGTAGAACTTAAGGCTACCAGACCAGGGCAGCGTAGGCAACAATCGGTTTGATAATCGTATTTTATAACCAGGAAATCATCTTCGACATTAAGCCTCAATCCTTCGAAGAGTTTTCGACAGACCAATAGGCCTCAAATAGCCTTGTTCAGGGTGATGTAAAGGTGAACATTTCAATTAAGTCTTCTATTGAACATAATGCCCAAGTATTTCTCCTCATTGGAGTATTCATTGTTCGTGCGCTGGATTGAAATTGGACGAAGGTCTAAATGGTGCCATCTGGTGAAGGGCACAAGAACGACCTTAGCGGGGTTAACAGGGAGGCCTTCTTTAGCGCACCCGTTTGTAACCTGTCGCGGAGCCGGCCTAATTAAATCAGGGACAGTCGAATCGAGCTTCCCAGTAATAATGATTACTAGGTCGTCCGCGTATCCGAATTTTTAGTGATCAAGCTCACTAAGCTGGTTTAAGAGGTCGTCTACTACTAGCGACCGCAAAAGAATACCGCCATGCAGATGGAGATGGTTGATCCAGTTTCCACCTGATATGAAGGAAGGATGTGAGACTGATTGTTCTACAAGATTTAGGTAGCTGTAGAAGCCTATTTGTTTGGGCATAAATACCACCACTAATTTCCTCCATGACCATTACCAAAGGGACAATAATTGTATCTAAGTAGTTGCTGGGATGATACCATCGCCCACAAAATATTTAAAGGGTTGAAAGGAGGCCACTCTTCACCTAACCTTGTCATTGTCAAAAACGACGCCACACAAGCTTGAATCCCTACGGTTCAAAGGGGACCACGCGATGAAGGCTGGTCTTAAAGATTATCCAGAGACGTGCACCTGCAACATAAATTCCAGTGCTTCCTTTTGGGTTTCGGTGTAGGTACCATCATGTTCCTTGAGAAACCATTCACCATTTGAGTCGTCCTTGGTTAGTACCTTTTGTAGACGAGCCCCTTCTAAAAAGGTTTCAACGCTTTCGCATCGTCTCCTTAAGAACCCACGCCGTTCACACAGTTTGGACTAAAGCAGTGTCATTATAGCATGTCATTTCCAGTTCGCCAATTGAGCTATTTCTGGAGACCAGCATGTCAGCCTTCGAGCACAGAATGACCCCGAAAGTATCCCAGTTTGTTTTCCGGGGATAACACAACTTAAACTGATCTTAAAACGCCCCGGAATGTCGAATTGGTTGTGCTGATGATCCGTCGGCATAGCCTCATCTGAAACTTGCCAGTGCCCTATGAAGTCAGACATAACCCTGCTAGAAGAGGTCTAGCACCCCTCTTCTAGTTGCGATGATAAAAGTAGCGTTCGCGTTGCAAGCTATGATTAACTGTCGGTTCATCCGTTGAGTGAAGCCGATTAGTTCCTTGACTTCATCCGATGGAGCGCATGGGCTATCTCAGGAAAGTAGGCAGAAGCAAGAACAATTTCCTGCGTACCGCCTACTGTGGAGGTCTCTGCCAGGATTGCCACAAGGTCCCTGTAAATAAAATTATTAATGGAGAATTGTTTAACACTACTGTCAATTGAGATAACCTAAACTTACATGAGTTGATTTTAAGTCCTCGAACTTCGCCACTAAAAACTCAGGGTTAACTGCTCCTCAGCAAAAATCCTGTATGCTGTGGCCGACGCCCTTTTGGTATGTCGCAGGTTTGCTTGAAACACCTTTATGGTGTTCGTGGGACCTCACCTGCTGACTGCCGAATGACGCCGCCTCAGCTCGTCGGGGTTCCGTGGTTCTGTCCTCCTTGACAAGTTGCGGCAATATAAAGCTTGGGCTTGGGATTGTGAAAAAACTAGTTTCAGTGTCACTGTTTATATGATAAATTGGACTATAATAATAAAGAAAATTATTTCATTAACACGTTATCCTTAAAAAAATAAATATTATCAGGAGATACAGGTACGGCCTGATTGAATTTAATGCTAGTCCTTGGAGAATAGAAGGCACCAGTACATGCTCTCTGTGTAATACGTGTGAAGATGAAGATTTGTTGTACTCTCTTGGCACTTGCCCTATTTTATCAGAGTTTCGTATGACCGCCTGGAAGAAAAAACTTTTAACTGAAACCAAAATCATTGACAAACTAACTGGTAGAAATTACTATAAAGATCTGATTAGATTCGTCATGAAAGCCTGGAGGTATAGAGAGTTCTTGTAGCTGGATATAACTGTTGAATTTTTACTTTGCGCTAGGTTTTTTGTAGTCACTGTTAGTTAGATGCCATATAGTAAAACTGCTGTTATAGATTTTCTTAGAAATTACGTAAAACGTGAAAAAATATAAGAATTATTTAGTTTAATAGAAATCTATATAATTACCAACCGCGACTGACGGCTTCGGTGGCCAGTGTCGTAGTTTAATCAATCTATGCTTATATTTTACACTTTCCTTTTATTATTTAAGTTTCTTTATTAGATATAACTGTAGTTATCAATTAGTATTAAGAATATAAGAATCGTGAAAGATATTAAAGAAAATTGTTCACATTAGGATTAGGCAATAAGCAATTATTATTATTTATAAGGAAAAAAAAACTGTTTTATTCTAGTACCTACTGTTAAAGAAGCTTTCACTAACATTTTAAAATTTTTATTTCTTAAATTAAAAACATTTTATCGTTTCATTAAATAAAAGTAAGAAATCTCCATTTTAAATATCAAAATCATATTTTTTGTTTGTTTTGTTTAAACTCCAGTTTTATGATGGTTTTTCTGGCTTCCCTGCCTGAAATCAAACTTTAAACTATTCGCATCTCTGTTTGTTTCCTTTTAACAATTTGTCACATCTTTTAGTGCTGGTTAGAGACTGCATTATGTCTAAATTATCACTTGAGTAATGAACGTGAGAGTATATAACAGTCAATAAATCAGTTATCGTAATGCGAGCTTAGCTTTGCGAAAACTCACCACGCGAGGTGTTTTCGATTCCTCCTAGCCAGAGTATTCAGATGTTAATGATGTGAACTCACCACTTTCTCTCCATCTAGTTTCTCTTAATCCAGTCAATCAGAGTTCGATTTTTATCATTTTTATAGACAGAGGTCGCCATTACAAAATCGCTCTATGCATCTGAGACGTACTAGACGTGTGATGCATAGGGGTTATTTTTCAAACAATCCCCCAAAGTTGTCGCGGAAAGGCATTTATGTAGCGCACACAGTTTTTGTTTGCGGAGTTTCAACGATTTAAACTTATTTGCGAGAAATCAGATCTAAAGGAAGCACAGCCAGCAGTGCATCCATTCCATAAAACTGACCAATAGCAAATGATTTTTCAATTATTCAACAGGTTTTCTATTATGAAGACTTTTTATCTATCATTCGCCGTTCTTTGTAGTGTATTATGACATCGGATACTGTCAAATAAATATATCTTTGGAAACAACCGATTGATTTAGATCTTTCCGAAATTTTTATTTGCAAATCAAGTCTTCTATACAGTTCCGCAATTACTCTGCTTTTAGCACATTTAACAAGTTTTATGAATGACGCTATGTTGACCCTTATTTATGTATTTATAACTTAGTATATGGTGGTGATCAATTTTGGGGTGTGTTAAAAACTCAACTAAATAATAAAAATTTCGTAAACTTACTTGACTTTTAAAACGAACTTTCGGAAGTATTAGTTTAACTCAACCATAATCATGCGTACGATCCGATTTGACTGATTTTTGGATCATCAGCTATGATCTTTGCACGCTCATATCTATTAATTTGGGTCATATCATATCACCATTGCAACTTTCAGATATGGATGCATAGGTGTAGCTAAAGCCAGGAGCATAGTTATGATAGCGAAGCGACGCAAAATTTGGGCACAAATAAGTGTAGCGGTCTTTATAAAGAATTACTGAACGCGAAAAAATGGCGATTCAATGTCATTCGCATTTGTATCATTACACTAGTTCTTTGTATATTTTCAAAGGCCCTAGTAGAAACGAAAATATTTGTGAAAAATAGCAAGGCAACCAAAATAATCTCTGATCAACTCGACTATCGTGCTCCTTAATCTGATCAATTTCAATAATGTTTCAACATTTTATCACACAAGCACTTAACCTTTATATTTCAATTTAATCTGAATTGCTCAATCTCTTTTAGAATTCACTAAGGGATAGTTTCTGCAACTTTATTACTGAAATACACCCACTTAAGTTCTTCTGTACCCGGAAGAAAACAGAACTTCTCCTGCCGTAATCGTCTTGCATTTTCACTCCAAGCAAATAGTACAGAATTCCGCAAAAAGTAATATTTCTAGCAGCTAGCTATTGTTATTATTACAATAATAATTCCCTGGAAAAGGTCGCCAAAGTAACTCAATCTCGCCGACGACGAAGCAGGACGACAGCCAGACCAGAAGTCTGTTTGAGCAGATAGCGCTAACTTTGCTCCTTTGGGACAATGTCCACCCACGAACTAACCTGACACGTTTAGCGCAAATTGGCAAAGAGCCCACCGTGAAGATTATTATGCCACCAACACAGAACACTTTATTTCTGGTAAGGTAAAATTTATGGGCTTTATGGGGGCAAGGTATATACACACGTATCCGCTGTCGAAGCCTTAAAATTCATCTGCAAAGGTTTTGCCAGCCAGAGGTACGCCATTATCGTGAGGAAAACGTTTTAATCATAGCCTTGCGCTCCGTACTTCACGAGGTCGTTCTGCTATGGGGCGCTAATAAATTGTCTCCTCATGCCGGAGCACTAGTGGAGTCTATGATTTTATTAGAAATCTCCATTAGATAGAAGCTGAGCGGAACTGGTTAATCCGGTGCTCGAGTATTTGGTCACAAGGCATTAACACGGGAAAAGTCTTATTTGGGACCAAATTATCGGTTCTGTTACTTTATCGCGGTTTTAATGATAGATTTGAAATGTTTCGCGAAGGAAATCGCAAATTCCCCTGTGATACCGATAAACAGTTGTTCGACGAACCTCCTATTTCGTTTATACATTAATTGAGCTGCTTTTTCGCTCTTACTTTATAAATTTCCTAACATTGTCAGCTTACTGAAACATTTTAGAAGTACATGTTCAAAAGCGGCTATTTATGTCATTAAAACTCGTAAGACCCATTTGAAAACAAAAATGACATTTAGTGCTTTGCTAGACGTTAGCTAGAGGAGTCAATTTGGCATAGTTACTTGTGCTTAAGTTCAAAATGCAACTTGCTAGAGCACTTTTTTTAAATACCCACGTTAGATATGGCAGCCAAAAGAAGAAGCTACTTTCGATCTTTTTCTAAATGTCCACTTATGTTTAATTGGAACCCTTTAAATGATTCCTGTAATATTTTACTAATGATTGTTGGCAGATGAACTGTTATTGGTAATTATTGACGGTACTTACTTTTAGTAAGATTTCTTCTAGCTAATTGTGATCGGAGTAATTAACTTAAGTAAATTTTTGAAGTGGAAAAGGGGCTTTCGTCTCTTTCTATAATATAAATAGCCTCTTTTAAACAGACAGTACTCATTTGCAGCCAATAATATACAGGGTGTCCTAAAATTCAACATTGTCCTTGGGTAACTTCCTTCTTTACCGATCTTCTCTATGTGTTGTGCGGTTGTTCAATTCGACGTCGTCCTAGAGTTTCATGCGAGTTGTAATCTAGATTATGTTCAGTAACGTCATTTGGCCCTTCTCATACTGTGTAGCCTATCCATTGCCACTCTCGTCTTCGAACACTGATGTTTATCTCGTATTAACCGTATGGCTAAGAATACCTACGTTGGTAATGAGCTGCGGTCAGTGGATTTTAAGTATGCACCAGAGACACCGGTTGCCAAAGCTTATTTGGCAGGTGCCCTTTTAATGTTGAACAACCATACAACAGAACACATTTTACGTTGGATTAAAAGATCTGGAGTTTTATGTGTCTGGAGATGTTGTTATTGCGTCGCATCTCAGAAAGAGTATTATTCCAACTGGAGCCTTTTTGATGTGAACCTGTACATCAGCTTCAGATTCGCCTTGGTTAAAAGACATACAACGTCAGCATAGTACAGGTGCATAAGGTATTTAGAAAGTTTTCATATAATCCTTCGCTTTGGATTGTCATCTAAGGCCCTCCACAATACGTCATTGATGGCGATCAAGAAAAGCAAAGGTACACATCCTTGTCTCACTTCATTTAGTATTTGGAAGGGCTTTAATAGATTTCCTTTGTGAAAGACGTGACATTCGGCTACTGAGTAAAGCTGCCCATATGTACTCGTCCACGCTGTCAAAGGCCATCTCAACATTAAATGTAAAACGGACCTCAATTCAGTAAGAGGGTGGTGATGTGATTGCTGCAGGAGAAACCCTAATGAAAGTTTCCTGTTCATCATTAAGAATGCGGTCAATTATTTGCTTAATTCGCATTAAGAGGTAATGCCACTCTAGCGGCTGAAAAAATTACCGATTTCTTAAAATTAATTTACAAATAACTGACAAGTATTTTGAAAAATTAATATAGAGGCTTTTATTTGTTACAGTTCCAAGTATAAAGCATTTATTTTTTATTTTTTTATCTTCAAAGATATGGGCGGTAGATCTGTATGTACGGCACCCTGATTTTTCCATAGTACACTCAGTCACGAAAGTGTTCGTACACACGACAGAAATAATGTTTTTACTACAAAACAGCGATGTTTTTTTTCCCAAACTTGCTTTAATACAGTATTATTCCTAATTATATTAAAATTAAGCAAGAAATTGTAAAATTCTTTTAAAACACGGAAAGAAAGCAATGAAAATAAGAAATTTACCCCTCACGAAAGTCTTCGTACAGCTAACAGTGTTGTAACAAAAAGTGCCGGTATAAGTTCAGAGCATGCACTCCCGTGAATTATTGTAGCCAGTTGTTATCAATTTGTGCAGTAGAAGTGAACGTAATATTTTTTTTTTATGATATTAAAAAAAAAGTTAAAACAATGGCATTCCGTAGAAAAGAGACAAGCATTGAAATCAGGAAGTTAATAATAAAATTAAAAGGAGAAGGTAAATCGCTCCGCGAAACAGGACAGATTGTTGGGAAAACACATTCAACTGTTCAATATATTATTAAAAAGTTCAATTCAACCAAGTCTACTACAAATAAGCCGCGAAGTGGACGTCCACCTACCCTAACTGCAGTGAGTGTGAAAAGTTAGCGTACACCCTTATTTTCAAAGGAAATTTTCAAATTTCCCTCATTATATCTGACATATTAATTTATTTAATGAGAAGTGGGTATTCCCAAATCCCTTTTAAACCTTATAATGCACATAGATTTAAAAACAAATATTTATTTTCCAAAGTGCAAGTATACAAAATATATTCTTCCCAAATAAAATGCGCAAAAATTTAGCGTACATTCCACTATTCAATGTTAAATTCCTCAGAAATAATGCCGTTAGATCATTAATTAATGCTGAGAAAATGCGGTTTGTCGTATTTTTGTTAGTTCTTGCCCGTGCGTTGTCGCATACTTGTAAAATTGGTGGAAGTTTTCAAGTTTTCATGAAAATGTCCGGTACGCGAAGAAAAACAACAGAATCTGAAAGGCAAATTATAATTAATTTACACAATCAGTGCAAAACATTAAGGGAAATTGCAGGAATTGTTCGAAGAACTCATTTGACAGTGCAAGGTGTAATAGATCGGTTTTGTGTGAGAAAAACAGTAAAAAATAAGCCTAAAAGTGGTCGTCCTAAGAAAGTGAGTGATTTTGATTGTCGTTTCGTAACAAGAACAATTAAATCAAATCCAAAGATAAGTGCACCAAACATTGCAGCACAGCTTAGTGAAAGAAGGAATGAGAATATTTCTGCTAGTACAGTGAGAAATATTCTTAGAAGAAGTGGTTACCATGGACGAGTTCCACGCAAAAAATATTTTGTAAGTGAAATAAATCGTAAGAAGAGATTGGAGTTTGCCCAAAAATACAAAAATGCCCCAATGGAATTTTGGAAGCGTGTTGTACTTACGGACGAGTCAGAATTTAATATATTCGGTTCAGATGGACATGTAAAAATCTGGAGAAAAAAGAATACCGAGCTAAATAAAGAAAATTTGTCAACAACCGTTTAGCATGGCGAGGGTTCCGTTCTGGTTTGGAGTTGTATGAGTGCAGCTGGTGTCGGAAACCTCCACTTTATCGATGGTGTTATGGATCATCTGAAGTACATCAATATTTAAAAAAAAACTTACGGGAAAGTGCTGCAAATATGGGCTTGGGAAATAATTTTATTTTTATGCAGGACAATGACCCAAAGCATACAGCTTTTAATACCAAATTATGGATATTATATAACATCCCGGAGGTACTAAAGACTCCTCCGCAATCTCCAGACATCAACCCAATTGAACGCGTTTGAGATTTGCTGGATAGAAATATAAGAAAACATCATATCACCAGCAAATCTGTCCTAAAATCAGTGCTTGAGGAAGAATGGAAGAACTTGTCTCCTGATATCCTTCTAAATTTAGTAAATTCAATGCCAAGAAGACTAGAAGCTATCACCAAGTCCAATGGTAATCCTACAAATTATTAAAACGAGGTAAAAACAAAAAACTTTCCAAAATATTCTTAAACTTATCAATTAATAGTTCAGCTGTACGCTAACTTTTTGCGCTTTAGACTGTCGAATACTTTTTTTTATTACTGTAATGTTGAAAATATCTGTTTTTAATTTTATTAACATATTTATGTAAAAGAGACTGCTGTGAATAAAATACTTTTTTTCTATAAATAAATGTTTTAGATTTATCAACACGAAAATCATTCTTTCCAGAAAATCAAGGGTGTACATTACCCTTTTACACTCACTGTATGTCTGAAAAAAGGTCTGTTATGAGGCAAGATAAGTGCCCCAAAACTAGCCTCACAGGTAGCTGCAAAAACTGGAAAAATGTTCATCCCGAATGTATATGGCGAGTTTTAAGAAAACAAGGCTATCGAGGTCGAAGAATGCGAAAAAAAACCTTTATCAGCGAAGTCAACAGGAAGATAGGGCTTGAATTCGCTTAGAAGTATTTTAAGGAGCTGAAGACTCCCCTGGAATCGCGTACTATTCAGCGACAAGAGCAAGAACAATGTCTTCGGAGCCGATGGAAGAGGAAAAGTATGGAGAAAACCGAATACGGAGTTCGATCCGAAGCACATTATATCCACCGTAAAGCATGGTGGAGAATCTGTTATAGTTTTAGGTTGCATGGCGGCGGCTATGGTGGGAAATTTGGTCTTCATTGAAGAGAATATGGATCGCTTTGGTTATCTCGACATATTGAAAGAAAACTTAAAGGACAGCGTACGAAAATTGAATCTTCGAAACCTGTGGGTCTTTCTACAATATAATGAAATATTGATTGGTTTACAACAACAACTCTATTCCCCACCGCAGTCACCGGACTTAAATCCCTTAGAATATTTATGGGACGAAATTGAAAACAGTCACTGAAGGAAGCCATATTGGAAGAGTAGTTCTTAAGTAAGTAGTAAGTGATTTAATGGTCTATAAGTAGTGTACGAAGACTTTTGTGAGTTCGATAATTCAGTTTTGTTAATTTAATTCCTTAATTTATAGAAAGTTATTGCGTTTTTTGTAAATAAAATTATTCAAATAAAGTAAATAATATATTTAGGTTTTCTAAAAACAAATGCTTATTTTGTTGGTGAACTGGGTAGTTAGAAGACTTTCGTGACTGAGTGTATATGGCGGCCGTAGGGATAATTTAAGTAATTATGATTTATTCAGTTTATGATAATATTATCTAGGGAAGTTCGTAGGGGATTTGCCTAAATTATTTCCGAAATGCCGGAGTAGTTCTTCAACGTAATTACGTACTTCTTTAGGGAAAGTTATTATATGTACAGCGTTGATCAAATTTTTAAGTAAATCGGTTAAAAATTGCGTGAAAATGTCAACGGCTGATTTGTAAAAAAGTAGTTCCGGGAACAAATACAGATACCATGCCAAATGCTACAATTCCTCAGGTCGATTTTTTTTTGGGAATCTACAGCAATGTGAATCGCCTTAAGTAATTCCCTTCTAAGGCAAACAAAAGCGTTTTGGGGAACTCTCAACGCAGATGAATCTGAAAGTATTATCAAGCTGAACGAGGCAGGGCATACAAAAGTAAGGGATCATGTAAAAAAATAGTAGTAACGAACTCCAGTCCGTGTAGGTAATGTAGGGAAGAATACAAGACCGTCTTACATGTTTTCGGTCAATGCCCAGATCTAACGCAAAGAAGATTTAGAATCTTAGGAGCATATTTCTGCGATGATTTATCAGGCTGTCACGTTCCTAATATACTCACCCTACAATTAAACACGCGCAAGCGACCTAATATCATTTTTACTTACCTTTTCAATTCACACGCACGAAAGAAATATTACGCGCTCTTAATAAAATCATATTTCGCTTACCTTATCTTCTCGCATGAAACGAAATCGCAATTCGCTGTTCAAGCATTTAAGTAATGTTCTCATAATAATTCGCTGATTAAAGCTTTTAAGCAAATGGTTCACGAAAGTTTTCTTGACTTGTTAAATCATAGTTTTTTAAACGTCTCACTGAGTCGGTCGTTATTTTCCTTCGCTGTTAACTAAGTATAACTGATCCGGCTCTCTGACCGTCCCAAGTGTTCTGTACTAAGCTGTAACAAGATGGTGAGCACTGCGATTATCAGTGCCATGTTTAGACCGTTTATCGAAAAAACAGTTTCTCCAGCTTTTTGAAGCAGTAATACGGTCAATCTGTTTCTCAGTTTTACCGTCTGGGGAAATACGAGATGTTAAATGGCATTTTTGGTGTTTAAAAAAAGATTTACCGGTGACTAATTTCCTTGAGTTACAAAATTAAATAAACATTTCTCCATTTGCGCATCTGTTTCCGAGTTCAAACTTCCCCATAACATGTTCCAGTCCGACGTTTTTAAAGGGGACCTTGTCGTTGAGATCCCCCACAACTATTTTTATATCACTTTTAGGAGCCCTATCAACGGTGTCACCTTTGGAGTTTATAAAAGGTTTCTTTGGCTATTAAATCCCACATTTCGATCCACCTTCGTGATCATCGAGTATCTACAGATCTCGATCGCAGTCCGCTATTTATTGCGAAAAGCCGTTGTCACAAAATGAGTCCGAGTATCCAAGGCATACTTGACGTTCTGTTTGTATGGTTTAGTTTTTCAGATAAGTGGGTTCCAAGCCTACCTATACCATCGCAGAAGAAGGGCTGCTCCCGGGGGCTTTCAGGAAATCACCGAGAGTGCATTTCTATAGAGCATAGCTTCTCTAACATTGGGAAAATCCTCCATGGACAAAGGAAGGAATTAACCAACAAGCGTTGCGAAGAAGACCTTCTCGACTTTTGAGATTTCAAATTTTATGCAAGTTAAACATTTAAACCATCATCCGACATAACCTTAAGTTTACGTATTTTAAATTTTCTTTTAAAATAAAAAAGTTATCTTGTTTTACTAAGCTTCCAAGCTTCCTTGGATTCGTCCATATATGTGTGTATAAAGATAGGTTTATACTTGACAGAGAGAGAGACAGGAGACGGAGTTGGATCAGTTGGTTGAGCAGCACGACCATCAAGCAATGGTTCCCGGGTTCGAGACTCGGTCTCCTCGTGGGTTTTTAAAAATAGAATTAGAAATCCACTCCGTCTCTGTGCTTTCTTTCAAGTTTCCTTACTCCCCTTACCGTAATTCACTTCCGACCAAAGCCATGCTAACGTAGACATAAATGTCGAATACCTTAACACAATTATCCTAGAATTGGCGAGAAAAACCTCTAAACAAAAATCAGACAAAAATTAATTATCTCCAATAAAATTGGTTCTGAGTTTAAAGCTTTGAAAATCGACGCCAACATATAAAGAACAATAGAAATAAGTTTAAATTTTAAGAAACTTCCTACAGTAGCCTTTGAATCAATGGGATGCCAACTAATTAGATATTGAAAATTGTAGTCCTTGTGCGTTGATTTATTTGACAAAAAGTATACAACATTTTATTCAAAATGGAGATATTGATAGATTTGGTTGTAAAGTACCTGGAATATGTGTCGCTGATATACGACATTTGTGAAATCTATAACTTCCGATAAATTCTTCTTAGGGATATAACGTTTGGGTAGAATAAAATATAGGCCTAACGGAGTTGTTTTATGCAAAAGTCCAAAAATTATTAAAAAGTGGAGATACAACATTTGTGTAATTAACCATCGATATACAGTTTTGGGTTAGTCGCACGAAAAAGACACTGTTAATGGTCATGGACTGGATATCCAGGAGAGCAGTATTTGGAACATCTCACCAGTTCCTTTTAGAATTAACAGTGGAAGATTCCGGACAAACTTTCCCAAAATGGCACCCTTAACTTTTGAAATTTTCGTAAATAAGATTGATCTATTCAATTGTAATGAAAGTATCATAAAATTAATCCTTTCAAAGTAGAGCTTTAATGTATGAAATTTTCAAGATGTTCTATAACTCTTTAGATTTAAATAAACCTAGATTCAGCTGTTCACTGTTTTACCTGCAGTGCTCGCATCGACGCTTGCTAAAGCTTTTCAAAATGATTTCATTGATACCTCTTCTGGAATAAAATAACGTTTTTACTAAAGACAAACGTAGTTGATTTCCTTGTTGCAACAAAACACTGCAACGAAATTGTCTTTATTTTGCGTCTAGCTAACTTTTATTGGAATGCATCGTGCACATGCGGTCTTTGTCATTAAAACAACATTAAAAGGAAAATTACTCATCGTGAAATACGCCTAAGTCACTGGGCGTTTCAGTCGCTAGTTTTTCCCGATGTATTTTTCGAGACGATGAACCCTACTCGGCAAAGTTGACATAGTCAATTTTTTTCCTCAGATGACCGTACAGTTAAAAAAGTAGTAAAAACGCAACAGTACATAGACTAAGTTGTTATAACTGGACACTTCATAAAGGTAAATAATTGGTTCCATTGCCTCTGCTTTTCCTCAGAATAAAATACCTTGGAATGCTTCGATATCAGTTTAATGAAGTTGGCACTCGGCAAAATAAACGTGTTACCTGCAAGATGCGAACCCCACGGGAAATTACTGATGTTATTCACGGATTCACACGAGCAAATGTTTTTTAAAATGATTATGTTCAAAACAAGTCTTGTTGCCATTTTTCCAGTGCTTTTGACTGCTAAATCGTTCACACAATATTCTCGATATATGCAGTAAACAACAATTATGGTTAAAAATCTTATATTAAGTCGCTTCTATATGTCAAATTATAGTTTCTTCTGACACAATTTTGTAGGAATTGCAGGCACAGGCTACTCTAGATACAGACTGAAAGCAAACAAATAAAAACGCTTGTTCAGTGAAAGTGTACACAAACCGCAATTCGCAGATTAAACCATAGAACTAGGTTAGAAAATTCAACTTTCTCAGTGTATTTTTCAAGATATTTTGAAGTGAACCGAAAAATTTTCTCAATACAACGTTACGATAAAAGCTTTCGTCTTTACAATTGTCACTCAAAATACGAAGAAGAATCTCTTTTGTGCTCCTTTTGTTGAAGTATTGACCTTGTAATGCGTTAATGACATCAGTATTTCTGCCAGCGCTTGTTGCCAATTCTGTTGTTGCAAACCTTTTCTCCTAGCCATGGAGTTTTATCTTATGTCTATTACTGATTGCGTGATCTCCGATTTGTCATCCAGAATCCAGGTTTTTTATACTGAACTATAGAAAAAATAAAAAAATTGCCGTCGGTGGAATAAGTGATATGGGGGGGGGGAGTTAACCCCCTCAGGAACTTCTTTATTGGGAAAAATGTGACTGAAATACTAAAAAAATAACCTAAAATGTATATGAAATTAGATAACCCCAGGTTCAAACACCACCGACAGCGACCGTAGCATTGATTTAAATTGTTAAGTTTTCAGTTTCAGCTGTGAAATTTCTCAAAGCTGCTGCGCCCAACTTTGGATGTAGAAGAACAAGCGCCGACGATAAAGTAAAATTTTTGGATGTAGAATGGCCTTCATTTACAGAGAGTAAATAACGAGGATGTGTCCCTGGCTAGTAGTATGAGTTTGACTTAATACATAACACATTCATTCAAAATATTGGCCCTCTTCAATAGGAATTTATGACATTATTTTATAATTTTGATAACTTTTCAATTAAACATGCTACCAAAATTAACAAATAATTAAACTGAAAAACAATTTTTTTTTGATAAATATTTGTACCCGAGTTTGAAGCAGCTCACATCTATTACATTACTTCCAAATTATTCATTAGATAGCACTTTAAATAATAATTTATAAATTGGTAGATTTTACACTACGTTAGTGTAATAAATACAAGTAAATACAATGAATACATAAACAAGTACATGATAAATTATTGGTATCATATTATGAGACTTGAGTATATTAATTTGACTACGAATATACGTTTCTTTTAAGATTTCCTTAATTTAAAAGTTTGTCCTTCACCTATTAAAACTCGTGAGAAAATTAATCAGTATATATTTCCCAATATTAAAAGAAGGCTTTTTGTACAAGTTCAAGGTCATCCAATGTGTGTCTTCTGGCTATAGTTTTTTTGGGATTGTGCCGCGGTATTGTGGATGGATTTAAAAAATCGGGAAAACATTAGTAACCCTAAATTATTAATTACTCCACCGGAACAACTCTTTTGCTAGAATTTTTGACCTGGAAGCTCCAAAACGAAGTTCTTATTTTTTAGATAAAAAAACAAAAACATAACAGAAAAATTAGGTTTTTTTGTCAAGTTCTAGCTGTTTTATACAATGCTGTTTTCTACGAAAGTGAGTCCTTTACGTTCATCTTCTCTTCTTGTTTGACGCAGAATAAAAACCCAATTCAATTACTTTTATGCGTACCAATGTACTAGAGTAGTAAAAACTTAATTCAAATGATCCAATTAGCTAATCAAATTAAGCCTGAAAACGCCACAACGATATAGAACAGCAGTAATTTTAAAAAAGCCTAAATAAAAAGAAAAATCCAAATTACTAAGAAAATCATCTTGTTATAAAAAGCGATGGTTATAGTTTGTTAATAAACGCCTACAATTTAGTGATGGAAGGATAATTTCTTTATTCTCCTTCGTCTTCCAAAAGTGATCGTAAAAGTGGACCGCCCAGTGAGATTGTGCTGGTAGCGTTTTCGAATTGTTTTAAACAAAACTCAAGCCAGATGCACTACATCTAGTGTGTAGATGGCATCGCTTTAATATCCACTGGAACGATCATAGTCGCATTTGTAGAATGTGGGATTTTATTTGGAATCTATGAAAATGTAAAATCATCATTTCATACATAAATCTCGAATTTTTCAAAAATTTCGAAGATAACATGCATGTAATTATCTGAAAATACACATTCACTTACATATGTATTGGCCTGATATCTTGGTACGTAGTAATTAGAAATGAAAACCAGAATATATGTATAACGAAAAAGCAACAAAAACCCTTTAGTACGAATATACATATTAAACTTTTTTTTAGCCGTTATAGGCAACTCAAACTTCATCAAAAATGCAAAAGTTCAAAGTATACCTATAAAAGCTAGCAGACATGACTAATAGTCTGGCAAGTGGCGAGATAGATAAATTAATTAATCACTCAAAGTGGCAATATCTCGTCGTGTATAACGCCCTGCGGTATATTGAAGCCTCCTTCTATGACAGTTGGAAGCAGAAATTTTCTCATACATTCACAGGTTTTCGATTGATAGACAGCGGATATGCAAGCACTTAATTCTGGCACAAAGAGGAAAGTCAGCCTTTTAGTAATTTAAATGCCACGCACTGAAGGAGCCTTATGGACTCCAGTGTTTGCCGGTACAAAAATCTCCAGGCAATGCAAAGAAAAACGGAATGAGCCTGTTCGGGTTCGGAAAAATTTCCGACTTGGCTTGAATCTTAATTGATTTACTCTGCAATGCAATTTATCAGCCAGTTTCAATTTGTCACGGAGTACTGACTGGGACAGGTATGCGGCCCTTGTAGTGCTAGAGAAGAATGATACCCGGCGCGGTAGGCAAAATCTGAAAACTGCGTCCGCCTTCCATTGTGGAGGACTATCATCAGCCAATGTACGATGGATAGCTCGACCTAGGAAGAGATCACCTCCGTTGATCCTGTCCTATCAATAAAGAGCAGACTGTAGACGACCTGATCTGTGTAGGCAGAAAATCGGATGAGATTTTGCATGCTGCGAGAATTATACACCAGCACTGAATTGTGATCTTGTCGAACCACGTCATGACTTGAGACTTATTATCTTACGATTGCGGCGGGCGACGAAGACACCGTTTGAGGATATCTAATTCTAACAATGCCGTAACGGAGATGAATCCATGCAGCCTAACGTGTAGTGCCACAGGAGTTAAAATGGCCTTTGTGTAGGCAGAAATTGCTTCGGGTGGCCGTTACTGTCCAATAGTTTCGATGAGATGTATAAAAGTCTCGACGACTTAATGATGTCGTTAATTGATTGTCGATGGATTGACAGAGTGAAAGCTTATGTGGCTCGATGATGAATTGACCGACCGTGGGCGACTGTATGGCAGGTATTTAGATAACTGATTCGCTGCAACTGGCTGAGTAATTGTTGAATTTGCGCAATGATCCCCATGCGAACTTGCAGTAAACAAATGGCACAAGTGATCGGCCTGCAGCGCACGCTGAACCACATTAACCTCTTTGAAGAATGCCGTTTTGGTTTCATAAATGTCGCTGCGACAAAACAATCCTCAAAAATGCAATCAAAATAATTTGCTCGCTGGCTTTTAATAATGTGCCATGAAATGGGATGACTACAAGGCTCTGCTATTCGATGAATTTCTTTAAACGCAGGTAATTGGCTTCAGCCACATCGTGGCGGTCGAACTTTGTTGGATCAACATTTTTCGTCAACTTTCGCCTCTTCCCATCGTTCTCGATGGACAGTTTCGAAGAATTTTTTTCTTTTTGCTTTTCTTTTCAACATCTTTAAAAAGAAATTTATGCTACGATTATATTTATTGGATTAAAATGCTCTGGATGCCATGTGTGCAAGACAAAAACCATAATTCAGAGCGATTAAAGTTTTCAAGAACAGGATTCACGTATAAGATGGTAACGGCAGCAATTCAAATACCTAAAGTGGGAGGTATGTTTACAGCAAAGAATTCCACGAATCCAACTTATAGGTAATAATGTCAATTTGAGTGCCATTATATTGTGAGGTAAATGTTTTGATTGCTATTGAATGGAGGTCGCCAAGCTTTAAAGTGTTAATGTTGTTTTTGAAAGTGCTATGATCCAAAAATAATATTATATTTTTAAAGAATAATAAATTGTATTTTACGCATTGTTTTTTAATGAATATTATTCACTTTTATTCATATTCATATAATGCACTTCATTCATTTTTCATAATATCTTAGTTTAGGGAATCGCGGGTAGACCATAACGGCTGATAATTTCTTTCGATTATATTACATGCGGGAAAGATACTTGCTAACAAATAACTATATTTTGAACTATACGCGCTAATAGGATAGAATTGGCGAAAATAGCAAAACTAAAAAAAAATACCTCGATAGTATTACTATTTTTTCATTTCCGATAAAACCGCAATTCTGATCTATTCAAGTAAAATTGTAAAACAGGTTCTCGTAGTAAAGTTTGCCAACAATGAAACTTGCGGCAGCGTTGAGTTATCCATCGATTACTATAGATGAAAAATCAGTCACCCTTCCTGGCATGAGTAAGGATCTGAAGAGATAAAGCAAGAACTGTGAATTATTTTCTTTTATATGCAAAATAAGTGAAGGGTAGTCTTCTTGATAAACATATTCAAAAATTCTGAATAGTTATGCGAGTCGTCTTCCTGTTTAAGAAATATTCTGAAATTCAGAATTAAGGTGAAAATCATCTTTCAAAAGACACCGGACAGCCTGTGCCCTCCGGTATTGTGAGATTCTTACTCAATATTACTCATTATAAACACCTATCCGGGGATTAGTCAAAACAGACCACACAGAAGCGGGTCCCTTTTCGTGCTCCCAGTCTCCCTTAGCGGAAGCAACTGAGTTATTCAGTTATCCCAGTTTCACAGCTACACTCGGTTCCTTGGACCAATGCCAGAATCTGCAGGAATCCATGTTGTACCACCATCTCCAGCGTTCCTTCTTGGTCCATGCATTAATCATAACATTCACTCCTCTGCCCACGGCAAAGGGTTCCGGGCCCTAAATCGTTAGTCCGCTAATGAAGTCACCGATCTTTAAATTTGGACACTAATATTATGAAATGGCTAGTCCAAACTTTTTTTTTAATGCGGGGTGTTGACTGACGAATACTGCAATATCGAACAGAGTTTAGTCATAAAAGACTGTGGTGAATTCTCCAAATGTTTCAATTCTCTTTTTTTAATTATCCTTTCAAGAATACCCTCAAATATTATGTATTTGAAATAATAACGTAATTATCTACGTTATGTATGTTAATATTTTAATAAAAAATATGGAGTGTCTGCACATGCTTCCAGTCAATTGCGGCAACCGTTCGGGAGTCGAAGATGCCTGAACGGATCGAAGGACAGACAGATGGATATCAATATAAGAATGGTCGAAATGAATACAATATTTATGCAGTTAGATTTCAAGTTACCTATTTGATGTTAGATTACTCGTAGAAGACAAAGCAATTATTATTTAAGTAATTTTGAGGTTACTCTAGACCATCAGGTGAAAGAATTTTTGCAAATTACAAAACTTTTAAAATTTTAATACGAGTACTTAAGAACAAAAACGTAGTTGACAGTGTTATGGCTTGCTTTTCACAGGAGGGTCGCAGGTTTTAATCTGTCCACGCTGGCACCAACTTATGCATATTCTCTTCTGACAACAGATTATGTTAAATACCATTAGGGGTTACAGAGTAATGTCGGTAGTTCAGAATTAACCTTAAATTGTAGGTCCGGTTAAATCTTTGTCATTGTCTAGGGTGCAGTTCTTCTCCCGCCCCATGGATTAAGAGAACTAGAGAGGAATAACAAAACAGGGTCATGTTTGGGTGTACTCTAAAAAATCTAACGGGATATCATTAATTTTTACAAATTGGATATATTTTAAAAATTAACAAACTAAAAAAGTCTGCTATAGTTAACTCGTACGATGAGCCTGGACCTACTTCAATTGGAAAATAAAAGAACTTCCAAAATTTTTGCACGAATCTTTTTAGGTACCTGTGTATAGGATGTATAAAGAATTCACGGGAAAACGCCATTTTGGAAAACGTTAACGATTGAAGTCTGCCACACTAATGATAAATAATTACTTAGGAATACATAACAGATGTTTCCTCTTAAGACGTCAATACTTACGGAAGTGGTAGTACAAATAACGGTTTAGCAGTTAAAGATGGTTACATAATTTCAGTTTCTGTGAATACGTGAACTTGTTTTTTCGCAACTATATATATGTATATATATATATATATATATATATATATATATATATATATATATAACACAAATAACGGTTTAGCAGTTAAAGATGGTTACATAATTTCAGTTTCTGTGAATACGTGAACTTGTTTTTTCGCAACTATATATATGTATATATATATATATATATATATATATATATATATATATATATATATATATATATATATATATATATATATATATATATATATATATATATATATATATATATGTATATAAGATCAAACAAGCTGCATTAAACTGGCTTTTTGAAGGGGAACAGAAAGTTCTTTACCTGCTTTAATCTTTCAACAATACCATTGAAAACTTCCACACTTGATCGTACAATGAAATTTCCAATTTCTCTCTTTACTTTATCGCACTTTTTTAGATGTATGATGTTTTGTTTTTTAGATTGATGATGTTTCTGCTCTTCAATTTTGGTCTGTATTCTATATAATCAACCACTTTTCCTTTAAAACCTTTGAAATATGCCCATGCTCTTTTACATTTGTGCATTTATTAATTTAAATCTACATTTTGATTTTGAATCCCTGTTTAATTGTTAATGTTTACAAATTTAACCTTACAATTTTACCTTACATTTCTGCTACAGAAACCTATTTGAAAATTTTTTAATATTTTTTATTTCACAAATTCGTGCTTCAGTTTTGGGAAATGCCTTAATGCAAAAACATTCAAATTTGGTGATTTTTCGTAGGGGAATTTATTCTGATTGACAAAATATCCTGGCCTATGTCTTTACAGAATTTTGCATCTAATAATCATGGTATGAGGAAACATACCTTCAACATTTTCATACTATTTTAAATTTGCTTCCTATGGTATTATGTCGCTGTTATAGTTGCGTTTTAAAATCTGCTGATTGTATGCAATTCAAAATTTTGAATTCTGGTATTGCTGGCCTTAAGTTGTACGCCATTAAAGTAGTACCACTAGTTTATAATATCTCCCTCTTTAGTTCCCGTAATCCCTTATGGAGCATGGGACAGGAAAAGAACTTCAGCCGATTCAATAAAACGATTGCAAGTGGACCTACAATTTAAAGTGGATTCCGAACCAGCGAAATTACTCTGCACTTCCCATGGTCTTTTATCGCAATTTATTGTCAAGGACGGAGTTGGATCAATTGATTGAGTGGTACGATCATCAAGCCATGGTTTCAGGGATCGAGCCTCGGTCTCCCCGTGAGTGAAAGTTTACATTTCATGAACATTTGATCTGTATGACTGATGACTTATAAAGACAACTCTGCAATTTTATAGAGAGAACATCTGCTTTTATCAGCAAATAATTTTTAAATGCTTTTATTCAGCTTCACTTTCACATATTTGTTTGGTTGTTTGTTTGTTTCTGTTTTCACCCACCTCTAATTGTTGTATCGATTTGAAATATTGCACACTTATTCAATTCCTGTAACAATACAATATTATGGCACCATCGAACGGTTGGTGGAGGGAAAATGAGGAAGGGGGTGACATGCACAAATAATCAAAACGTCCGCTATTAGTTTCGAATCTATTATTTTCGGGGTCAATAAGGTGAATAATGACACTCCCGATGTCGTTAAATAACTTGGTGATAAGACACCCTTACGGATGGGAGTACGAAGAGAGTGACAAGTATAGATAATCCCAAACGATGGACATTAGTTTCGAATCCATAGTTTTCAGTGTCGCTAAGATGGATATTGACATTCCCGATGCCATTAAATTCTGCGTTAGTAAGACAAAGGAAGGGACAGAAAATCAAATCGAAATCGACCGATGTTAATGTTGAATTCATAATTTTCTGGATCACTAATTCACACTCTACACCTCGTTGGATACTATTGGGTTTAGATATATCTCAAAGTGACATGTAAAGAAATATAGGTAAAAAAACTTTTAAGTTAAACAGTTTTATTTATCATTAGATGATGTACTATAAGCTAGAACATAAAAAAGGTAAACAAATTATTAAGTTAAACGGTTTTATGTAACATTACTAAAAGTTAGAAAATAGTTATGGGTCAAGTGCAGTGAACACCTCTAGTGTCGGAGGCCAAGATCCACTTTGGGTCGATGCATCCATGGAATAAGTAAGTAATGAGAGACTTTTATCAGACTTAAATAAAACCGGGAAGGTGCGCAAATTTCTTCACGATGTGTTTTCCACTTTCATAATAAGTTATAATCAAATTCTGATTTGCTTTTGAATTCAAAAAATAGGAGGTGAAGCCCCCGTTTTATTAAAGGATGATCAAAGCCCCTGATGATTTACTTGTTCCACTGATTCATCGACCCAAAGTGGATCTTAGACTGCGCCACTAGAGGACGTCACTTCTCTTGGTTCCGAACGATTTCCTACCAGTAGACTGTACCTATATCGGTAAGCCCCACATTTGTGACCCATAGTTATTTTTCGGCCTTGAGTATATCATCTAATGTATTTTTCAGCATTTTTTATTTTAAAATGTTATTCTCAAGTATTCTATGACAAATGATTAGTTGGACATTGTTATGCAGCAACGATTCAGCCCACAGACTAATGATTTCGAGTTTATATATTTAAAATTGATCTTCTAAAAATAAAGAAAATGTTACGCTTGGAGGATGAAATTGGTTACAATTAAATAGCTATAACCAATGCTACTAATCATATGAAATTAACTAACATGGATGAGTAATACGATGACTACAACATGGATGCAGATTTGAACTTTGGTCTGCATATAATTTTTTAATTTGCCATTAAAAATAAATATATAATCCACTACGCCTCTGGGCTTTGTCTAGCTTGCAGCAATGCAAAAACACGACATTAAATTTTCCTATTATCCTTACCCCCCCCCCTCCCCCCCTCCGGCCATAACCAAGCTAACGTATCGTAGGGTTATCCCCTAGGCTTTGGCTACAGCATACAAAAAATTATAATTTATTAGATATACTGATAAATAGCTAATTCAATAATTTTTACAAATTGAATTAACATACTATTATTAAATGATAAACGCTGAGTCTGAAATGTGGGTTGGATAAATAAAGCTATTATTGATGTCATATTTTCAGTAAATCGTGAATAACGACTATCAATAACTATATAACTGTTATATAAGTTATAACAGTTACGGTCTCTCAGAACTAAATATTTTTTTAGCGAAATATAAATATAGAATTACTTTGAGCATACTTTTTAGCATATTTTAATCGTTAATTTTGACTACTCCAAAATTTGGGTATATTTCTTAGATTATAGAATAAACAGGATAGGCCGTTACGTGTATGAACCGTGTACGTGGGACCAGCCTATTTGCTCGTTGGAAAAGAAGAAGGTGAAGGTGTAGTTCACTAAGTTGAGCTGTCAAATTTTGATTTCAGTGATTTTTGTCTAGCGTTTGTGAAAAAGTTTTTTGAGTTTATATACAAATTCGAAGATTATTACTACAATTATTTGACTAAATAGACAAAGAACATAATAAAAAGTGTTTTAAAAAACTCTTTAGTAACTTAAAGTGTTGTGAATAAGTAAATTTCATATTAAAATGTTCTGCTTTGTGATCGCTGAAATTATTCCCCAAAAATGTCATTTTTAACGGGTTTAGCTTACGACTAACTTCTTATGATTGCTAATTGTTCAAATATACCGAAAAAAGTGTAAACTCTGGAAAAGAAGTGTTAATAAATAAAAGTTTTTATTACAATTTCCAATTTGTTTACATCAGATTAAACAGATTAAAATGTGCATGATTAATAGTTGAAAGCAACTGGGTGAATTATTAAATAATTTATTGAGGGTATTTGCATTATTTTCTCAACCCCTTTACCAAAATTCTATTATTAGCTCTACATTCTAAGGTATATTTCAAATTGTTCCCTTCGTTAGCCCATATGCAAAGAAGAAGAGAAGTAAACTGAGGATTAAAGCATAACATTAAAATTAATGCACTCAAGTTTTGAATCTTACGACATTTAATATACGCGCAATTAAGCTGCTGAAAATATGTCTTAAATTTAATGCACAATTTTAAGATATTGCATAAAAAATGTTGCTTAAAATTATTAAAGATTTTAAAATTTTTCAACATTAACTATTTGACAACAAATTTTCAGATTGTTATAAGTTGTTGTAAAATATTAATTAAAACTTATTTCTTTCAATTTGTTTATTATTTTTACATAACAGATGCTTCTTATCACGTAAAAAAGCCGCGTCCCTCAGCAATTCTATTAATTTTTTAATTTACTGATCTTTCTGTAAGCACTTGGTGAAACATATTACTATTCATTTTCGGATAAATATTAAAAACACTTGTTAAGTTTCACAATTTATATCTTTATTAATCGATTATATTGAGTAATAAATCGAGAGCCGACGCGTTTCGTCTTGTTAGGACATCATCAGGGCAACGACTGAAAAGCTCAAGTTTAAAAAAGCTAAACTATTGTTCAAATAGAGCTGGACAAAGTAACGGACTTTTATTTTTAAAATCTATTTGATCGTTCAACAAAGAACAACCACCCTGCTTAGCTTTTCTTATCTCATAAATTTCATATACGTCTAAAATTTTTTGGTTTCTAATTTCTCTCAGTAATTCCACATTACTTTCATCAACTTTATGGCCAGTGTCCTTTAAATGTTTAGCTAAACTAGAGGTTGGGTTAGCATAATAGGCAGATTGAATGTGCTCTTTAATTCTTGATTTTAGTTTTCTTTTTGTTTTGCCTATATAGATCCCGGGACAATTTTTACACTTTATTTTATAAACTCCGCTTTTTAGGAGTTTATTAGTTTTTGTTTTGATTTTATTATTGACCAGCAGATTCTTTAATGTGTTGTTATTAAAGAAAGCTGGTTCAATATTATTATTTCTTAGGGAGGTTATCAGCCTGTTCGACACATTGTTGATGTATGGAATTTTCTTCCATATCTTATCACTTTTAACCACTTTCTGCTCTGGAAAAATTGAACTTAGAGTCCTCTTTTTAATTTTCTTCCTGAGTAGTTTATAAATGGTGCCTTTCTCATAACCATTTCTTAACGCTATCCGCTCGATAACACCCAACTCTTTTTTAAAAGATTTAGGGGTTAAAGGAACGGACAGCAAGCGGTCCAGCATGGAGTGAAAAGCAGCCATTTTTGTACTCCAAGGGTGGATGGAAGTTTTTGGTATTATAGCATCTGAATATGTATTTTTTCTATAAATGTCAAATGAAAGCTTTTGGTTATTTACTTCTATTGTCAAGTCAAGGAAATTTAATAATTTATGCCCTATTTCAACAGTAAATTTAATATTGTCGTCCATTTTATTTAAAACATTATCCAAAAAGTAAGCTAATTGTCGTTTTGTACCAGTCCAGATGCAGAAAATGTCGTCAACGTATCTGAACCAAGTAAAAACATTACTTATAAATTTACAATCCGTATCGAACAGGCGTGATTCTAAATTATCCATAAAAAATTCCGCTGCAAAAGGTGAGAAAGCGGAGCCCATTGCTAACCCGTCTTTTTGAATATATATTTTGTCGTTAAAACTAAAATAATTTTGATACAGACACAGATATATTAAGTCTAATAATTGCGCAGATATTTGCTTGTCAGTTATCACAGAATTAATTCTCTTTTTAAACAGATTAAATAAATTATTGACCGGAACAGACGGAAAAAGACTACATACATCAAAAGACACTAATTTGGCATTATGTGGAATATTGAGATCTTTTATTTTTTTAACTAAATCGCTCGAATTTTTTATTGTGTATTTTGGCGTAAAATTTAATAAATCTGGGAGTAATTTTGCTAATTTCTTACATAATAATTGTGTAGGAGCATTGTATGAAGATGAAACTGGTCTAATGGGTATCCCATCTTTATGCAGTTTCGGTAACCCATATAAAATTGGAATTGCAGGGTGACTGTTCTTTAGGAAGAACTTTTCGGAGCTATTGAATATTCCACATGAATTAATCTTCTCTATTACTACTCTATTAAAAGCGTCAGTTGGATCATTTTTAGTTTCACAAACATTCATAGAGCTAATACAATCATACATTTTATTTAAGTAATCATCTTTATTTAAAATTGTAATGCAATTAACTTTTTCCCGTTTTTGATAAAATTAAGTTATTTTCTGTTAATTTATTCCTAACAGACCTTTTTTTATTATCTGACCTAACATTGTTTATGTCATCTTTGGAGCTTTTTAATAACTCGGAGCATTCATATCTTCCTTTCATATTATTCTGGTCCAAAGCTGCTTCTACGTGAACAGCGAGATCCAGAAGATGTTTATGTTGCACGGGCAGAGAAAGTGCGTAGTTTAAACCGTTTTCAAGTAAGTAATGTGTTTACTTGGTTCAGATACGTTGACGACATTTTCTGCATCTGGACTGGTACAGAACGGCAATTAGCTTACTTTTTAGATAATGTTTTAAATAAAATGGACGACAATATTAAATTTACTGTTGAAATAGGGCATAAATTATTAAATTTCCTTGACTTGACAATAGAAGTAAATAACCAAAAGCTTTCATTTGACATTTATAGAAAAAATACATATTCAGATGCTATAATACCAAAAACTTCCATCCACCCTTGGAGTACAAAAATGGCTGCTTTTCACTCCATGCTGGACCGCTTGCTGTCCGTTCCTTTAACCCCTAAATCTTTTAAAAAAGAGTTGGGTGTTATCGAGCGGATAGCGTTAAGAAATGGTTATGAGAAAGGCACCATTTATAAACTACTCAGGAAGAAAATTAAAAAGAGGACTCTAAGTTCAATTTTTCCAGAGCAGAAAGTGGTTAAAAGTGATAAGATATGGAAGAAAATTCCATACATCAACAATGTGTCGAACAGGCTGATAACCTCCCTAAGAAATAATAATATTGAACCAGCTTTCTTTAATAACAACACATTAAAGAATCTGCTGGTCAATAATAAAATCAAAACAAAAACTAATAAACTCCTAAAAAGCGGAGTTTATAAAATAAAGTGTAAAAATTGTCCCGGGATCTATATAGGCAAAACAAAAAGAAAACTAAAATCAAGAATTAAAGAGCACATTCAATCTGCCTATTATGCTAACCCAACCTCTAGTTTAGCTAAACATTTAAAGGACACTGGCCATAAAGTTGATGAAAGTAATGTGGAATTACTGAGAGAAATTAGAAACCAAAAAATTTTAGACGTATATGAAATTTATGAGATAAGAAAAGCTAAGCACTGTGGTTGTTCTTTGTTGAACGATCAAATAGATTTTAAAAATAAAAGTCCGTTACTTTGTCCAGCTCTATTTGAACAATAGTTTAGCTTTTTTAAACTTGAGCTTTTCAGTCGTTGCCTGATGATGTCCTAACAAGACGAAACGCGTCGGCTCTCGATTTATTACTCAATATAATCGATTAATAAAGATATAAATTGTGAAACTTAACAAGTGTTTTTAATATTTATCCGAAAATGATTATTTTTTTCTTCAAAGATCATTTTTACACCAAATAGCTCGAATGTCAAACATCTGATTTTGTTTGTTGAGTCCAACAAAATTAGAGTTTTGCCAAATTTTGTTGTGCCAACAAGTTTTGTTTGCGCCATTTTTTTAACCATATGATAATGGCATATATTTGAAAATATTTTGTTGAACAACTATGTTGTATTTGATGCATTGTATTTTGGGCTTTAAAGTGTAAGTGGCGTGGCAATTGGATGAAAGCCAAACGACTTTTCTGCTAAAGGGAAAGCGCATGTACGCGGATCCCCCAAAACTTTTCGAGACGACTTCTGCCTGGATAAGGAGAAAGTCGTAAGTATCCTTTCATCCTCTTTAGTAGTACCCGGTCGTGAATGAACCCTGCGTAATATCCAGGTATGGTACACACAGCTGTAGCGCCGCAATAAATCATTCATTCGCGATAACCGTCGCTCTAATGTAACCTAACCTAGTTAATCAACGCCATGAAACACCAAAAAAATCATTCTTTGCCAAGATGTGCATTTTTTTGTTCAATCTTCCTGAAGATTTCATCAGTGTGTAACCCAATTTTCTGAATTCGTTAACTTGAACTTGATATAACGGCGCAACTTCACGGAACTTCCATTACACAGAAGATAACAAAGCAAAACTGCAACCAGACAAAGGAATCAAATAAAATCGCCGTGAATAAATTGGCCCCAAAAGTGAATTTTCATGGCATTATAATTGGCAGAAAGTAAATGAGCTGCTTCTGGATTTCAATTTCCGCCAAGAATTCCCTTTTGTCTTCCAAGTGATTCATTGCTGTAAATAAAATGGCTGAAGCTCAGGCATAAAATCAATAACGAGATCCGTAACCGCATGATAAGGCTACCACCGAAAACCAGAAATTCACCAGACAGGCAGGTCCAATGATAAAACAGTCCCTGAGAGGTCATAGGCCCAGAGGTAAACCCATCAAAGCAAGAAGTACACTTGAGTATTCAATGAAATTTCGGAGTCCCTTACGCTTGTATGATTGGGCATTGGTTGCTTGCAAGTCAATTAAATTGGAAGTAACCATGTGAGCAAAAAACACAAGAAAAAGTAATGAACGGATCACGGACATAAAGCAGCCATTTAGCTCTTGCCTTTCTCCAGTTCTGGTGATCAGACATTGGCTGACAACAGCAGCTCTTGTTCGCTCACTAATTAGACGTGTGTCCTTATGTACTAAAATTTATGACAACAACGAGTAATTAATTAAAAATCACGCTGAGCTTGTTAATTTTTTGCAAAAACTTTGTTCGAGCACGTGCAGCAATTTTTAGTGCTTACTTGTACAAGCTAATTGCTTCAAGGCAATCTCACCATTAGTGTACCGCTGAGATCAATTTCTCGAAAAATTAATTTTAGCACCTCAAAAGCTCTAATTATATCCGTCCCGTCGTCGTATAATTTACTCAAACATTAATAAATTTCGTCATTTAGGCAATGTCTCAACAGCAAACGAATTTCATCACCTCAGACTACCAGTGTATCTAAAAGAAATTTTTATGAGGAACCCAACAACCAACAATGCAAGCATGATCAATGCGATTTTAAGCATCTCCCAGAAACAATCGGTTGCGACACGACGAATATTGTTGCTTCAATGTTGATCAGCTGGGAAGATGTTTTCCAACAGTATACCAGACCACTTGCAATTATTTTGTCGCTTTATGTGTCCATATAAAAAACAAACTACGGCGACCACATTTATGACCCCATTCTGTCTCCTGCGATTACTGCTGGTTGATTATTTGCGATCGCGTCTGTATAAAATTCAGTTTAAGATCCTTACGCAACCTCATGAATTTCAGCACCAGCATTAGCAGCACTATTTCATAGTCTTTTAGAGCCCGAGTCACCTCATGATCAGAAGCTTTCTGAGCATCTTTGTGTGCTTCTTTTCTGCATCATCTAAACAAGTCGAGCGCGATCATCATAATCGTGATCGCAATCAACCTGAAACAGTTTTGGCCTGTCTTACTAGTCATAGACTTGTTTTTCATTAGTTTAATGACTTGTGCACTTTTTTCCATTACGTTGCGCAATATTTGTGTATGCGTTAAATTTCCCATAAGCGAGAACTGCCGATCAACCATTGAAGATCACCTCTTTGACATAATCAATTAATTGCTTTAATGACGTTTCAGATGCGATAATCTAATGCTTCATGAATTTGAAGTAAATGGATTTAACACCATTTGATCATTGTGACTTATACCTCATAAAACTATATGATACTTTGATTTAGTACTAAAGTAGAATATTGGCTTCTGTCCTTTCCACACCTCCACTCGGAAATCTGATTCGTTAATTATTCTTCTAAAGTAATAAAAATGTTTCACATTTCACAGATTCTTAGTTTTAATTGTAAATCGGGTTCCTTTTCATGTAAAATATTATTCGATTGTTAATGACTTGCTTTATCAGTTAATTTTTCATGCCATACTGAGTTCTGCTATCGCCCTCAAAATTTCAGATACAAGGCACTGAAATATATAAAGTAGAGTGACGGGTGCTCTGAAATTTCTTTATTAACATGGGATCAGCAGAAAATCAGTCACTGTCGATAGCCGATAGAAAAGGGGTAAATGTTTTTGTAAAATGGACGCAATTTTGTTTTACTTCAAGTGGGAATTATTTTGTGATTAAAAAAAGTTATAATTAGTAAGCATTTTAAATAGTTTGGAATTTATCTTGCGAGTATTTTGTTGTTTTATACGTATTGGTAAAATGGTATCAAACAACCAACACACACGGTCCTCTTCTGAGTCTACATAAACAGGTTTTTGATAGTAAAGTATCGCAGGGAAGGGGAATTGTTCCCTCAAATTTTCCACCAAACTGCTTTCTATCTGCAGGACGCAAAACACCACTACAAGCATAGAGTGGATATTTTGTGACTGGAGGGTTCGGAAAATTTTTCTGCATGCGCTCGGATCATTAGTCCGACTCGTGTTCCTGATACTTTGGGGCACAACGCGCATCTTTTAGATCTATTTCTAACATCGCATCCAGATAAATACTCGGTTTCGGTGACGTCTCCCTTGGGTAATTCGGACCATTGTCTAATCTCCGCCAAATTCTCCATCTCCTCTCTGACAACCACTAACCTAAACTCCACCAAAAGATTAGTGTGGCATTATAAAAATGCTGATTGGGCGGAACTTAATAAATATCTCATAGAGCTGGATTGGTCTGATTGCTTTTCTATGAAGGACTATTATATCTTGAACATCCTATGGTTTGGATTGCATCGCTTTATTCCTCATAGTTTCAAGAACATCAAACCAACTAACACCAATTGGTTCAATAATGACGCCATTTCGCAGCCATTAAAAAGAAGGAAGCAGCCTTCCAGGCATAGAAATTTTGCCCTTCTGAGGAATTGAGACGTATCTATCTATAGAGATGCGCGGAATATTTGCAATTCAGCAATTAGCCGGGCTAAGTTCAATTTCGACCAGAGCATCAGACGGAAGGTATTTTCTACTCAAAAGGGTAGTAAGGGCTTCTGGTCTCTAGTAAAAACCGTAAAGAACAATTTCACCTGTTCGTCAACACCACCACTCATTTATAATGGGAATGTTTTTACTGACTCATTGGACAAGGCCAACCTGTTTGCTGCTAATTTTGCTGCTAACTCGTACTTGCCACCATCATCGCAGCCACTTCCATCTCCATCACAGTGCATTAGTAGGCAAAAGCCGCTACACTTTCGCACTCGGGAAGTTTTTAGAGTACTTTCGAAACTCAACGTGTCCAATGCTACTGGGCCTGATGGTTTGTCGCCCCTTGTTTTAACATGCTGCGCCTCTGCTTTGGCTAAACCTCTGCGCAAACTTTTTCACCTGTCATATTCAACAGGAATATTTCCAAGTGTATGGAAACTTGCTCATGTCCCGCCGATACTTAAAAAAGGAGAGGCATGCGACCCCTCTAACTACAGACCAATTGCACTAACCTCGATCATATCCAAAGTTTTTGAATCACTCATCAACTCTCAGTTGTTGAAATATCTAGAAAATAACCATCTTATCAACGATTGCCAGTACGGTTTCCGCGCTGGCCGCTCAACCGGAGACTTACTAACGGCTCTAACGGAGCGTTGGAATCATTGTCTCCATAATTTCGGTGAGTCCGAAATCGTCGCTCTTGATATTTCAAAGGCTTTTGATAGAGTCTGGCATGCTGCCCTTTTAGCCAAACTTCAAACATTTGGTCTGCACCCTACCCTCGTTAAATGGATAGAGAGCTTTTCGTCAAGCCGTTCAATCCGTGTAGTTATTGACGGCGTTACATCTGCATCCTACGAAATAAATGCCGGTTTACCTCAGGGTTCAGTTCTTTCACCAGCCTTATTTCTTCATTTTATTAATGATCTCTTATCCCTTACTCTCAATCCTATTCATAGTTTTGCCGACGACAGCACCCTTGATGCGTACTCATTTGATTCTGTAATGAATTCACGTGGAAATGCTACAGAAGTCAATCGGGAACGCATGTTTAGATCATTAAGCAACGACATTTCTATGGTCCTCGCTTGGGGCAGAGCAAATCGTGTTACGTTTAATGCATCCAAAACTCAATGCTGTTTAATGTCCCTTATAAAACGCTCAGTTCACCCCCAACCCACTTCAGTCGACGGAGTGAATATACCCAATTCACCCTCCCTAAAGATCTTGGGTATTGAGATATCCAGCAATCTTAGCTGGACTGATCATATATTTGCAATCGCTAAAAGTGTGATGAAATGTTTGGGTTTTCTACAGAGATGTAAGAAATATTTCACCCCACCCGACTTAGCGTTGATCTACAAGTCCCACATTAGGCCTAGACTTGAATATAATTCCCATATTTGGGCAGGGGCAGGACACAACGCATTGTCCGCGTTAGACAAAGTTCAGCGTAAGGCTGTTAAACTTATTGGCGATTCCTCGATCTCTGAGGGCCTTGACTCTCTGGAGCATCGACGGAATGTCGGTTGTCTCTCACTTTTTTATTTCCATGGCCATTGTTCTAACGAAATTGCTAGCCTGATTCCTTGTAGACTCATTACAACGCGCGATACAAGATCTACAAGTCGCTCCCACCCCTATACTCTCCAGGTCAAATTTGGACGTACCGTCAAAGTTCGGGAATCTTTTCTTAGCAGAACAACACGAATGTGGAACAGTTTACCAGCTGTGTTTGTTTGTGTTGCCCTCGTCTTATAAGCCTGAAACTTTCAAATGAGGCGTACATCGACACCTCCTTCACTCAACCTCCTAACCCATTTCCCTCAACCTTATCTCCTTTCCTGCCAAGGCTGTGCTTTAGCATCATAGGGCATCCCCTGAGCTTTGGCAACATCATATATATAAAAAAAAAACCTTGACTATGACATGGCTCCGTCCTTCGTCATCCCGATTATGTTCGTTTCGTTATATAAGCCAAAGCTTGCTAGACGCTTAGCAACAAGTCCAACATGAAGATTTGAACATTTGGATGTGTTCATGTTTTGAGAAATTGTTATGTCGCGACTCAATTGTACTAATATTCTATATAGTTCTAAAGATATCCTACATAGTTCTAAGGAATAGACAAGGCCCATTTGACTTGGTGTAATAAAAATATTTACCTGTTACAAAAGATATTTGTAAATTTTGAGAGAAAAACTAAAAAATCTCAGAAATCTTAGAAAATGCGGGATCCTGAAATTTTAAAAGTGCTGGATCCCGCAAGTTTGAAAATGCGGGTTACCTTGGGACTAAAAATGGTGCGGGACTGTGGGATTGCAAACTCTAGGTTTGGTTGGCTGGTAATTATAAAATTTTTAAGAATGTATAGCTGTTGTATTTTCAGTTTAGACATAAAATTCTGTGTGAAAAAGCGTTCATAAAAGTTGGTAAAGGTGTTTTGTAGTTCTTTTTGAATAATTTTTGCGGATCTAGGTAGGCGGGCATAATTTTTCAGGTGAATATCCATCATATTCTGGGTGTTTTCGAGTTTGCTCCGGAGTTAACTCCGGAGACAATTAATGTCAAAGTCGTGTTCGAGTTTGCAGAGTCATTACTCCGGAGCCATCAAACTCGTGTTTTAGTTTGCTACCTAATGTCCCCGGTGCTAGCACCGATGGCCCCTGTTAATGAGCATAATTCGTTTGACAAATTTATTTTGATAATTTTGTTCTTTCTGTTTGAATAGTGAAACAGGCGAGGTAATAATTTGTTATTAAAAGCAACAAATAAGCATGGAAATGTACTGAATATTTTTACGTATATCAGTCATATTCGAGTTTGCCGTTTCTTGCCTCCGTCAAACAAAAATACGAATCGTGACCCTCAGAATAAGGAGCCGTGTTGGAAGCAATTCATGCGGTTCTGACATGTCCCTAATGTCCCCAGAGTCATGCTTCGGAAGCAAACTCGAAAACACCCTCTATTTGCATGTGAATGCCACTTTGTTTCCGTTTTCGCGAAATTCGCGCAAGATAAAAGTTAAGACATAGTGATAACAGGCAATCTGGACGAAAAAATTATAGACACTGTTTATACCAGAGATCAACAAACAGTAGATACACGAATATTTGCATCACATCTCAGTTACGATAAATCACTAGAACACGTCGTAAATTCTGAAGCTTAATGTTCTCTATTACTGTTTTTATTATTGTAGGTGAGGTTTACGTATTAGGGTTTCGCAGCAATTAGTAACTATTATAGGTTTGGTCTGTCGGTCTGCCCGTCGATCTGTCTGTATGTCACAGCTGTCTGGAGAAATAATTTTTTTGACCTCCCTCTTATAGAGTGAAAAGTTTGCTAACAAAATTTATTTTACATACCCCAATGAGTAGGGTGTCTTGAGATAGGTCTCTGAAAATGCAAAAATGTTTTAGGATTTTTTTATTTTAACCTCTTAATCACGAGATATTTACTTGCTTGGACTGAAAGCTCCTCTTTCGCGCGTTGTAACGTGTCTACAAAAAATCAGGCTAGCAATTTCGATATAAAACGAAAAAGAGCCAATCCTCTCAGAGTTTCTGGAGTCGACAATAAGTTTTGAAGTCGTCGACTCTTGCCAAAAATGGAATTTATATTTGAGTCTAGCCTGATGAGGAGTTTGTAGATCAGCGCCAAGTCAGACGTAGTGATTTTAGCGATTGAAAATACATGATCACTTCAACTAAGAATTAATTTTGAATTTTATTCTCAAAATAATCCCGATCAATTATTTTAAATCATAATTACGATAATACTTTATTATAAAGAAAATTATGTATAATATAATGGGAATGTTTACTTTTTGTAGAATAACTAAGAAATTTTATTCGTGCATCAAATAAATTCTTTAACAGTATTCTAAAAAGTACGGCTTGATTCAATGAAATAAGTCTGCATTAAACTCCCCCATCGTTCCGGCGAAGCTTAGTAATTTTACGTGATCTTTTTCTTATACAACTAGTTTATAACAATACCTGAAGAAACTTAGGTCAGATTCCCTGTATAAATCTAAGACTTTTGCTTGCAATTTTTCTGTTAACTATTTTCGAGTAAAAATCTTTAAAGTTCCACCCTTGGGACACCCTTTATCCTGTGAGCAAATTTATATGATTTGTGTAAATAACTCCGAACAATCGAAACTTTTAGTATTGTTAAATTGTGTATTATATCATTTAAATCCTGGTGTCGATGGACAAGGTTGAAAATATCTTAAGCACCGAAATCTACCCAGAAAGTAGAGACAACAGAATCACATTACACATTTATATTAGTGCAAATGACGCAGGTTTTTTCATGACGTTTTTCTTCCCCACTGCTTAATTCCGTATATTTTGTCCAACAACCAATAAAGAAAGACACACATGGGCCCCTACATCTCTAGTACTGTTCCTACGTTACCTCTAAAGACAAAAGAAACATCCGGTGTGGAAGAGATTTTGTGGATACCTCAATATCACCAACAACAACCAATTGAAGCCGGGCAGGAAGTAATAAATAATACATTTTTAAGCAAATTTTAAAACTTCTCTAACTGACTTCTGGATCAAATTTTGTCAGAACTCCACGAAACACGAAACAAAATCAACTGGAAAGAACTCATTCGTGTAAACTGCTCACAGCATACGAATAAATTTGTATCAACATTCGCTTGCTTAAACTCAAATATTTGTGATCAATCATTATATGTTGACAAACCGCCCGCAATTACTTGCCTGATTGATTTGAAATTCTGCGCAAACAGTTTTAAAGATGTTAAACGCTTGGTAAAAGCGAAAATATTTGAGCAACAAACAAGCTGGTCTCGTGGAGCTATTATGAGATTCTTCTTCGCTGCGTATAGGTCAAAACATAAGCCCAGTGGCAGTGCATAAAACGGAATTCACTGTTTAAAGAAACCTGTCATAGCGAAGTAGTTGAAAGGCAAACAACAGTAGACGTTGTCACACCAGATGTGTCCCACAACTTGCATAAATTACCGTGAAAACCGATAAAGACTGTCTTGATAGCGATGCTTAGAAGGTGACACTTACCAATGTCGACTATGCGTTTCTTGAACTTGTCACAAGCGAGGTAAAACTACAAATAAAGTGACGGTTATCTTTGGGAAGCTTACTGTTTCCATAAATATGCAGCAACCCTGGTTTGCATAAATGCAAATGTCAGACTGGCCTCCGGAGGGAATAGTAGCAGAGATTGACTTATGCTCGGACGATTCAGGTAAGGCAGCAACCACTTGCAAGTCCCCGGCGAAAAAGAGATCCAAACAAAGCATTGAATTGGCGACCTCCAGATAGCAGGAGACACCGTGTCGACCATAGCAAATTACCTGACAATGGGGAAATTGTGAAAACTCTTGAAAATATTGACACTGGCTTGAATTATGAATCTTTGTGCCAAATGAAAATAACTAGAGCTAAAAATGGGTTTAGAAGTAGGTTTAACATGCTGGCACGGCTCACTAAAATAATGCAACGATTATTATTTATCGAGAAAACTGCAAAATTCTCACAGAACACGAGATGGGTGCCGCCATCGTCATCAACGAAGCAAAGTTTGTTTTATTATGACCTTACTGTGAATGTCAATCCCATTTAGATCGTTTAAATACGATACCGTCGGATTGTTCTTACGAAGGGAAACATGTCTATAGGTCAAATAAGACTCTCTACGATTTGTTTTTGTTTGGCGTCGGCAATTTTGAGGGAATTTGTAATTACTACGAAGCAATGCGAAGTCTTTAAGACTACAGCAGAATTTGTGGTAATGTCACAACAGTTCAAGGGAATATGGATATCGGTTGGTTGGGTGTATCACAGTGTAGCATAAACATAAAATACAAATTCTAATCGACAAGGTAATATTATATATCAATTTTATTGCATTTTAAATCTTGTCCTGAAGGCATATTCGCCAGAATTTAAGCTCTACACTCCCTATCATGTCTTTGACTGCAAAAGATATTCTGTTATTTTTAATTCGTCCTAAATCTTTATCATGCTTCATAGCCTATAAAATAATGTAATGATACATATTAGCAGACAAAATGTTTGAAATTTTTAAATATACGAAACATAACAATCTCTATGGATTTAAAGATTAATGATGGGAAAGGAAAACTAAAGTAACACTTACATTGTACCGTTTTCGGGATTTACGGGCTCAAATGATTAATTAAGATACTTATTACTAGTCCGACTAGTGCTTAGTTGTTCATAGGTCAAGCATTAATTCGTTATATAGAATATAACTTCGAACTTATATTACATGATATCATTTTACGGTTATTTGACAAAATCTGAAAGGTTTAATTTTATAATTATATCGAAATAAAATGAAAATATTAAAATAAAAGTCGCAGTAGGGTAAATGGCAATGTTTCGGATTTAAAAAAAAATAAATCTTTAAAAATATTTAAAGAAAAAGATATCATATATAGATACATAGTAGAACTTCTCATTGTGATCTCGGCCCGACAGTGCCATGCGCTAATAAAAAATAAAGGTAAAAGTTAAAACCCAACTGCGGCTTCAACTGCCCTTTTAAAAGTTCTAAACAAGGCTTAGTAGCTAGACCTTTTTTGTGATTATGTACATATTCATATGTAGATCACAACTGAACAACTGTCAAAAGTAAATTTCAGTGCAAAATCAGTGCGTTTACAAGAAATCGTAAAAATTAATAAAAATTAATAAAAATTTACTCAAAATGTTAATAGTTTTATTTAAATTTTTATCAATCAGTTGTGAATTGTCAACCATAAAACTGAAGATGAATTCTGCCAAAATGTTGTTTTTCGGTTTTGTGTAAAAACTTTCGAGTAACCAGACAGACCTAAAATATTCGGCTACGAAAACGCCGAAGTCACGCGTTTTATCTCAATTAAGAAAATTTTTTATTTACGTGTGACTACGGCGTTTACGTGTGCAGAGTTCCTCACAACTGTGAAAACAAGTGATAATCAAATTCTAATTCGCATTTGAATTCAAAAAGTAAGATGTGTGGACAAGGAAGCTTTCCGATTTTATTTAAGTAAAATCCACTGTTCAGCTGATGCATCAAATGGATTTTGTACTCCGACACTAGATAACGTCACTACTATTGGTTCCACAGTACTGGCATAGCATACAAAACCAATGCAACCAGTATTTTCTTCTTTCTTCCTTTCTTGTTTTCCTTTTGAAAATTGTACTATATATTTAATAGTATTAATTAAAGTTACGAAAAATCTTCTTTTGTAGCTAGCAATAGATCTTTTTTACGACATATTAAGAAAAATTCTTGCTAAATTATATATATACTACCCAACCACAAAAGTAATGGGACACTTGCATTTTTTTTACATTTTCAACTTTGTGGGTATATAAAAAAGTTATAAAAGAAAATTTCGTTATAGCAATAATTATTTGATTTGTTTTGTTCGAAATTCTTTTCACACTTACAAATAAATAACCAAAAATAACGAAAATAATACCAATTCATTGGAAAATAGGAAAAAATTAATTAAATGTACTGTAGATTTCTTTATGTTCATCATTTCGTTGCATTACGTTCTTGTTCTATAACCTCTTACCGAGTGGCATTGATTAAACAAGTCTATCAGAATCCTTGGAGGTTAAAGAATTCCGAATTTCCTTTATTTTTTCACGAAGAATAGTTTTAGTCCTCCTGGATGGATCTGCCCCAAGTATTTTCTTAATAACTCCCCATAAATTCTCTATAGGGGAAAGATCTGGACTATGTTGGTACACCACTAACCTGCAACCAGGCTTTACTGGATTTCGAAGTATGACTTGGTGCTCCATCCTGTTGAAACACGAACTCCCTGCAGGCGAGTGAAGGAGAGATATTGATGGCAGCACATTTTGGTATTTTTCGGAGTTAATTGCACCATCAATAAAATGGAGGGACCCAACTCCATATCCGGACATGCAGCGCCAAACCATTACAGAACTATTAAATTTGACAGGGTGCTTCAAGCATTCTGTCTGGTATGCTTCGGACTTTTTCCGTATAACATGACTACGGTTGTGTTTCTGCATTTGTGCATTATTTTTTGTTATTTATTTAAATTTTGTGTAACTGTGAAAAGAATTTCGAAAAAAAGAAGGAAAGGAAAAACTATATCATAATGAAGTATATATATATATATATATATATATAATATATATATGCATGTCTGATGAATTTTTTTTGTATCTGAAAACAAACAAATTTTTAAATTATTCAATAATATTTTTGAACTGAAAATGTAATTAAATAATTTATTAATTTTAATTTATCTTACTCGAAAATAAGAAAATTATAATGTTATAAAGTAACATATATTCATATATTTCATATAAATAATAAAACAATGTCAGCACTCTACTACTACTCTCTCTAATGCTTGGTTGACAATCAGGGTCAGTGTTCATAAGCGGAGCATAGCACTACACCGGGCCGTAAATGGTTGACAATTTGGGCCAACGGTTATAAGCCAAGCATGGCATTACACGGGGGTTTGCTTGACCATCCCTTACAGTATTCAAAAGCCAAACATGGGACTGTACAGAGTTATGTTTGGTAAATATGCGTTCTGAGCCTACTGTCAGCTAGTACTTTACCAATAATGTTCCAACGCAGAACGCTCATACTAACTCCATCGACGACTTGACTTTTTATTTTGGTCTCTAATTATCATTTGTTTAATTAATAACTAGTTTCAATTAGGGGTTGCAATTTTTCTGTTTTGCATAGTCTAAAGATGGGTTGATCAACGCTGGCTTAACATTGTCCCATTGTTATTCTATGTTTGGAAAATATTGCTAAAACGTTTCCTACCAAATTTCAATGGTTTTCCGAGTCAACAAGGGGAAATTAAAGTTATCTCACCGTTCGAAAAGCTTTAGGTAGCGTTGCTTCAACAACGGATAAATTTTGAGACGCCATAACGTTACTTTGTTGTGGTGAGGATGCACCTTAACACTCAGGCCGTAAATAAGTCCGACACAAGTAAGTAGAAAAAAAGAGTGAGCCGTCGAGGGACGCCTGGCAGATGTGAAACATTGAAACTATTATGTGCAGAAAATATACATGAAAGGATTGTTTATTAATAAATGGTATAATCAAGAAATATTGCATAATCAAAAACAAAATATTTAGGTTTTGGTAAAGAAAAAAATTATTTTATTTTAAAAATACATATTTCTTAAATATTATCAGCTGTTTCATCAGCCACTTCTGTAATAGTAATATTCGATGCTGCCTCTGATGGTATTACTGTGATAATTGGTCGATGATAACTAAAGTATGTTACAAAAGTATTGGACATAACGTTATTAAGGTATCTTATAAATACTGCACGTGTCACCACGCCACAGGTGGCGGCAGAGAGAGAGGGAATGAGCTAGCTGAGCGGGCAGGGACATAATTTAATTGATTTGCAAAATCTATGTGACAACGCCTAAGCGTCGCCACGCCAACAGCCAGTCTCACCCGCCGCATTAGATGTTTCACATCAAAAATGCCTATTTGTTTGTTGTGTTGCTGTTAAAAATTTGATAAAGAAAAATTGTGTTAAGAAATTGGTAAAAGAGATAAAACGTATGTAAATAATTTCTTACTAGCAGATGCTGAAATGAGGAGTTTAGATTTCAAAATAACCACGCTACAGATTTTACTTTTAGCATTGTTTTGTAAAAATTGCGAAGACTAGAAAAAAAATTATTTTGACATATTACAGGGATATCCAAAAAATTACAGACTTTGCATTAAAAAACCCCTGACATATTTTTGAAAGTTGTGTAATTTTGGAAGTAATTTCGTTTTTATGTTCATTTTATTGAAAAAAATTATAACTTTTTCATAATAGATTGAGTATAACTTTCAATGATGTTATCCTTTAGAATAAAAACTTCGAACACTTTTAAATCAAAATTATTAATACTTTCTACTGACTTAAAGCTTAAAGTTTCGCTTATTTTATAAGTCGACTTACATCCATCTCATAGTGGACACAGTTTTACATGCAGAATATAATTTCAGTGTAGATATTGACATGAAAATATATGGCTACATATCTTTTCTGTTTGAATAAAAAACATTTTTCTGGAAATTGTACGTATAACAAACAACCGTAATTTTTGGCGATAAAAGAACATCGAAAAAATATCAAAATTTTCAAAGCTGCAAGGCGGTGCTCTATCTCTTGAGAGATGAGATAGTGAAGTATTTTGATCATGAGAGTCGCATATTCGAATCCTGCAGGATAGATTATTTTAAAGGGTCATCGAAGATTGCGGAATAATACCTGAACAAAGTCTATATCTATTTGAAAAATAGGTAGGAAAGTAAGTTTACGTAGTAGAAACATTGTAGGGGACTTTGTGTCAAATTAAAAAATTGTATTAGTTTCAATATTCAGATAAACATTGAATAGTTCACAACGGAAACCATCAATATTTTGGTTTCTGATTATAAACTAAAACTATCCGCTGCTGAATAAAAAGTTTATCGATGTAAGGTTGGTTGGAAAAGTTTATCGATGTAAGGTTGGTATTTCCCGCCCAAATATTAACAAGGGAACTGAAGCGATAACGTTGTATTAAATTATTCAAACGAATATTTAGAAAAAGACAGATGTTTGTTTTCTGAGGAGATATTTTATCATTCCTACAATTTTTAAATTAAATTAAATATTAAAATCGTAGAATATTTTAATTTAAAAGTTTTTATAATCATATTAAAATGCTTTAAATATGTTTATGTTTGTAACGTAGAGAATAACCGATTTGGCATTTAAGGGGCCTGCAGAGATATTACTGTAATCAAAATGCAAGATGATTGTGCCAGTATATTTTTGCGCCAAATAGCAGTCATATTAGCAATTTTGAGATCTCTTCTCTTTACATCTAACTTAAACATTATCATTTTTGGTGCATTAGTTTTAAAGAAGCAAGGGTGTTTAAAAAAGGGGCGTGACTGTATTTATTTTGACACGACCAAAGAATTGAAGCGTTACAACGTCTCTTTATTTTTACGCTGCATTGCGCTTGCAGATTACGCAAATTGGCGTCTCGTTGCATCGATCACAAACGCGCTTGCGCTTCGAATTTGGCGATGAAACAATGTTTAAATTTAATGATTTGATTTTTTTCTGTTAATTAAGACTTGCTCAGTAAAATTGAATCGAAAGCTTTATACGAAAATTGAGTTGGATAACTTAAAATAAAAGTAGAACCATGTTTGAAATTGTTTTTCTCAAAATTTTTAAACTAATAAGTATTTCCAAATTTACATCATTATAAACTTAAGAAACTAAGCTGCTGTTTTATGAATAAATATTTATATTTTTGAAGATGTTAAGAATCGTTAAACGTAACATTTTCCTGCTCATCACAATATCTTACAGTGAATAAAACCAGCGAAGTAACGTTAAATCGATGGCGAATAATCAAAAGCTTTCATCATAACTGCATCATACATTTTGGGACTGCATAACAACCAATTTTGTAGGAAGGGTCGTGTTTCGCCCTTAATTTCTTTTATATTTTTTACATAATAATACTCTCAAGAAAATCACCTTTTCAATGGCAGATTTTATTTTCCTTGCATAGTTACTATAAGCTTAATTTCGATTTTAAATCAAAAAAATTTCCTCATATCTCGGCCGTTTTTCTTCGAACTTTGCCCATGACGACTTTTGCGCTATCGTCAACCCTTATCACCGAGGGGGCGGAGGAAACATTTTCGGAGCGGAAATTTTTTTTTTCATTGAAATTGACTATTTGCTATGCATTAATAATGTTTTCAACACTGTTATGATAATCTCGCGACTTTATAATTCCTTTTTAATACTACTGTGGACAATTAAGAAGACACTCAACGAAACAAAGGAGACAAAAAGTAATCAAAAGAAACTTGGCTATAAAGTGTTATCGCAAAAATCTTTTTTTTTGAAAAAGGAATAAGTCCACTCCTAGTAATCATAATTAAAACAACTTAAACTAATTAATTAAAGAAAAAGGATCAGTTATATACTTCTGAAGACTATTATAATATTAAACAATAAGGAATTGCAGAAAAAATAGATTCATTCTGTGTGAAATGAAACGAGAAGATTTTGTCTCAACCAAGTCTTTAGGAGCGGCAATATGAAACAGGAAAAAAAATACGAACGGAGAAATTATAAATTGGCTGAAAATATGCTAGATGAGGTTTAAAGGAGATGAACCTAACAAAATTGTCTATAAAAGTAGTATCGAAGAAAATGCTTCATTTAAAGATATTTTTTATTTGGAAAACAAGGAAAACCTAAACATCTCAGCAAAATTACTATGGCACCACTGTATAAAAATTCAAGACCTATAACAAAAGAGAAATACAGCTATATGATGAGTTTAGTACCTTACATACCACCTATTTACCATGAATACTTCACTATGCTAACTGTAAAGGAGAAAAAAGCTTAAAATATATATTTTTTTATTTTTTATTATCTTGAGGTAATGGGGTCGAAAAAATCGATTTTTTAAAAACAGTTCTATTTGAAAGCCCGCGATTTCCCCTTTCAGAAAATGTATGACATGTAATACCAACGCCACTATTTAACCCCAAAAATTGATATTTTAAAAGATGGTGACGCGTCGTCTGCACAGTTGTCACGAGAGATTTTCCTCTCAACCCGTAAGTTCCTTTTTTTGACCTTTAGGTACCATTTTCAAAAAAACTATTCAACCTATTTTTATGAAATTATGCACAGTTCTTATCCTTTATGTCCTTCATCTTTTATACCTAAATTCATCTTTGTATTCCATTTTTAACTTTATTTTAAATCCGAATGCACTTTTTAAAAAGAGTGATTTTTGACCTTTTTTCAAAAAAAATGATACAAAAATTGCAATTTAGGCAAAAGGTTGAAAATTTTAGGTATACAATGTTGCCTTACTCCTGTTTCAGATTCACCATCAATTTGGAGCAGATAGCACCAGTGGTTAAGGAAAAAAGTGTACCTAAATAAGTTAATTTTATCATTTTTTTATTTTTTTCTTGTAATTTTGTAATTTTAATAAATTTCACACTAATAAAGTCACAGGGTTTGTTTAGCACTCATTTTAATCCGTAATTCGTCCTCTAAAGCATGTTTAAAACCGCGAGTTTATATTTTAAATACCAACTGAACAGGAGCAAAATATCTAAACGCGTGAAAAAGCCTATTTTAACCATCATTCGTGACCTGGTTACCTTAAGGAAGTTATTTATTTTACACTTGTTTATTTATATCTTCTTTTTTAATAAATATAACTAAAATTATTTCTTAATAACAAAAAAAAATCCATTTCAGTAAAGCCAATGTCTACAAAAATCAGGACTTAAATTTCCTCTTGTCTTTATTTCTTATAATATGTTATTATTGAAACTGGTATAAGTCCATTTGGAGCTAAAAAATCGTTTATTTTCTTTAACAATTTTAATAATTATTATTGCGAATTGATTAACGTTTGCCAATATTTTTTAATTAATTCAGACGCAAACCCTTAAATATCTCGACATATGAAAAAATGGACTTATACCACTTTCAAAAATAACAGCTCAAATATAGATGATATATTTCGAGTGTGATTTAAAAATTTATAGTCCTTCTTATAAAATATCAGGAAACAGTATCATGCCATTATTTGGTAAAGGGTATTAATTAATTAAATTTTGAAACCCGCCCTGGAATGTGCTGTCAATAACTAAGAAATAAAATTTAAATAAATGTCGCCTGAGAACTGGTTATATACAAAATAGTATAAATTATGTCGAAATCCTAAATCATTCTGTGCTCTGATTAATATAAACAACCTGACAGCCTGAGAAACACCAACAAAAGTCAATACAAAGTATCCTAGGTCGTGAATTATAACAACACTTCAATTTGCCGCCACTTTAGCTGTTATTCTCAGTGAAATAAATTTAGAAATTCAAAAACCACTTGAAAGCAGTCAGTAGCACGTTTTAATCAAATTTATGCGGCCAATTGCAAAATTCTTTTATTTCGCCTGAAAATCGTCGACGGATCGGAGCATAAATTCAAGTCATAAACGAATTTAGTAGCCTGAAATTGGCACATGTACCAGATATGAAAATTACAACTGAAAGCTGCGAATACGCCGAAGCCGTTCTAGCAACTTATAAGTGAGCATCACCAATTTTAGTCAATCAATTCAGATAATCCCCGTAGTTAGAAAACTCACGTAGCCAGCGGAAGAGGTGAAATTCCGTTCAATAAAATCATAAACCTTGGCTTTATGCGAAATAATGCAGTAACCGTAAACTGCAAATTTGCACCAGCATATGGTGGCTTGGAAATTTGTCTAATTTGCGCTTACATCGTTAAGTGAAAAGAAAAACTTTAATCTTCCCGCAATGACTATATAAACATACCACAGGGGATAAATTCGCAAACTGCACTTTAATTAAAAGGCAGCCAATAAAAATTTTTACAGTGGATTATTTCAAGCGTTGCAGGGATTCGAAGATGCTACAAAGGTATGACTCAATGTTGGCACCACCTTTTGATAAATTTTTAGAATTTTTTATAATATTTTCAAACAGATGCGATATCTTTGGAAAAGGTGTGCGAGGAATGACATATATTCGTTGCATTGCATGGATATCAGACATGTTCCACAAACGGCAGTTAAGCGACATAATTCGAACGACATTGTGCAGTTCAAATAGTAAATCGCGTTCGCTGCCAGCATTGGTTTCCAGTTCAATTGGTTTGTATACGTGCATTGAGGAAAACTAACACGCTTTCGGAGAGCTGAGGAGTCAAAAGGTTTACTTAATGGTTAATGTATTTAGCAAATATATTCTTAAAAGATCTTTTGTGCTGTAAGATATGATAGTAAACAAATTTTATCATTAAATTCAATACAATGAGAGGCTCCTTCAAAATTTACTATGACCCAAATAATTGGTGAGCGCAGTTACTTATCCTTTCCTAGACTCAGCACATCGGAGAGTCATTCAGTGCATATTACTTAACATAAGCTAAGTCGAACTTTTTATATTCTATTGAATTTTATTACTGGAGGTATTTGGTTGACAATTTTTATCAAAAAAAGTGTCAAAATATGTTCTTTGTCTTTAACAAAATGGGCTTTACAGAAATGGTGTCATTAACTTTAACAATTAATATTTATGATAAAATAAATATTCTGATTTAATACAAGTATCCATCACAGAATTCCGCGAATTTTTAGGCAAGAATTATCAACAGCTTCTTGACTGGACATTTTATTCTACCTCGACGACTTAAATTAAGTTAGGTTAGAGTAGTGGCTGTCGTTCTATATCAATAAGCCTGACGTAGAAGACTATACACAGTGCATTTAAAACTACTTTCAGCTGTTAATAAATCTGAGAACTTGCTTTTCCTATGTTATTCATATCATCCCCGAAAGATTATGACTGTTTTGCATATCTATCTTGTTATACAACATCGGCAGAAACGAAGAATTAGTGGCCGATTATGACTGTCCCAGTTCTTCGTAGGAGTAGATTTCTATTTAGAAGAAGACTATTTTTCCTGATAACCCCAGTTGCCAGTTGTACGTTAACTTCCGCTCGTTGTATCTTCATGGATTGAGCAAATGGTAAAAAGAGGAGTCGACATGTACTCTTTTTACCATTTTAAGAGGCCAGCCGAGACACCAGTCTTTATATGCAGCCTACTATTGAAAGAGTCCGGTTCCCCCGTGAACAATTGAGACTGACTAATTATAGTAGTTTTCGCTAAATTATGGACGTTAAAGTCAAGAGAAATTAATATTTATAGGATCAAAATTAATTTGTAAAATTAAGATAAATGTTTTTGAAAGCAAAATTAATTGAAAGTTAAATACAAACTTTCTATCTGCAACTTTTTAAACTCGTGTTATTTGTAGACATAAGATTTCCTTTTTGACTTTGAAGTCTATAATACTGTGCCGTAGTTTGTTTACTTGTTAACAACAAGTTTGCGAAAGTGAGAGCATTTATTGGTTTGCACACCGAATTTAAAATGGTACCACCAGAACTCTCGAATTATATCGTGATTTCGACTTTGAAAATATTTTATTTAAGGCCTTAACGGTGAACGGGGAATCTTCTGCAGTGTTCAGTAAGTTCGCTGGTTTTGAAATATCATTACTTCTAAAACACTGGGATCTAAATCTGTTTATATTGCATATACTTCCTTCCGAACTGGGGCCGTATTTAGGAACTCGATTCGAACACAAAAGTGCTCGAAATCGAGAAATTTCGAAAAAGTTAAAATCATACCGAAAGAGAAACTAATTTTTAACTTGCTGGGATGTAGAGAAGTTAATGTAATGGGTCCGAAAATTTAAATCAAAATTTTCAACATATTTTTATGTTTCAAAATCACTAGAGTATTTTTACACTATTTTTGAATAGAAGTCTATGTGTACGCACGTAATAATTTCTTTCCTCAACGAAATCTCGCAATTAAAAAATGATAGCAACTTCATTAGCGCTCCAATCGAAGCGAATTCAATCTTATTTTTAAACGATTTTATTAATTTTGACAGCTGTCTAGCGATCAAATCTTGTGATGGATTTTTTACCTACTTCTAATTGTCAGCGGCTCAAAATTGCCCCCCGTCTAGTTATAGTTAGATGGTCACCAGTATAAAGTGTTTGATGATGTAGCAGAAAGTGGTCAAGAGTAGAGCTCTCAGAAACCCGACCCGCGGGTACCCGGTTCCTACCCGGTTCTCACCCGGGTACCCGATTTAAGTCGGGTAACCGGTTCTTACTCGGGTACCCGGTTCCAAGGGAAAATCGGTTCCATTATAAGAGTCGGTTCCAACGCCAGAATCGATTCCTCTTGAAATTGTGCAGTACAGATTCAGTTTCAAGGCCAACAGAGGAAATTTCGCATTTCACTAAGGAATTGTCTAGTTTCTTTGGAAATTACAGATTTTTTTGTAGTGAAATTACAAAATACAACTTAAGATTTATTAATAAAAATTTAAAATTCCTTATACTCCCTACTATTAGTGACAATTTTTTATTGCAATTTCACTCATTCTTTTTAACCAGTTCATACGACGGAATCGATTCCCGGTGGCGGATTCGATTCTCGCAGTGGAACCGGTTCCATTGATGGAATCGATTCCTATTTGGAACCGGGTACTCGTCTGGAACCGGGTACCCGATTGGAACTGAATTTTTGGTAGGAATCGATTCCTACCCGGTCGGGCGGGTACCCGGGTTTTCGGATTATCCGATTCCAACTGAGAGCTCTAGTCAAGAGAGCACCTCAATGAATTGTAACAGAACTCTCGTCTTGAATTTTACATCCAAACACAAAAAAAGGTAAAAAAAATTCATAAGAACTTGCTCTTCTTAAAAAAACATCGTTGTAAAAAAAGTAGTACTAAAAAGTAAAAAATAACTTCTTCGTGAAATAATTACAAATTACAGTAAGCTTGTCACAATAATTACAAAAACTTACGAATAATGAAAAATTCTGGGATTTATGAACGACTGCCTGAAAAACAAGGCGTGCGCACTTTGTATGATTTTACGCATGATTGTATGAAAGGGGTGGACACAGAGATGTCAGACGGTATGGAGCAAAAGTCGCCGAGTCGTGGCGTTGAAGTCGCCCAAAGTCGCCGCGCCATTATTTGAAATCGCCCAAAAATCGCCTTTTCATTTTATAATCAATGAAGTCTTTCAAATTGTTGTTTATACAACTTTAATGTAATATTTATTACAGTAATCATAGCAAAATTGTGGTTGAGGCGTCGAGAAAAATAAAAAATACCCTTAAGTAGGTATTTAAAATAGAAGTGGCTATTTGCACTTACGTGTATTTACGTGTACTTTCGAATTCGGGAAAGTTTCGCTTTTACTTATTTTATGTACTTTTATGTACAACTTTACAAATATATTCCCTGACGGGGTGAGGGGGGGGGGCGTAAGCAACCGCAACGACGACAGAAAACCAATTTTGATGTCTGCTGTATCAGAATCAGATATCCACGACGTGACGACGGCATTGAGCATACTTTTATGTTTAAGCGAAAAAATGCCTCTGCGATAAACGTCAGTTTGGACTCGTTCGGAGGTCAGTAAAAAATTATTAGCGCGATATTAGAATTTGAGATGACTCGACAGCAAAAATTCTTCAACTGTCACGTCGGATTATGTGATTTCGATTAGCCAATATGAACTGTTGCTGTAGGCTGCCGTGCATTCTGATTCAGCCTATAGCCCAAAAGCACCCAGCAAGAATAAAAAATCGCCCAAAAGCGCCCAGCAAGAATTAAAAATCGCCCAAAAAGTGCCTAGTCGCAGAGAGGAAAATTTTCTCGCCCAACTGATGGCTCAAGTAGCCCAATCGGCGAGAAATCGCCCGAATTGGAAACTCTGGTGGACATTGGAAATGTGGAGGTATGAAATTAAAATAAAAAAAAATGTACGCTTTATAGCATCAATCGATCTGAATAGCATATAATGGGTTATATTACGTCTTAGACATGATATCATTAACATGGAATCACGCGATTTACACGATTTTAGATAGGAATGTATGCATACAATCATATAACGCATACATGTAAAACGGAAACATCTAGAACTAAGCTGAGTAGTATAAATAGGGCTGAGTGGCATCCTGGTTAGTTTAGTCCTGATTTAGACTTTGAGGAGTACTTGTGATATTGTGAAGAGTTAGTTTTATTTTAATCAGTGAAGTGATAAGTGTAATAAAGTAAAGTGAAACGTTATATTGGGAAAATTAACAAATTAAGTGAAGTGAGTAAATAGCTGTGAACATTTGTGATTGTAATAAGTACAGGAGGATCCAAAACACTGCATTGTAGAGGAATATAGCCAACTTATGTATATTCTACACTTTTGATTAACTTATATTCGCCATTGTGGTTTCTTACCCCTTGCGGCGTGGTGAAACAAGTATACATTGATAAATCACCATACCGTTTTTAAAAGAACGAAAAGAAAAGAAACGTGAAAAGCTAATGACTTTGAAGTCCTTAGAGATTATGCGCCACTTTTTGTTACCTTGGGGTAAGTATAACCATTGTATTAATCTAATACTACTGAATAGAAAGTTTTTACATGTCATCGTAAACCACGGAACACCGAATTCTTGAGTTTTTTTAACCACATTAGATAAGATTCCATTTATTTCCGATGAAGTTTATGACTTAAAATTGCTTATATGTCATTATATCTTTTCATTTCTCTCGAATCAGCTGAAGTTCTTCAATCGCTCCATGCCCCACAAGGGGTTACGGGAGCTAGAGAGATGTCTTTTCATGAGAGAGAGCCTTTTATAGCTAGAAGTCTAACGCGTTCCTATGTCTCCTCAGCTGCTAATTTAAGTCACCTCAAAAATGAGATCGTTCTGGAACTGCTTGCACGTATCTTGTCGTTTAGGTATGTTATCAATGGATTCGCAGTATTTGCGCCATCACGAGTACTTATCTTATTTTGAGGTGCTTTTATGCAGACTTTTCTTAAGCTTTGACTTGGGTCGATTTAGAAGAATCTTTGTCATTGGCGTTGTAATACACTTAGGTCCTGGTTCAACCACCAGAAACTTTCGATAATTCTCTAATTAAATTATCAATCGATGAATTATTTGCAAACAACTTACTGGTAAACTTGTACACTATTTATTACTTATGTGCACTACATATTACTCATTAACGTTTAAAAACTTTACATCTAAGATCTCATCATGTTCCTTGATATCCTTACTCCTTAGGAAATAGTTCCCGTTCCACGAATAGCACCGAATAGCCAGAATACTAATTCTCGGCTTACCTGCTCCCTGTGCAAAAAAAAGGGTCCATACGTGGTGCTTTAAAGCTGGTATATCCCCTTCCAGGAAGGCGAGCAAGTTTTCTGAAGTGAAGCCTTGATCCCCGAGGCCTGTGGGGGAATACTACTGCCCTATTTGAGGCAGTACCCAATTTAGTTTCCCAAATAGTTGATAGAACTTGTACTTCAAAAATTTCAACAATTTAAAAAAAATCATGTCACAAATTTTAAATAACTGTTTTATCGTCATAAACAAATTATAATTATAATAATAACTACTCCGAACTCCAAAAATTTATTTTCATGTTTTTTTTTCTTTTGAATTATTGTACCCCAACAACACGACTTCGGTTACTTTATTGCTTATAATATAAAAATATGACCTTATCCGGAAAGAATATAACTTGCATCCAATATTTGTGGGTACGTAAAATTGTTGAAGTTATGTTTCCAAATTTGTAATAATATAAGTTATAGTGTTCCTTACTTACGATAAAAGTGGAAACAAAATTATATAGGTACAAGTCACCGGTTTATTTTAAGATCTTTACTCAAGTTCAGCATTTTATCTATCTACCCGGTTCACTGATTTTTCTTTTCAGCGGCATATTCTGCATGAGCCATCCGCTTAGAACCCTTTTATTTATACACTTCTTGTAATATGCCAAAGGTATCAATAAGGGAAAAAGGCAATCCCTCACCCAACATAAACGTTAGATGGGATCTATCTGATAAAGCAATGCATTTCAAATTTATGGCTTCAAGGCCTCAGATACACGAAAAAGTAAAGAAACAAAACAAATTTTACATTTTAGCGAGAACTAGCAGAGACTTGATCTAGTCAGCTTGAACTTTGGAGTGCGCAAACGCGCGAAGATAATTCAATACAAGAATTCAACCTAAGCTAAACAGGAAACTCACTGATGCACAGCATGTTGCCAGCGCATTCGCGAATCGCGATTCCCACATCAAAAGCACACACGGGTATACAACTATTGCAGTTGCATTGGGTTGCAGGAGATTTAGTAATCCGAAGCCTGTGGTCAACCATGAGGTATTCGCCTTATGAAATCAAAAGTGGTTTTAATTCGAAGAAAGTTTACTTGATGGAAATTGCTCACTCAACTACAACTATGAATGTGGCGCGTGGTGTACTATACTGTCCGGTTGTCCATTATGCTAAGCTCCTGCGGATGAAGTGAGTAGCCCCAAAGAGCAAATATTTCCAGCCATTCTACGACGACGATTGATTGAAGACGTGACCTGACAAAATTGAATTGTTGTAGTCCGGATGCAGCATCCATACGCAATGCCACGATCCACGATGCCTAAGATCTTATTAACGAACCTATGTCGAGCGGATTTTCCAAAAGAAAACCAAATTTCGCTCAGAAAATTGAATTGTTGCCGCGGAACATTTGAGGTGAAGGTAAGACCATTCAGAGTGTTGACGCCGTGGAAAATTGATAAGTTCACTGCTAGCGCGTTCTTAGACTTAATCAACTTTCACTTAACGTAATTATTGTTGTTTCAAGTGAAAATGCATGAAATATTGTAATTAATATTGATTTGCAGATTCGAGAGTTGTTGCTGATTTTCTTGTTTATTTAAATTTATTTTGACAATTTGATGTCTATCATAATTTAAAATTTATTTGCTCATTTTCTATTTATGTTTTTCTGTAATTTCTAATATTGTCGGTGGTGTTATAGACAACGTCAGGGTCAACATTTTTCCATATTGTTGCAATGGGGGATCATACTATATATAACAAAAAGGAATTATCCAAATAGGTGTTTGTATTAAGAAATTGGGTAACGCCCCCTCCGCACACCACCTCACCCCATACGGCCATACATTTTTATCGTGATACCAGTGGGGCAAAATTTTCTACACATCAAAGGAAGAATCATACAAACCGGTTCACGAAGTTAGAGCACCCCTCCCCACCACCATTCTAGTTGAAAATTTATCTTCATATTAGCAATGGTGGACTACAAACCTCCTTTACTACAACCCCATCGTTTAAAATTGTGTCGCAGTACCAATGGGGGAACATACTCTTGAAGCCTTGATTAGTTGATTCAACTGTGGTAAACCGCGCCGCTATATGTATATGTAAATCCAACGATCAAAATGTTGAGTATTAAATTGGGTAATTATGTATTTTTGGTTATTTTGTCGTTATTTCGTCGCTTTTTGTTTTCCAACCAGAACATGAAACCCTACATTAAGATACGAATATTTAGAATAGTCTTAACTCTATTTATACAATAGATCTTAACTGTATAATAGACGACGCCCTCCTGTCTACACTTTAAATTTTGATAATATCGATTTTTGTTTTTTTTTGCATATTTTTAAAGTATAACTATCCTAGAGTCATCATGCGAAACCGGTCGATGTGAAGCGTGAAATGCATGGTCTTAAAACTTTTGTGCGAAAAAAAGTGAAAATTAAAAAAAAAATTTCAAAAAATTATGTCCCGCTCACAATTTTTATCCAATCAAGAAAATCCTAGTTCTACACCTCCAAAAGAGGGTACTAAATTGATTTAACAAAAATCATGTCAACCGGGTCAATTAGTTTCTTCAGAAAGTGTGCAGAAAACTTTAAAAACTAGAGTTATACTTTAACGATATGCAAAAAAACAAAAATCGATATTTTCAAAATTTTAAGTGTAGACGAGCCCCTTAAGGGGTATTTCTCGGACACCTCTTAGTTATGTAGGTAGAAATTCGTGTACATCAAATTTCAATAGACATATATGCGATCTTCCGTTTCCTATTCATTCTCAACATTTTAATATTAGCTATTTGCATAAAGTCATTTTCTTTATAGTTTCAAAAAATTCTCACATTACCTTACATACATATAATCGCCCGATCTTTGTACTGGACATTTATTTCACTCGTTTTCTTTTTCAATTAAATACTTTGCATGGATTATAAATTTAATAAATACAATAAATAAATACACTGCTTACAACACAATTAACTACTCGGAAGACAACAGGTTTTTAATTTTTTCGAGAATTCTATCTCTTGCCAAAATGTCTGACGAACAAAATCACGATAGCTCAATGAAACCTGGAAAGATGTCTCCCGCCGTGACAGTAGAATTTTCATGGTGCCTTTGCGATTATGCAGTGTTATTTATCGTTATATAGATTCAAATATTAATCATGCAAAAAATTAAATTTTACAATATCAGAACAAAAATTTCCCGATTCTGTCCACGCATTACGAAGTTAGACTTTCACTTCCTCTTACCATACTCTATACAACAACAAAAGAATCATCCAAATCGGTCCACATATTACGAAGTTAGGTTTCACCCTTACCAACCTCCCCCCACCACATAAAAACAACAAACATTTGACAACTTACTCTACCCGACAAAGAAAGAATCATCCAAACCTGTCCACGCCTTACGAAGTTAGACTAACCCCCCATCCCACCCTATGGCAATTTTATTTTCATTATTAGCGATGGAGGATCGTACTCCATGCAAAGCGGCCCTCCCCATATTTATTTGACATAGTACCAATCGGGGAACATACTCTACGCAACGAAGACAAAATCATCCAAATCGGTCCCCCAGTTACAAGGTTAGACTACCCACCCTACGGCCAATTTTATTTCATTATTAGCAATGGGGGATCATACTCTATACAACAACAAAAAAGTACCTAAAAGTTAAGTTTCACCCGCAGCCACCAAAAATATTTTTGACATTGTAACAAACTGGGAACTTACTCTACCCAACAAGAAAAGAATCATCCAAATCGGTCAACACGTTACGAAATTATGCCTGGTCATACATAAAAAAATTAAAAAAATACATGTCGGACCTAGAACCTTGTTGTTTTCGGGAAGCCGGTTAAAAAGTAAAAATTGTAGTTTTTGTTTAATTGCCTGTTTTTTGATATTATAATGATAAAGCGCAGGGAATGCTCTGTGATGCACAGTCTTTGTATGAAAGGAATTAAAGGTGTGGTAAATGGTTTAAGAGGTTGAGTGGAGGAAGCAAGCTTCGGGCGAGGGAACAGAAGATGGTAAGCTGTTCAATATTGGTGTTGTTGCGTTGTTGTTTAGGCCCTTGCCTAAATATGGAAATTATATTCGAGTCTATGCCTATGGAGTGAAATATTTCTAATATCTCTATAGAAAACCAATGCTTTCATCGCATTTTAAGCGATTAATAATATATAGATATAATCGGTTCATCTAAGATTGCTGGATATCTCAATACCCAAAATGTTTGTACACGGAGTGAATACACCCAGTTCGCCCTCTCTTGAGATGGTTTGAGGGTGGGCTGTGTGTTTTTTACCCAAAAAAATCCGAAAATACGCGCAATCAAAGTAGGTAGGAAAAGAATGGTGTATGAGAGATAAGAGATAATTAATAAAAAGAAGAAATAAGGTTGTTGAAGGAACTGAACTAGAAAAGTCTATATCCATTTAGAGAGGTGAGGATGAAGAAGAATTGCTTGAAACTTGGCTAGAAGGGCAGCATTATGAAAGACTTTATGAAAAGCCTTTGAAATATCAAGTGGGACGATTTCGGACTCTCCAAAATTACGGAGACAATGATTCCAACGCTCCGTGAGAGCAGCTAGTAGGTCTCCGAATGCGGCCAGCGCGGAAACCGTGCTGAGATTCGATGATAAAATGGTTACTTTCTAGGTATTTTTTCCTGAAATTAAAATCGAAGTAAGTACAATTGGCGTGTATTTAGAAGAGTTATATGCCTCTTCTTTTTAAGGTATTGGCTAAACATGAAAAATGAGTGGTGGTATTGAAGAACAGGCAAAATTCCTCTTTAGGGTGAAATGGGGAAAACGGGCTTGCGTTTAAAGAGCTACACAAACACCAAGAAAAATAAAGAACAACTTCGAATTGGTTCTGTTGAATTGGGTGGGTTGGTGGTAGACGAAGGAGAGACGGTAATGAAAACATGAATGATTTTATATCAGACTGATAAGGATAACCTAAACTTTGAGTTTTTGAGTATGCGAGGGTAGATGGATTGGTGAAGGAGATAAAGCAAAAATTATTGGTTTTATAAGGCAATGCTAAGAATTAGTCGTTAAGTGACAGTGGCAGGCTGAATGGGAGAATGATGTATTCAGCACCATTCTGATACAAAGCGAACAATTTTAAACTTATGCAAGGTGACAAGTTACCAACTTTCATTAATAATATTAAATTATAACTTTGCCAATCAAATTGTTATAAGTGAAGAAGAAAAAAGAAAAGTATTCAAGAAATTAATACTCTTTTAATTCAAGAAATTAATATTTTTTTGATTCAAGAAATTAATATTTTTTTGAGTCTTTTTCAATTAACTCCTTAGTCTATTCGGGGGAAGATGAAACTGATACTAATCGGCGATGGTATGATTGCTGTTTGTAAACCGATTTCGTTAATTCTTTTAGCTCTTAATTAAGAGTGTTGCCATTTCACTGGGATTATTCCGATAGATAAGCACATCCCATCGTTTAATTAACAATTTACATTATTAAGTTCATATCATTAACGTGTGCCTCAAAGATAGTCAGTTATTAAAAAAATTAGGAAAGATACGCTGCTAAAGCAATTCTTAAGCAATGTAGTTTTCCAGTGTTTCATTCTTTTAAGTATCCCTTTTCTACTTTTTAGTGACTTAAAGCAGCAAATAAATTTATATCTACTTTAATTGTCGAATAATAATAGAATGAAATTTATTACACAACTTATTACTACTTTTATAGGAAGTGTCTAAATTGCTTTATACTTTTATAATTACAAATTACAAATTTTTTTGTAAAAGTTCGATGGTACAAGCTTAAACTATTGCCAAAACGCATCCAAGGGATATCACTTTCAAGTAACGTAATATTATAAAATTGAAAGAATCGTAATTCAGACGGCTGGCCGCATTTGGTTTTATAAAAATATGTATTTTCTATATCTCAACAACCTTTATTTTATTTAACCTTATTTTGAAATGGTTATATAATTTAAACCTGACTTATCTAAGCATTAATTTAATTTTAATTTGAACACTATGAATTTATGATTGAAAGTAAAGCTGACAAAAAATTCATTTGGTTTTATCTCGACTTGGCAAGATCGATCCATTATTTAAAAAAAAATCAGTTAAAATTATTGTTTTAACCGTTGTATATGCAAAAATCAATGTATAAGCCTAAACAAGCCCAATTAAATATGTCTAAATCGTTTTTTGTTAAAGCTTAGACGATCGTCGTCCTGATCCCAATAAACCTGAACAAGAAAGAAAAGCAAATTTGCCCACAAGAAAAGAGTTATTATTATAAGACAGAATTACCTGATATTTCCTTACACTGGGAATACTAAACAGGCAGTAAAAGTCCATCCGTCTTTCCTAATGATACGTCCTGGTCCACCTAAAATTCATTAAAAAAAAGTTATTAGAAAAATGCAAGTACAAGTTAAAAGCAATTATTACACCCAGTACAAACGCAAAGCACAAACGTAAACAAAAAGCAACAACATGGGAAACGAGAAACATAATTTTCTACACATAAATGTTCTACTGGATGTTGATTGAATTGTTGTATCTAGTGACTTAGATACTTTAGCAGATTTTAAGTGGAACATCAACTAAATTTTGATTTAGTTAATTAAAAAATTTCTACGTAAAATCTGCAAGTGACAGATGTAAACAGAAAAACTTACCTGTACTAATTACTCCATTTCGAGCACAAATTCCACTCTGGAATTATGTCGCACGCTCCCACGATGCCCCATAAGGGTTTATACGTGATAACCTGTAAAATAAAACCACCCACTTAGATGAAAACTAAAGATCACCTGTCACGCACTTCAAGAAAGACACTATCTTGACGTTCCCGATATCAAAACCACCTGAGTGGAATAGTAAGTCGGAACTTTTTTCAAGACATAACTTTTCGCGGCGAATTTAATTGAATTAAAAGAAATTCGTAATTTTTATAAATTTACATATCGGCCATTGGAGAGAAAGAGACAGATAACAAAAGTGGAGTAAAATGCAAACTCTCCAATTGTTATCGATAATTCAACTGACAAGAAATCTAGTACTACAATTAAGAGTCAAATTGAGTAAAATTTTCTTTTTAATTTCTATAAAAATGAATAATTAAATATGAAAAAATTATTTTATTGCGTCGATAATTAATTCAATGCAAATTATAATAATTTGTCTATAAGGGAATGGACAAAAGTTAGAGAAAGTAGCAACAATTATTAAATCGATAAGCTGAAGAATTTTCTGGAATCGATCTAATAGGTCTCCATGGGCTATAAAAGGCCGAGAAAATCAGTATACGATCTCTTATTTTTCTGGCAGTTGAACAGAGTAGTACTCTGAAATGAAAAAGGGTTTGAATTTGGATAAAGTGGAAAAAAACACATTTTGTGGTAAATTTTTCCATTGTTCCAAATAGAATTAATACTTATTGTGTCTTCGTATCGCGCGACTACGGTTTAATCTTTCCGCAAATTTCATTTGTGTTGTCATTTAGCCAAGTAATTGCATTCCTTACTTCGTAATTTCCCAATTTCATAATTTGCTTTTCTTTTGCAATTTCAAAAATCCTTTGAATTGTTATATAATCGGTGAAAATTCTGTAAAAATTTCAACTTGGTAATTGTGAAAACGAAAAACACATTAATAGTGGTAATTTCTTTTACAAACAAGGTGATTTTAAATGCAGAATTACCGGATTATACTCTATTTTTCTACAAATCTTTCAGTTGTTGAATTTTACGGTTAAATTTTACAGTTTATTGAATTATCTGAATTATTTAAAAGACATTGTTATATTGAATTGTTTATAAAGTTGAGAAATGAATTCGTGAAATAAATTATTATACTGAGTCGGTAATCTTTTCATTTTTCTATTTTCTTTATTTGCCATATATGTATAGGCTGCACAACCAATCAAAATAACATTGTAGCTACTGTTATACGCGCGTTAGCAGCTAACAAATCAAATAATTTGAAATCTTTGAAATCGCGAAATATACATTTCCGACCGGCCCGGCGATGCCATCTGAGATTTATTAAAAAACAAAATCCACAATGTAATAGCTTTTTGAATTTATCACTTTAAGCGAAGCATGTTATTGTATAACCTTTATGTACTAACCACGTGTTTGAAAGAATAACTTCATAACGGGCTTCCCATATTCGAATAACATTAGCGGCAACCCATGGCTGCTTTCTACTCACAAAAAATTGCGGTCAAAAGCCATTGGGCTGTAGAATTATGTCAGTATGTCCACTTGCAATCGTGTTCATTCTGGTGAAATTCTTCTGCACCCATTCGGCTACGAGAATGAGAGATTCACGCTTTGTTGTATTTAAAAAGTGTATTATTGTAAAAGGTAATCTTAATAACAACGTAGTAAAGTAAAATAAGTATTTTTCATATATTAAGATCGATAATCGAGAAATTGGTAAAAAATGTTTTTCTTTTAGTATTACAGTTCAGTGATTTTCGATATAACACTACAGAGGTTTAGCAAGGATGTGTTCAAGTTTGGTGAATTATTTTTTATCGCTTACACTTGCACATCCATTAAAATATCCCCAGTAAATCTGCACACATGTAGATAACGATCCTAACTTGTTATCCACTTTAGTTGGTGGCTACTTTGTATTATCGTATTATCGAGAATTCTCTGTAATAACTGTAATAACATTTGAAACAAAATCTAAAAGCAAAATGTTTTATGTTAATCTCCCCGGCACATGTAACTAGCACTTAAAATCAGATAAGATTTAAGGAATAGTTCAAAGCCATTGCCATTTTATTAATTTTTTGTTCAATATTTCAAAAATAATTACCCGAAAGCCATTAACAGTTGCACATAATTTAAAGCCATAACAGCAGTTAAAGATGATCAAAGTAAGTGTATGACGTGCACCAACTTTATGCATAAAACGTCTATATGTTTAGTTTAATCTTTCTGGACATTCCTCCTATGTATTTTTCTCTGTCTGTAACACCATTTATATAAAATATAATGTAAAACCTATCATTTAACCAAAGGAAAATTAAAAATAAAACAGAAAGAAGAAAGAATAACACGCTCACATCTGGCTAATACTGTGCGAAATTACAGCTCGACACAGCATTATAGAAACTAGCGATCCGCTGCATTTATACAGCGCAAGTATAGTAGGTAATCACAGAGTTCCTTTCAACTTAACCATAATGATCATCTTCAGTTGATTTCTACCATTTACACAGGCAATTAATCCGCTGTAATGCTGTTAATTTTAATTCCATTAAACGTTTCTCTTAATTAATTAAATTAATGGCGGTGTTCACTTGGAATGTGTGCCACAACTTAAACGATTATCGACATAAATTCAACTTCTGAACGAAAAGTCTTACTGGCGCTCTGGGACTTTAGACCATCAAGTCGTGTCGTAATATAGACAAACTTTGACTGACTTTAATAATATCAGGCGAGAGTTATTGAAAAAGCTACGGAAAATCTTCCCATGCTATAAAAAACAAGAAACATATCAGAGTTATCGAATCATTCGATCAATCGCGTTTGTCATAATTTATCACAGAGATCCAAAGATACTTTAAGGCAGTAAGACTTCCCATGTCTTGCAAACTGTCGTGTTAGGAACATTCAATCAAACACTTTGCATGTTACGTGCTCTATGGAAACGAAGCTGACAATTGATTAACATCGAATGATTGCTGAAGCGATAAAGCGATATTGTTAATGTTTATCTGTCGAATGCCGCGTTAATGTATAAGTCAGACAACGTCTTTTAATTGTGGAAAAATTGTTAGAGAGAATTTGAGGGATTTACGATTATATGCGTCAGCGTCACCCATTAATATTATAATTATATATTATTTTCACACCTGAGAGTTTATTTTGTTTCTATTTAAAAACTACAAAAGAATTATAACACAGATTCAAACACAAAAAGTGATATTGGGTTTAAGGTATAAACGCAGTGCTGATCTTGTCAGCGATCATCCAACCTTTAGTTAAATAAATAAATATAAAGACTCAAGACAACCATTGATCAGTGTCGCTACTTTTTCAACAACATAACATCTGAAGAAGATTTAAGACCTTAGTTTCAATATCTTTCTTGCCAATTTCTGAAAGAAACGCCCACTTGTGGATATTTTACTTAAGTTCAAAATAACACTACGGATTGTAGAACATCTCTTCATCAGGGCCTTAACATCTGCCAGATTTAGTCAATTTCAGATCTCTAACCTCAATAAGGGGATAAACGGAATTTAAACATATGGAGATTCTACTGTTACTGCTGATATTCTTCTAACCATAATCCAAAAATATTAGTCATATACTATTGTATGGAAGAAGGCAACATAAAGATATGTACCAATTGGCACGGCACCTACTTTTAACTGCACTTACTTAAGTGATGGTAAAATTCATCTTAATAAGAATCAATCAAGCAAGTGCACATCAAAAGATGATCTTATATTTGTAGATATTCTAAAGGCATTTGAGAGTTGATAGAGAGCACGGTCTAAAGAATACAACCTCGGTAAACGAAGAAATTCCATTTTTTCGAAAAATTATTGCAAAATTGTGTTTTCCTTCGGGAGTCGGCCAAATTGTTAAGACCTCGGAACATTTTAAATTCACTTTATAAAAAAGACTACCTATTGTTCCAAAACAATCTTATTTCGTGCAAAAGTAATACTCATTTAATTCGAAATGTTAAATTTATCAAATGTTTGAAATGCGATAATTAAGAAAGCACAATTTCACTGTCAGCAAGATTAGTTCGTGTTTCAAGTAACATGAAATGAATGACTATTTTGCTTGCGTCAAAAAAAAACAACAGTTGCGCGAATATTTTAAGTCATTTATTTTCAAAATATTTACTTTAAAACGGTGTAAAATAAGTATAATATGCCCGCCCGCGTAAGCCAACATTAGTTCCATTCTCTTTAGCGTATTAACCCGCGTGAATTTTTACTAATCAAAATATTACAATTTATCATGGCTTTATATAAACTAACAAAAATTATGTTTTGTTAAATGAAAGTACTTATAAATAATTATTTAATTAAAAAAAACTTATAATATACCACGTTTTTAAACGAAAAAGTGTAAAATAATTTCTCCTATCTCCATACAAATTCCTAACCCCAGACAGACAGTCCCGAAAATTTGTGATTGGCGATTTTTAATAGCTATGAATAAACAAATAATCAAAACGTGTCGCGCTTTTTATCTCAAATTTTAAGCATTTGCACGCTTTTATTTAATTTTTTGTGTATTTGAGGCGTAAAATATTGCAGCTAAAATTTCATTTAGCTGTAAGTAAAGCTAAGATAATAATTTATTATTGTGGAAAGTTTCAGTAGTAAATCAAAACATTTATTTTTACTTTTTTAAGTTTTTCACAGTAATAACAAACAATAGCTTATTTTTAAAAAAAACTGTTTTTTACCTTTTTTTAAATCACGGGGAGAACAAGGCTCGAAATCTGAAATCATGGCGTCAAGGCCGTCGACAGGGGGGGGGGGGCCAAAGGGGCTAAACCCCCCGGGCCCGGGCTTTGAAAGGGGCCCCGTCATCTAAGTCATCAACAGAAAATTTTTTCCATTTTAATTATTTATATAAAAAAAATGCTTCACGATCGAAAAAGTGTACTATACTAGACAGATTTTAAACTGAAAGTCAATCATTCGATTGTATATGGGCCCGTAAACGCTAAGTGCTGGGCCAGAAATTCGTTTCGCGGGGGGGCCCGTATGTGATACCCCCCGGGCCCGAATTTTGTCTCTACGGGCCATGATGGCGTGGTGATCGTGCCTCTCATCCATCGCTCCAACTCTGTGATTATTGTCTTCCGAAATCTGTATGATGTATGGTGGCATCGACCAAAACAAAATTTTTCAGGATTGAGTTTTGAGATTTTCAAATGGAATTGAACTTTGCAAATTTTTTCTTATTTTGAATTTTGAATGAAGCAAATGTTAAAAGAAAAAAAATCTACACGTCGAACTTATAACCTCTTTGTTTTTGGGAAGTCGGTTAAGAATAGCGGCCAAGAGCGAGAGTCTGACTCGCGCACCGACTGTTCCGTACAAACTTGGATGTAGATTGTTCGTCCATCACGGGAATCGAGTCTCGAAGATTTTTGCCCGTTTTTCCGAGTGTATTTTAAGTTTCCCTCTAAAATCAATCCCCGAAGCGTATAAATATATAATAAGTACGTATACCAGTGTAAGCAGTTAGGTAATTGTACAGCTACTTTCACAAAAATAATTAACATTACTGAAGTTCATAAACTATTAAAGCACCGAACATTGCTGACAGAATCAAGACATCAGTGGAAGAGCGAAATTGCGTAGCTCCTCTACTGGTAAAGAAATTTTGAAATTAGTTTAATCAGAATATTGGCATTTGAACATCTAGGTGGGGTTTCTTGGTTTTTACATTTGCTGGATTCCCTAAAAATTGAGCTTATTTGTATAATTATATCTGCACCCAGTTAGCAAAAAATCTTCGGAATTATTTTGTTGTGTTTAACTTTGTATTTAGAATTGTTGTATTTTTTCTTGATCCCGGTATCAAAAGATTTTAAAGTTAAAGAATAAGCGCCGTAATTTTAATGTGTATACAATTACACATTTGTAGTTGAAAAAATTTTCTCTCATACATCGATATACGTCACGGTCAATTTTCCAACAGCAAATGTAAGTTGTAATCGCAACAAATTATGATCTTGCTTCTTGCCGAATTTCATGAATGTAGGTCAACGGGAAGTACCCTATGCCTATAGGCTTTGATTTATTTGAGAGTGTCTGTCTTGAGAGACAGGCAGACAGACGGATATAACTACAAATTAACGATTTTCGGATTTTTTCTTTTACTTGTGCTATAAGACCTTGCCAAATTTTAGAATTCAAAATCAACGGTAATATATGCAGCAAAATGGCGGTATTTTGCGGGAGAGGTGAAAATCTTCCAAAAGACACCGGACAGCCCGTGCCCGTGAGATTCTTACTCACTAAAACCTCTCTGGGGATTAGCCGAAACAGACCACATAGAATCGGGTCCCTTTTCATCCCCTCCCAGTCTCCCTTAGTGGTGGCAACTGAGTATCCAGTTGTCCCACTGTCGACACTAACCTCGGTTTTCTAAGTCACTGGGTTGCAGGACATAAAGCTTTAGTTCAGAACCAGGACCAGTAACCTCCTCCGGATAAACCGCAGTTAACCCTTCGGAAGGCACGTCTGCATCTTATACTAGTGTGTGTACCGCGGGGATAGCCAACTGCCGCACCTGAGGAAGCGCTAGTTATTATTTTGTCAATGGCACCTTCTACCAGGACTGCTACAGCATTTTCACCCGGCGCAAGCCAGCCTTCACAGCCGCCGCAGAAGCTTCGAAAGATAATTTTTCCAAAGCTGCATAAATGGCCGTATTTTTTGATTCTGTTGACTTAGAAGCTTGATTTTTTACAGCTCGAAGGGACTGTAGATCTCACTATTTGACATTAATTTCAACTTGATACCTCCACCCGTTCCTGAGAAAAAGGGTCTAGACAGACAAATAGGAGACGGAGAACCAAATGATCCTTTAAGGATTTCCTTTTTTTGTTTTGAGTTAACTATAGTATTACGTCAAAATTATTTCATTTTGTTACTCTTATTATCTTGCCTCACTGTGGACTAGAAGTCTGGAAGGTTCTTTGCAGGTAGAACGTGATGCTTTAAGTACTACGGCCTATTTATAGAAAAACGACCTACCTATTATTGTCCCTTTGTAAAATAAAAAAAATTTATAAAAATAAATGTTTCATCTAAAAAATCAGTTAGGATCGACAAATAGTTTTCAATTAGTCATACTTTAGAAGAAAGATTTATAAAAGTTAATAACATAAAATTTTAAAAAGCATATTGGAAAATCATTTTTCGGAAATTAGATTTTGAATTTTGTAACTGTACCAAGATGAAAGCTGTTAGGGACTACTACCACCTACTTCAGCATTCACCTCTCAATCGAAAACACCTGTATATTAAAATTATTATTTTTTTTTTTAATAAAATAATTACGTTAACTAAAATTTGAGAAAGACTTACTACTTTTTGCGATTGCAATTTCAGGCATAACTCCCTTATGCAACAAGTAACTGCCCAAGGAATTGAAACACTAAGATTTGATTGCATAGCGCACATTAGAAATACAGGAAAAATTATTGGTTTTCCAGGAATATGCAGCCATAATTGCAATAAGTAGTGAAGTTAATAAGAGTATTATACTGAAACTACTGAAGGTAATCGAACACCTAATTGTATCTATAACATACACGTATATAGATATTAGAAAATATCCGCTGCAACAAAACTGACCGCTTGGCTTCGATTAATAAATTGAAGTGTGAGTTAAAGAGGCTCTCATTTATGTAGGTATAATGTCATGCAACATTTAAATAATTTGTGACTAAAGATGCAATCAGTGTTAAACTAAGCCCCAAGTTGATGAGAGTAGAGCGGCCGCGTTAATCTGTTGTAAGTGTACTTACATGGAGTCCCCTTAATGTTCCATAATCTAATTAACTAATTTCATTTGGAATTACGCTCAATGCAAGTGAAAGAGAACTAATATTTTTACCATACAACGATAACATGAAAACCCTGGTAATTAAATAAAGTGTCCATTAAACCGGCCGTGTCCGGTCAACATACACGCCAGATGCAAAAGAGGCCCCCGTCGGCAACCCTCTCGGAAAGACTCTTAGACATTTTTCATTTCTAAAAATAATCCACAGCAAGCCTCACATTATGTGGAAAAGAAAATTATTGTAACCTCATTATAATCGCATATTGATGTAAATTGCGCATTATTCTTAATAGTTGCCATAATTTGATTTCCAAGTCGTCACCTGAGCAGTGCGGCCGCATTCGTGTTAAGTTCAGTGCGGTTCTGGTATGTGGAGTGGCTATTCGGTTCGTAGAGTTGTCTCCAGTAATGCTGTAAATTTTGTTGTACCGTCTTCAGGCAAGAGATCCCACTCGAAAATGACTGATGTTTGCTTTTAGCTGGGATAATTTTTTAACTTCTAACGGTGGCTGCAGTTTATACTATGCTGGGCCTGCTGGAGTTTTCCATGTACCTTATTAACAACAACAACTCTAGGAAAACATCAAAAACACGACGACTGCAATTTCAAGCTAAGTGGACGCTTGTACTTTTGCGAGTCTACTCTTAGTTCCTAATGTTCTCAGGTCACTCTTGGTGGCTATTTTTGCTTGATGTTCATATCGGGATGCTGATGGCTGAGCCATTTGTAATATTTCAATTGCAATTAAATAGCTTCCATTCAGTTATTTTATTGTTTTTCTTCTGTAGATTGTACCACTGAACATCGATGCAATTCTCACGCTCGTATTCCCGGCGCGGTGGTGGGATGTTTTTTAAGATTATTTCCCTTACCATTTTCAGGCTACTTTAAAATTAATGTTAGTGAAGCAATTCTGTTGATAAATGGATTTAGTATTGGCTAGTTACTAGAAAAAGAGTTTGAAGTGGTCTTTAATAGCTTCCAAAGAAATTAAATATAATGGCACTTCACGATATCTCCAAATAAAACTCTCAGCATAAACTTTTTCGTCAACTTCTATCCATGCCCAAAAATAATCTGTACTCACGTCTCCAGAATCTTCTGCTTAAAAACTTCATTCATCTCATAAGTTCAATAATTCATACTTTTATATAACACATACTTTTATCCTAATTAAGCCGGCTGTATAATTTCCTGATACTTCCTACTACTCGATACGTCCATGCTATTACTCGATTTCGTTTCCGGGGAAGCCAGATGTGCTGTCAAGTCTCCAATAACTTTGTTCTGATCTACAACTAAAATGATATCAAAATCGCAAACTTGAGATTTTTTAGTTGGTTTAACTTTTCAGGGAATTGAGCGACCTTTATATATATATATATATATATATATATATATATATATATATATATATATATATATATATATATATATATATATATATATATATATATATATATATATATATATATATATATATATATATATATATATATACATATACATATATATATGTACACAGGAGACAAAGTCTGCGTTCCCGCACAAAATTTTTCTTTAATTCGGCATAACTTATTTAATTTTTGCTGAAATTGATTTCTGCTTTCTCATTTATTTTAAGCAAAAACACAATAATGAATTTCGAAAATAAAAAGTTAACGTTTATTCTTAAGAAAAAAAAATTTAACGCAATTATGCCCAAAGTATTTAGATTTCCCGTTAATTTAAATTCGCTTGCAAGCATAATTGCGTAACTCAATGAAGTTTCACTTTCAGTTGACTTCCTAAAGTCTTAAATTTTGGAAAGATGGCAAAAGCCTACGACAAATTGCTAAAGATATTGGTCGTCAATATTCGTCTGTGCAGAGAGTTATAAATAACTTCAAAGAGACGGGTGCTTACGTTTCTAAACCTCGCACTGGCCGCCCTCTAATCCTATCAGATAGGGAAATACGTGACATCAATACAACTTGTTGGATCAGCAAAAGTTAGCAAAAAATCGAAATTCATTGGACTCAAAAAGCAACATTCGGTGTTTGACATTCGAGCTACTTGGCGGCAAAATGAATTTCGAAGAAAAATTAATAGAACTCGTGAAGGACACGGCTATCAAATATGGCATTTCAGAAATTCCTACATTGTATTTAGGCCTTAACTCCTTTTAAGATTTTAAACATCTTCATGTTAAATCAAAATCTAAATGTAAATACAACAATATTATTTAAGCACCGGTTGTCACAAATTCTGGTCACTAAGGTTGTCACTGATCCTTGCAAAACAATACCACGTGTCCATAAAATAATAATTTAGGCTTTACGGTTGATAAAATACTTGTATTTGCTTCTCACGTCACGGATATCGAATTACGGTTTCGTTATTTAAGTTGATAAGCCCTTTTAGAGCAGAGCTACTTTTATTTCATTGCTACCTTATTTTATTTATTTTATCCATTCCTTATTTCAATAAAAAGTTACCACAATTTTATTAGATAAATTGGGTTATAATGGAGTATTAGTCCAAGAGATGGAGGCAAACTTTGGATGATAGGAAAACTTTGTAGTATTACATTCTGACATCATAGCGGGCGCAGCTACAGCTCTTGTATGAAGTAGACTGACAAACACGAGTATCTTTTACACAGCTCTAGTCCTTAATACGCATAATACACATTGTTTTCTTCCAAAAGAATGAAAATTTTCCCGTGCTCCAATGAAATGAATTGCGACCTTACTACACGAAAGACTACTTCCGGTATTTATTGTTGTTTTTCAAAACTACTATGGATCCAACAAAAGGCCAACCTAGGCTTACTCTGCCAACTCGATCGCGACTCATGACTCAATCTCAAACGTCTACATTAGAGTTACACAATTTTATGTCACAATTTCGAACACAATTTATAGTGACGCGTGAGAAATTTTACTGGAACACGGTATTTTATGAAACATCCGCAGCTCATTAGGATTTTGATAAATGCGTCTCCCTTTTTGTACTTGCATTCTTATCTTCTAATGCGCAGTCTACACAAAAATGCTAGAAATAAACAAACTGAAAAATCAAAAGCATTTCTATAGATACAGGTAAAACGAAAACGTGATCCCAGACATTTTCAAAGCTGCACTTCGTCCCAATTCCGTTTTATATACCAATTTAGAGCAAAAGTCTTGCTCAATTCAAGTGGAGATGAATGGCACGTTCGCGTTCGAACGCCACCGCTAACGTACATCAATGTGACAATCGTCGTTATCTAATTAATTTTCTTTTCCTGGTAGATTTTAATAGATTTCTTCCCAATTAAGTGATCGGAATATGTAGTTGCCCCGACGATATACGAGAATGTACATATACAACAGCGTTATTATTTTGGGAGATTCGTTGTGAAGGGATAATTGAAAAATATTCGTCATGTAGAATCTCGCTCGCAGTAATTAGTCACGGTATGTTAAAAGTGTTTATCAAGCAAACTCCTCCAATTTCCATGGTATCTGGTTAAGTTAGGTCTCTTTATGGTGGTGGCGTTTACCTCGCGTAGAACACACTGTGTAAATAGCGTTACCTCAGTCAGTTGTCAAATGTCCTAGGGAGCACATGTTTAGAATTTTAAAATGCTTCTTCTAGAGCTTTGAAGTTTCTTTAACGTCAGATTTCAGTGCATATAAAGATTAGTAACCGAAATACCCATTTTGAGTGCCACTCTAACACAATTTTGCATTGCAAACGATTTAGGCTCAGTAGAAGATTACTTCTTTGTGTATAGGATTTTCACATAGCTTTCGTAATTTCGCACTCATCTTTTGTTCGAAAGATCTAAAAATCTATTGCTAAGATATTTTTGATGGTTTATAACAGGGGTGGCCAACCCAAATAAACTTGCGGGCCACTTTGGAAATGCATCATAACTCCGCGGGCCGCATATAAAATTATATATCCCCATATTAGATTTTGACCCACCATATACATTTTTTGGGGTGAAAAATTGAAACATAAGGAGTTATTATTATTGTGTTTACTATCATTCTTACATGTAAACATAGTTAATATAATATAATTATACTAAATGCACATTGTAAAGAAATAGATAACACTAAGAATGAAATCATTAAAAAATATTTGTTTTACTAGTGCGATATTTGTTTCTGCACTCTTTCACTTAGCTTTTGCAAATCGATCTCAATTTGGGTATTTGCACATCGTAATTGGTGTTGTAGATTAGCGTCCGTTATGTTTGAGCGTGCTTTGTTTTTGGTCAATTTCATTTTCGAAAAAAACGATTCGCAGGTGTAAGTTGAACCAAAAGCGCTAACAACTTTTTGCGCCAGATAAATAAAACAGGAAATATCTGTCATATATTGGCAAGAATATTATTTTAAAATCAAAGATAATTTTTTCTCATAATTTCGACAGTTATTTTTGAATACATGGATGCACAAATAATGTATTTATTTAATACATTGGTTTTCACTTCTTTGGCCATTATAAAATAAATATATTTTGTAAAAGAGTGATAAATCTCGCGGGGCGGAAAAATGGTCAAGGCGGGCCGCGGGTTGGCCACCCCTGGTTTATAACTTAGATTAGTTATTAGTTAGAAAGTAATCTTATTACTGCGAACATCCGCCGATAAATTTCCGGCGATACTACCCCGTAGCAGTTATTATTTTGCTTTAAATTTGATAGGCCCAAAACATTTATATTTTTCGAGGTGTCTAACTAACTGTAAGCCAGTTCCGCTATCTTGTGTACAACTTTAGCTTGATATATTCGGGAAACCCGTAGGATGAGCTCGTTTTACTATCATCTGTACAGATGTATTCCGCATTTTCAGACTCTACTGTTCCTAGTTTTCAGTAATGTCTATCCGATATTGCCACCTTAATATTCACCCCCGTTCAAAAGTTTGGAGCACCTTAGCGTTTTTAAGAAAACGTGCAAATTTGTTTTGGGTATGTTTCCAATTTTAAATTTTTTATGAAAAAGAAATTAATTTATTTGAGGTATTTTCCTTTGAAATAGCAGCTTAATATTAAACCACCTATACCACTAGAAATACTTGATAAAATGAATGAAAACTTTGAAGTTTACCGGGAGTACAGTCAGTGCTAGCAGTGAGATTCTCCCTTAAGCTGCTGCGGATGTACATACCTACATGCCTTGTGCCTACTTCTCTGAGATGAAACACTATCCTCAACGAAGTGTTCTTTGTGAATCAACAACAACAGGAAGATGTGTAGAATTGGGTGTAGCGCACGGCAAGAAGTGGTTGTGAGTGTACCAGTAATTGCTATTTCCATTAGTTTTGTCTATTCTGTATTCTTTTTCTTAGTGATTTACTGTCGAGCATAAGTCCCAGGTATTGAGCATCATGCTATGAGCCTCAAGTACTTCTATTAAGGGAAATACTTTTTTTTCCTTGTAAATCGATATATGTAGCTGAGATAGACTTTTTTATATGACATTCCTCAATCTTACTGGTTGTGCGGTTTTTAGATTTGTTCAAACCTTTTAGATAATCGTAATCCTTTAGAGCTACCATGTAGTTCGCCTAGTTCACCTGCCCATTCAACGTTGTTTACACCCTATTCCACCAATTTCGTAAAAATTTATTGCACGGCCTGCACGTTTTCATAACTTTAACTAGACCTTCAGAAATGTGGTGCACGTGGTTTCAACTTGCAGCTGAAGATCCCCGATATCTCCGTATCCCACATCCAAATGTGATTGGGATTTATTGCAAAGCCTGACTACAGGACTGACTTTTCTAAAAGTCTAAATTAGACGTATAAAGACGTTCTGCAGTTTCGAAATATCAGGTTTCCAGATTGCTTGCTGGACATCCCCTGCCTAACTTATCCTGCTCTAATATACCGAGCTTTCGCCAATCAGTTTTTGCCACCGTGACCTTAACATTCTAGCTAATATAGCCATGATCTGGCAGTGAGGTTCTACTTAGCACTCTGTAGTGTGATATCTGAAATATTCCTAGCGGGAAATAATATAACCGCTTCCGAAGGAAGCTTAGAGGAAGCGCTTCCTCAGTATAGTTAATTAGGAGCTCTTTTGAAGCTTTGTCGTTTTCTAGTACATCGTAAGCACACTATGACAAAAGTTTCCTAGTAATTAGGAAATTCTTGCATTTGATGAGAATTGCTCAGTCGTAGAGATGGGAACCGAATCGAAAAGTATCGATACTTGGCATTGCAAAATATCCGCATCTTTCGGTACTTAGATACAAATATACCGTTGAAGAAGTATCGATACTCAAAAATATTGGAACCATATGGATAAAAAATTAAAAAAATTATATATGGTGTAGAAATTGCATAGAAATTACAATTATTATCTTATTGGTTTTTTGTTGTTGCAAAACAATTTGCAACAACTTAATCGTTGAGAAATATCAAAATATCGATTTCCTCAAAAGATATATGTATTCGATTGAGAATCTTTTTCAAATGAAATCTTTTTAGCAAATGAATAATTTGAAATTTCGCAAGAACAACTAAAAAAGCTGATGAAATAAAGAACAATAAATTTTTATTTCAATAGAAATCTATATTTAGTTTTTGCATCCTGTCACACGACTAGAGATTGGACCCATATTCCAAATAATGAGACGGTGTGTGCTGGGCTGTCAATAATTCATATTGAAAGAAAAGTATCGAGGATCGGTACTATCGGGGGCTGGTAGTACCGATTACAAAACCTCGAAGTATTGAAAGCAAAGTATCGATACTCCGGTATATCGATACAGTATCGCCCATCTCTACGCAGTCGTGTTTTTGGAATTGAAGTGAGTGAATGGTTTAAAGTGCTTTAGTGAAAAGAACATAATAATTAACATTATTATTAATTTCTTTGTAATATAACTTATCCCATTTATACGAAACCTTTACTAATTGAGTAACAACCAGAATCCCATTGAAGTGACAATTTTTCCATTTGATTTAAACTTATCCCTATTGATTAAAAAGTTTACTCAAATATTTTAAACTTTTGGTCATTCCAAAAGAAATTTATTTCATTGAATTTAAACTATTTTTAAAATATTTGAAATTCAATGAAATAAAGTTTTTTTGGGAATTACCCAAAGTTTAATTTATTTGAGTTAACTATTTAATCAATTGGGATAAGTTTAAGTCCAATGCGAAAATTGAGTAAAGGTTGTATATAAATGGGAGAAGTTATACTTAAAACTATGGAATTTTCTTTTTCAACTGATTTCTTTTTATTGTTGTCATAATTTATATGAATGTAAATTTTTTTATTTTATTATTTTTGTTAAAATAAAATTTTGAATAAAATATTCATTTATTTCGTTATAAAAACTTTTCTCTTTGACTGTCCCGTAATAAAGTACTTTTAAACCCGCAGTAGGTCGAAAACTGCTTCCCTTAGTATTCCTATGAAGGTCTTCAGAAGCGCTTTCAAAGAAGGTTCATTGCAGTGCTTCCTTCTGCGAACAAGCCATGTTAAAAAACAAATGTACTGGGATACGAGGGTGGAGCACTCCAAGCTTGCAAAGAAGCGCTCTATCAAGGCTTCTGAAGTGCTTTTTTCCCGCTGGGTTATTACCGGTTTATATATATTGTAACAAAAACTCACCACTTTCGTTGCATTCTTCCCACTCCGCATGTGATATGCATTGACGTCTTCTTCGTATACTGGGTGTTGAGCTGTTGGCTTCTCTTCTTACACTAGCAGTATTTCCCTGTCACGTGTTAAGTAGGTTGACGCAATGGCTAGCTATAGCTATGGCTTTATCACACCTAATGAAGCCAAGTTACTTGATCATTTGTACTGACAGAGTCAAAAGAGTCAGCAAAATCAAGGTAATTATCTAATTAAGCGATCGCTAATTAAGAGGATAAATAAGAGTATTGATAAAACTGAATCTTATGGCACAGTGGCATTTAGCCTTTCAACTAAAAAGTAAAATTCTATAAATTAAAATGAAACAGCTAATACTTTGTTCAACCAGCTTGAATAGGATTAGAAATTAATTTGTTAGCCTTTATTCCCTTAATAAATTCTAATATTAATTTAATATCCTCAGAAGCATCATTATAATATTTTCTTACACAAGCTTTAGCCTCTTCAGTAACTATATTTACAATCATTATTTCATCAATTAAATTAAATATATTATTCCAAATTAATTCAAATATTAACTTAAAGTAATTAAAGTTATAACTGTTATTAATGAAATTAGAATAGATTGATTATTAAAGGCTAGAGCTTGAATCTAAACTAAATGCTTGATGTTTAGCTTAAATACTTTTAAAATATTTAAAGCAAGAACTTCGAATTCACTGAAATTAAAAAAATCGAAATTCGAAAACGTAATTGTCGATCACTAAGGACTCGAAGACCTTAGACAGGACTGAATTAAGATAAATTCGACACAGTAATTCGAGTCCTTCCTAGTTCTTTGATATATTCATTAAGACCCACTCAATAAGCTCGCTTATAATGCCATATTAATCTTTAGCAACTTTGATTAGACAAGTTGCTGGGGGTTAAAGAATTTACCAAATACCATGTCTTCCAGATGAACTTGGGGTAGAAGAATGACCGAGTCCCTGAATATTGTGGAGCAGCAAGGAGGCATTTCTAACATTTTATCGATATCAGAAGACAATCTGTATTAGGAGCCAACCATATTCGGGCTGCGCTGTAAAAAACTGTATGATGTGCCGATGAGGTTT